>CANTUR010000540.1:610000-1084653 GCA_947683625.1 Mallotus nudiflorus | reverse complement strand
GTATGAATGATTTATTTTAAATGAAGGATCTCAATAGAATGTGTTACCTAATGGGTAGCACTAGGACCGTGTACGTACTAGTGTGATAGATTTAGGGTTGAGTGAGAATCCTGTGGTAATTATGATTTGATTAATAATGATATGATTGATTTGATTGAGATGTGATGTGATTAATGGTGTGATTGCTGGAGCTTGGTTGACCAAGTGTCTCGGGCCAATCACACTAACAGTCAGATTGTTGGAGCTCGGTTAACTTAGTGTCTCGGGGCCAGTTTACTGTCCATATAGATTAAGTGAATTTATTTGGAATTAAGTGAGCTTGTATGGCTAGAGTGATGCTATGCTTGATTGAGGTTGCGATTAATAGGGTTCTATTTGATCCTTCATGTATTAAAATAAATATTTTTTACATTTATTATATATATAAAAGCAGAGTTTGACATTTGTGTGTAATGCGTGTATATATATATATATATATATATATATATATATATATATATATGGGTGCCTGATTGTTATGGTTTAGATTGCACATATGTATAGTATAATAATTCACTCAGTGAGATCTAACCTCCCTCAATTATTTTTTTTGTTAGGAGATCTAAACTCCACATCTCTGCGCCTAGGATCCGCATAACTCTTCTGTCTACTAACTGCGGTCTCTAATCTACGCTTGATCACGGCGACTTTCTCTGCAGCATCTTGAACCATCTCTGGTCCAGTCAAAGCTCTCTCACCAATCTCATCCCAACTCAACGGGGATCTACACTTCCTTCCATACAACGCCTCATACGGTGCCATGCCAATACTGCTATGGTAGCTGTTATTATATGAAAATTCAACAAGCGACAAATGATCATCCCAGCTACCTCCCAAATCCATGACACACATCCTCAACATATCTTCCAGTGTCTGGATCGTCCTCTCAGACTGACCATCTGTCTGAGGATGAAAAGCAGTACTGAAATCCAACCTAGTGCCCATCGCTTCTTGCAACTTCTGCCAAAAACGAGAAGTGAACACTGAACCTCTATCTGACACAATGGACACAGGTACTCCATGAAGGCATACAATATGCTTCACGTACAACTTCGCCAATCTAGCAACTGAATATGTGGCTCTCACAGGCAAGAAATGTGCAGACTTCGTCAATCTGTCTACAATCACCCAGATGGAATCGTATCCATCCTTCGAACGAGGTAAACCGACCACAAAATCCATAGCTATCCTTTCCCACTTCCACTCGGGAATAGGAAGAGGCTGAAGCTTCCCAGAAGGCTTCTGATGTTCGGCTTTCACTTGCTGACACGTCAAGCACTTAGCAACATAATCAGCAACATCCTTCTTCAATCCATCCCACCAGTATAGATCTCTGATACTGTGGTACATCTTAGTAACACCAGGATGAACGCTGTAAGCTGTAGAATGTGCTTCCTCTAAAATCTCTTCTCTCAAATCATCCACATCAGGAACACACAATCTACCACTGATCCACAACACACCATCATCATCGAGTGTGAAATCAGTGAACTTCCCTGCTCTGACATTCTCTGCAAGCTCTTCCAGAATAGGATCTCGGCTCTGAGCTGCTTTAATCCTATCCCTTAGCACATATCGTACTTTAAACTGAGCTAACAGTCCACCTGATCTACTGATCTTCATCATCAGACCTTGATCCACCATCAGATGCAATTCCTGGATCAATGGTCTCCTCTCAACACCAATGTGAGCAAGACTACCTGAGGACTTCCTACTCAAGGCATCTGCTACCACATTAGCTTTACCCGGATGGTAAAGAATCTCGCAATCATAATCCTTCAACAATTCCAACCATCTCCTCTGCCTCAGATTCAGATCTCGCTGCTGGAAAATGTACTTAAGGCTCTTGTGATCAGTAAATATCTCACAAGTCACCCCGTACAAATAATGTCTCCAAATCTTCAAAGCAAAGATCACTGCAGCCATCTCCAGATCATGTGTAGGATAGTTCTGCTCATGCTTCTTCAACATGCTCGAAGCATAGGCTATCACCCTTCCATTCTGCATCAACACACAACCAAGACCAATTCTAGAGGCATCACAATAAACTGTGAACTTATCCACACTATTAGGCAAAGCTAATACTGGTGCTGTGGTCAACTTCTCCTTCAACAACTGAAAACTATTCTCACAAGCTTCTGACCACTCGAATCTAACATTCTTCTGAGTCAAGCGAGTCATAGGGGCTGCAATCCTGGAAAAATCCTGCACAAACCGCCTATAAATACCCGGTTAAACCCAGAAAACTCCGAATCTCAGTAACTGAAGTAGGTCTAGGCCACTCAGATACTGCCTCAACCTTCTGTGGATCAACCCGAATACCTTCTTTAGACACTACGTGTCCAAGAAAAGAAACACTCTCCATCCAGAAATCACACTTCGAGAATTTAGCATAAAGCTGATGATCTCTCAGTGTCTGTAGTACAATCCTCAAGTGATTATACATGCTCTTCCATACTCCTAGAATATACCAGTATATCATCAATGAAGACTACCACAAACTGATCCACATACGGTCGGAATACTCTGTTCATCAGGTCCATAAAAGCTGTTGGTGCATTAGTCAAACCAAAAGACATCACCAGAAACTCATAATGACCATATCGAGTGCGGAACGCTGTCTTAGGAATATCAGCTTCACTAATCTGCAGTTGATGATAACCCGACCTCAAGTCAATCTTAGAAAAGAATTGTGCACCTTGGAGCTGATCAAACAAATCATCTATCCTCGGAGAGGATACTTGTTCTTCACTGTCACCTTATTCAGCTCTCTGTAATCAATGCACAGTCTCAGGGTACCATCCTTCTTCTTCACAAACAGGACTGGTGCACCCCAAGGAGAAACACTGGGTCTAATAAAACCTTTCTCCAACAACTCTTGCAACTGCTCCTTCAACTCTCTCAACTCTGCAGGAGCCATACGATAGGGTGTCATAGATATAGGAGTAATACCTGGAACCACATCAATACAGAACTCAATCTCTCTATGAGGTGGTAAACCTGGCAACTCCTCGGGAAAAACATCAGGAAACTCACAAGCAACAGGAACATCTGTGAGTGACAACTTCTCCACTGACGTATCCCTGACCAATGCCAAATATCCCTGACAACCTTTCCTCAATAACTTCCTAGCCGTAATAACAGAAATAAGATTCTGAGGTGCTGAACTCCTATCACCAACAAACTTAAAATCTTCTTCACCAGGAATTCTAAAAATCACCTCCTTATTCTGCAATCAACCACGGTAAAGTGCTGAGACAACCAATCCATTCCCAAAATAACATCGAACTCCATCACATCCAACAAAATCAAATCAGCGGGTAATTCGCTATCTCCCACGAGAACTGGACAACCAGAAAGAACAATATCGGCATCCAAAGAATCGCTCAGAGGAGTGGCAACAGACAAAGGAAAAGCCATCCTCGAAGCTTGCCAACAAGATTTAGAAGCAAAAATAGGAGAAACAAACGAATGCGTGGCACCCGGATCAAACAAAACCAAAGCATCCAGGTAACAAACAGAAAGAATACCTGCCACGACTGCATTAGATGCCTGAGCATCTAGCGGAGTCAGATGGAAGACTCTGGCCTGGCCCTCGACCTCCCTGCTGACTGGTAGAAGTCTGGCCAACACCTCGGGTACCTCCTCTCGTACCTCTACCACGACTCTGCTGTGGAACAAACTGAGTAGAACTCTGATGCTGAGCTGGTGGTAACTGAAATGGCATAGGTGCAGCACTAGCAATCGACTGCTGGGGGAATCACGGAATCTGCTGCTGCTGATATCCGGGGTAAGGACACGATCTGGCAAAATGTCCTGTCTGCCCGCATCTGAAACATGTCAACGGTGTCAGATAACACGGTCCTTGATGGACTCTACCACAAGTCTGACAAACACTGGCCGCTGATCCAGAACTACGACCACTGCTGCTACTCGAAGCACCTGACCCAAATCTGAACGATCTACGCTGACCTCCACGGCCATGTCTACTGCTCGATGCACTCGCTGCTGCTGTCTCTGACTCTGCTGAGTCGAACCTCGCTGCTGACTACTCGAACCAACATGAAAACTCGAATACGGAGTAGCCTGCAATCCACTCGACTGAACTCCCAACTGGTAATAATCAAGCATCGCTCCCTGCCTAACTAACCTCAGCTCAATCTCCTTAGCTAGCTCAATCGTAGACTCCAAAGTAAGACCTGCTGTAGGCATACCAGCAAAAGCTGAACCCAAAACCAGTCACTAGGTAGTAACAGCGAAATACTGATCTCGCATCAGATCCTCAGCATATCTACCCAGACGAAGGAACTCTCGGGTATACTCCTCTACTGATCGATCTCCACGAGAAATACTGGTCAGACGAAGACGATAACTCAAACGAAGAGGCTCTGGACAAAATCTCCTCATGAATCGCTCTCGAAACTGAGCCCAGGTCATCGTCAACATAAAGGGCTGGATCATCTGAATAAACCAATCCAAGGCTGGTCCCTCAACAGACAACTCAACAATCATGATTCCGCTGGTACTCGGTATGAGCAGTCCGAGTCCTAGTCCAATCGCATGCAGAAAATCTAAAGGATCAGAAGTACCATCAAAAGCAATCCTGCCAACTCGGGCATAGAACAAAGCTGCCTCAGGGTCAGACATACCCTGCTGATAGGCAGGCTGAACAACAGGAGGAACAGGATATCAAATTCAGGCTCAACAGGCTCCTCGTCCTGTAACTCTCTCTGCCTACGGCGACCTGCCGCTCCTCGAGGTCTACCCCTGCCACGACCTCTACGTCTAACTGGCGGCTCAGGAGGTAAAACCTCGTCCTGAAAAGACTCATCATCCTCGGCCTCAACGACCGGTGGAGCGACACGCGCTCGCCTCCTCATTCTGAAAAGACAAACGGAAAGATTCAGACAAAACAGACAACGGAGGAATAACGCTGAAAACTACAGCAAGGAATACTTATCAAGACATACTCGAACCTAATACACTGCAGTAGTCCAACAGAAAACACAACTTTTAAAACTAGGGCCACAACTCACAAAACTAAGCCCTGACACAGAACTCCATTCTGATACGAACTTCGCTCTGATACCAACTTTGTCACGACCCAAAACAGGAGTCATGACCGGCGCTAGGGAACGGGAATTCTTTCGAATCCGGAACCCGTAGCAAGCCTAAAAAATAAAAATGAATCATGCAATAACAATAACCATATAATATATATATGTGCAGCGGAAATAAAAATCATAATATCATAAATATTACAATATCATCCATCTCAACTGGATATAATTCAAAACTCATCACATCGCATATATAATCTCATAAATGTATAATCTTTATACAAATCCAGTTTTTACTATAATACATCTCTTTAAAACAAATACTTTAATTCACAACTACTGCAGTATTTAGAGTAAATAAATAAGACTCAAGTATACAATTTACATAAGAAGCCGAGGCGGAAGAAATCCGGCGTATCGACCTGCTACTGAGGTCTGAGGAAGTTGACTCTCCTGAAAAATAGTCAACGGAGGGGAGTCAGACCTCACTGAGTGAATTACTATAGTATATATACAAACACTCTAAGTGATAATGCATACAGTCAACAGTATAAGAGTAATATGTATATATACAGGCAAGTTCATACAGATGCAGAAAAATCATTTTATATATTTTGTCTGAAAATCAACTTTTATGAAGGATTATATAGAACCCTAGAATATCGCAACCTCAGAATAATAGTGTTAAACAACACTCTAGCCATACAGGCTCACTGATTCCAAATATATCCACTAAATCCATTTGGACAGTAGACTGGCCCCGAGACACAAAGTCAACCGAGCTCCAGCAGTCTAACTGCTAGTGTGATTGGCCCCGAGACACTTGGTCAACCGAGCTCCAGCAATCACACCCCAAACCACATCTCACATATCAATAATCATAATCAAATCAATATCCACAAATAAGTTAGTATAATAGCCTAAATACTATAGGCGTACCGGTACGTACTCGGTCCTAGTGCTGCCCACTAGGTAGCACGTTCTATTGATATCCTTCATTCTTAAATATAAAACATTCATTCACAAAAATAAATGATGCATGGATATAAATGAAATAGCAATATAAACCATATATATACCGAAAATATACCAAACATAAACCAGGTATATTTTGAGTATATATATGTCAAATAAATCCAATCAAATCACAAATTAAATTAAAAATATATTTAAAAATATTTTAAATATATTTTATTAATAAAACATGTATATAATTTATTATATACCAAAAATATACCAAAAATATACTTGAATATAAATCATGTTATTTATGCATATTTAGTAAAGATAAAACATGCATTTTCTAAATCATGTATCCTAAGCATATATATAATATAGTAACTCACCTAATGCGCTCCACGAGACAGGTCCGACGGGCCTGGTCCACTAACCCTCGGTCTCGGCGCAACTAAACAAGAAATAATTACTCGACATCAGAATAACCCTAACAGAAATCCTAGAATTCAATCTAGAGTATTAAATACAGAATCGAAAATTAGGGTTCGACTGGATATCACGTTTTACGAGAATTCTACCGGAAATCCGGTAGAACCTCCCCTGTAAAACGGACATCTCTCTACTCAAAAGAGTAGAGCCGACCCTGCAAAGAAAATACACTTCAAAAATAAACACCATAATCAATCACAACCCCTTGGTCGGACTCCAGACTACAATCTGTCGACCCGGGGTCCACAAACACAGAATATATATTCAAATATACCAAAAATATCCTTAAATCATAAAAATACATTTTATAGGTAAAAATTACATAATTAACCTTGAAACACTATAAAAACCGATTAAAACTCATTTTATTTGAAAAACCGTATATTATATATATAATTGAAAATAATTCACGAAAAATAGTTTTAATTAGTTAAAAATACCAAATAATTTATAGAAATCATTTTTATACCTTAAATAAATATTAAAACCAATTAAATTACATTTTTTAGCCAATTTAGGGTAAAATTACCAAAATACCCCTATATATATATATATACCTAAATTACTTCAAAAATTCACCAAAAATCATACAATTATCCAAAATTAATTTTCTCAAACATATTTATCAATAATATTAATAATTAAACTCAATTAACCAATTAAATTCAATTTAAAAACACAATTAACTTAATTTTACAAAATCACATAAACTTCAATAATTAAAAATAAATACTTAGAAAATTCATAAAAATTCCAAATAAATTCCTATAATTCATTTCAACACCTAATTCAACCATAAACTCCAATTTCATAATTTAAATAATTAATTTCCGAAAATTAGAAAATAATATTAAAATATTCAAAAATACCCAAAAATCCAAACAACCTCCAAAAATTCTGTAAAAATTCATACATGAAGATTAAACTACCAGGAACAACATTTGTGAAGGAAGTTTCCATGAATCATCCAAATTGAAGCTCAAAAAAATCGAAAACCAAAAGTGGCCGAAAACTTCAAATCGAAACCTAAGCAATTCTAGACCATTTTAGCTCAAACCAAAGCTAGAATAACACTCACCGGAGCTCAAGGAGAAGATAGAGACCGGCGGTGTCGAAAACGGTGGCCGGAGGAGGGAGAAACGGCGGTGAGGAATGTGGTGGTCGGCGCGCGGGAGAAGGGAAGAAGAAGAAGAAGAAAAAGAAAAAGAAGAAAAGGAAAGAGAAAGGAAAAGAAAAAGAAAGAAAAAGGAAAAGAAAAAAAAAAGAAAAAAAAGAAAATAAATTAAAATAATTAAATATAAATAAATAATTAATAATAAAATAATAAATTTTAATAATTTAATAATAAATAAAATAATCAAATAATAATAAATAAATAATAAAATATTAGGGTAATAATAAACCCTAATTAAATAAATATACACACACAGGCTTTATTTATAATTTAAAAATATGTATGAGTTCATGCAAACCCGTAAATACATTTAAAATAATTAATAATACATTGTTTACGTAGAAATTTCCCCGAAAATGAAAGTCCCGGGAAAATTTTACGTAAAATACTGAAAATAATAGACAGTAATTAAAATAGGTTTAAAATACATATTAACTCATAAAAACATCGTATAATGCATAAAAATTATTGACACTGTATATCCCGGTACAGTGTAAAAATTATTTTAAAAAACACGGGATATTACAATATTATTCTTTAATTAAATTAAAAAATTACAATTCCAACAAATTAATTAGTAGTCGGCAGTGTAAATGTAGGTCAGTTATTAAAATGCATAAGTATTTGCATTTTTTTAGAATATTTGTAAATTTTAATTTCAATTAAATTAAGTTCAAATTTGAAAATTTTATGAGTATTTTTAGAATTTCATAATTATTGACATTTTAACATTTGACTAACATCATATTGCAAGAATATTCTTATACTTTTTCATGAGGAAAAAATTTGTTTGACAAATATAAAATTGAAAAGATTTTTAATAATTTTTTAAAATAGAGGGTTGAAGTAGTAATTATGATCTAACCTCATAAGATAATTGTAATAATCCATTTAATATTTTTTGCCTAATAGTCTAAAAAAATAAAATCTTCAACTTGTTACAATTTTAATTCACTTTTAAAATTTTTACATAAATATATGTATTTGATAAATGTAGTCCACAATTGGTTTTTAGTCGAAATTGTATAGGGATACTAATGTGATATTTTAAGCAACATTGTTAACATAGGTTTTATTGTCGTATCAATTGCGTATTTATATAGGTTAAACAGGCAAATCGCCCTCTAAACTATCATTCAAGGTGGAATTGACTCTAAAATTAACTTTTTGGACTATTTTACCCATAAGAATGCAAAATTGGACAATTCACCCCCATTTTTCATCAAAATTGGAGAGTGCACTGCACTCTCTTATATCATAAAATTAAATAATTTTTTATTGAAAAAAAAGTTGATATTTTTATTAAATAATAAAAGTAAAACCTATTTCTATTTTTTGTTTCACTACTCTTGTTTGTGAACTCCCATTGCCTTTAACTGCCTTCTCTCCACCTTGACCATCGTTGCCTCTTCCCAGCTCCATCACCGCTTCCTTCATTCTCCTTCACCAATGTTGCATCCTTCTATTTCCACTAGTGATGCTGTCGATGCTATTTCTTCTTCTTCTACCTGCCCCACTGCTCATTGCCTCTCATGTCACCATCGCCTGCTTACCATCTCTCACACTACCTCTGTCCACCTCCACTAGTGGTGCTTTTACCCACCTCAACCCACCTTTCTCATAGATAATAAATATTCATAATCCCCTAAAATAATTCCCTTCACCCGCCACTAGTCATCTCAGCCATCGCCCTCCCATCTTTCTTGTTACTTTTTATTGATTTTGTTGTTTTTTATTTTTATTTTTATTTGTTGTTGGAGGTGGTGATGGTGATGTTGGATTTTGTTCGGTTGAGGTAATATTGGCTCAAGGAGGGATCATCATCATCGCCATCATTGTGCCAATTGTATTTGCAAGAACATAATTTAGAGGTTTGGGTTTTTCTGTTGTTTTAAAAATATGAAGAATTTGCCTTTTTTTTTTTTGTCTTTTACCTCTTTTAAATGCTTTTGAGTTGATCACAACATGTTTGTTTAAATGTCTCAATGTTAGTACTTATTGCCTCTGTTTTTTTTTTTTTTAATGGCCAAGGTTTGTTTTTGAATGAAGAATGAATGTAATGATGAACTATTATATTATTTTCCGCTATTATTTATACTCTTCACTTGTTGAAATTGGAATTTGTGATTCACTCTCCTAAATTCAGGGTGAATTGCGCAATTTTGCATTCTTATGGTGAAATAGCCCAAAAAATTAATTCTGGAGTTGACTGCACCATATATGATAGTTCAGAGGCTGATTTGCCACTTTAACCTATTTATATAAAAGATTAAATATTTTTAATTTATAGCAAATTGGTCCCAATTTTTAATTTTATCATAAGTATCTTTATTTTTTGAAATATATTACATTTTACTATTAATATTTAAAATTTATTAATTACTTATAATATTTAAAATATATAATTTAGAAATATATATAATTTATTTAATGCTAAAATAGTTCAGTATAATTAGTAAGTTATTTCAAAAAGAAATGTTCACATGATGATTAATAACTGAAAATATTATTAAAATGAAATATATGTTCGTCTATATATTAATATTTATAAAATATTAAAAATAACTAATACATGTATTAAATTTAAATTCACGGGCTTACAATTTAATAAATAATATAATGCTAATAAATTTTTAACACTATATTAATAATTACTGAATTTTAATGAAATTTTTTAATACTATATTAGTATGTACTGAATTTTTAATGAAATTTTTAGGTATTAATTATCTAAATATTATTTTATTTTAAATAATTCAGTAATTTAATTAAAGTAATTTAATTTTAAACTAATGATGTATATTTTAGATATATATGTATATAAAATAATAGGTAACAAACATACTAATTAACCAATAAATATTATATATTTAATAGTGAAATGTAATGTATTTTAAAAATTAAGATATTTTTGTTAAAATTAATAAATTTAAGAGAAATTTATTATAAATTAAAAATATTTAACTTTTTAATTAAATATGTGGTTGATGTGACAATACAGCTCACATCAACAGTAATAGTACCTGCCTAATATGACATTTAACACCTTGACATTCAATTTGAATTAAAGTCCATTGTAGATTATATATAACATATATTTATCAAATTAGAATAATATATGTCAAATTTTGAAAAATCCACTACAACTCTAACAAGTTCAAAAAATTTGTTCATGAATGATCTTACATGTAAAGTGTACATTGGTTGATTTCAGTTTAAAATCGAACGAAACTGAAAAACTAATTAACCAGATTTGATCAAAGTGAAAAACTAAAACCGAATTAAATATAGACAATAACTAAATTGGACTAAATTGAACTGGTTCATTTCAGTTTATAAGTTTACTAATTTTATTTTTTCAATACAATCTTTATTTTTTAATTTATTCATTTAATATTTTTTTAAAGTTTATTCTTCAATGATAGAACTAAAAGATATTTTTTATTTATGATTGTAACATTTATGTATAATTTTTCTAAATAAATATATTTTCTTTGATATATATATATATTGGACCAGTTCAATTAAATCAATTTTTTTTAAGAGAATTGAAATCAAACCAAATTTAAATTGGCTTTATAAAATTTAAATCAAACCAAATCAAAATTGGTTCAATCCAGTTTATCGGTTTACTACTTTTATTTTTAAATAATTTTTTTTATTTTTTATGTATCCATTTAATATTTTTTTTGAAGTGTATTCTTCAATGATAGAACTAGAAAACTATATATATATATATATATATATATATATATATATATAAGCCAGTTCAGTTAAACTGAAATGGAATATTGCATAATTGTACCATAAATTTTTGTTATTTTTATCAATTTATTATATTTTTAAAATTGTGACAAATTGACATATTAACTTTTATCTTTTCTGTAAATGTTTGTAAATTTTTTTAAATATATTTTTACTTTTAGCACATAATTTACACACGTATATTATATCAGCATATTATTTCAGCATTAGCACATGTTTTTTTTAACATGAATAAATTTTTAATAAATTAAAGGGAAAATGGCCAAATTGGACCCTCAACTTTGGGTCAAATCCTAATTTGGCCAATATTTTTTTTTTATTCCAAAATGGACTTTAATATTTTAAAACTAGCTCAAATATGATCCTTTGTTAACATCAATTAAAAAAAAAAAACACATGGCCAAAAATCTTTGTTAAATGATATTATGGCATGTGGTACCTACTTCTCATGCTGAATCACCTTAGCCAGCACATCCTCTATTCTCTCCATTTTCAAATGCCTTCCGGAGCTACCTTACCCTTTTGACCCTTATCCTTCCCTTGCTTACACCTCTCCCAAATAGAGGATCACTTGTTTCACTTCACTCGCTCAAATCATGTAGCAACCATCATGAAACTAAACCCAAACAATTGTTTGCTATTAAAGAAATTAGAAGAAGACTAATAACAATAATTTTAACATTCCAAATATTCAAATATAGCATTACCATTACAGAAGAAAAAACTGAAGTATAATGGAAAACCAATTAGATGAACACACAATTATACCCTAAGGTAGAATTGTAAGGAAAAAAAAAATTAAAACTTGATGAACACATATGAATACTTTTGCAGAATCACTGCATTTTAAAAGTAAGTTTGAATTAAAAAGTGAAAGTTTATACTAAATGACCATAGAATATCTTATTAAGTTGCAAAGAGAGATCATTAGACTTGTTTTATCAATGGGTTTTGTTACTTCAAGCAACTTAAACATAATCGAATCAAGACATGATGCCTTCAGATCATCGTCATCTCAGCAAAAGCAATATAGTTGAGCTCGCACTTCATATTATTAAGTGTAACAGGGGCGAAAATTCTAAAATTTGTATTCACTGAGCAAAAGTTGCAATTGTTTCCAAATGATTACTTGAGTGATCATTTTGAATCAATGGAAACCAAAAATAAAGGCACATTTGTAATTAAGGGTGTGCAAAACCCGACCGACCTGAAAAATTGATCCGGAGCTTAATCGAATCAAGTTTGTTTGGTTTTGATTTTAAAGTTTTTGTAAATTTCGATCGGATACCCGACTCGACCAAAAAACCAAATTTTATTATATTATATTTATTTTTACCCTAAAATATAATAATATAATTGGTTTAGCATAGTGGTAGAGGTGATGAATGTGTATTTGAACGTCAGCGGTTCAATTCCCAACCATCAAAGTATGATTTTTTTGGCTTTTCATTTGATAAAAAATTAATAAAATCCTCATAAAAAGCGTTGCCCAGGGTCGAGCCTGGGTCTCAAAGGGGAAGGGGCGCGCGCTTTAGCCATTTGGCTACTGCAATTGCTTTATTTTTTTTGTTTCCTTTATTATATTTAATATTATTCGGCTAACCCAAAAACCGATGGGTATGCAACCAAATAACTTCAGTTCGGGTCAATTTTAAATTTAAAAAAAAAAAATCTGATCTGAACCTGTCCGATGCACGCCCCTATCTATAATAGATTTGCAACATTAAGTAATTAAGGTATTCCTATAGAAACTAAGAATAGACATATATATCTTATGTGAATAGAAACTGCAAGAATAAATTTATTAGCAGTTAAGCTTGAATTAGGCCAGTCATTACAAGCTGCCGACAAAGATTCTGCCTACACATTCCAAACGAAATCAACAAAGCAACAAACATCTAACTAAGTATCTAAAAAAAGAAAAAGCTTCTAACTTTGAATATCACTCAATCACCTCTTATAAAGTAAACCATTGAGAAGCGGGCTTCAATTCAATAATAGTAGCAGGTGGATCAAAAACAAAAGCAGGGAAAGCAAAGCAGTAATGAAAGCTCCATTTCTTCAAATCGGTAAAAGAGATAAGAAGAAATCTAGCCAATATGACAATATCCTCCAATGCTTTTCCATTATCAATATCATCCTAAATCTAAATTTTCATCCATATACATATAAGAATTAGCCTCTCATTGTTTCAATCATAAGCAATAATAATAAAATCTTATTTGGATTTCCTTTAATGACCTATATTCTCTCTAAATTGAATCCTAGCCCTAAATCAAAGTCAAAATGATCCATACCTAATTCATAATTGTCTTCAATAACACCAAAATTAAAATCACTAATGGCATCAGAGACCATATAGAATAGTGGATCTGAAACGGCATTGTCCTCTTCGCGAAGAAATCGGAATCATTACTGATTCAATATCTGAAATGATGTCATCCCCTTCATGAATAATGCTGAAATTGTTATGTAATATCCCGAGTTTTTAAATATTTTTGTACTGCATCGGGATATGTAGTGTTAATAATTTTGTATATAATTATGATATTTTTATGAGTTTGTTATTCAATTAAAACTAATTTTAATTGTTTTATATTGTTTTAAGATATTTACGTAAAATTTTTTTGGGAATTTTATTTTCGAAAAAATTGACACGTAAATAATTTAATATTAATTATATTAAATAGATTTACGAATTTGCATGAGTCCATGCATGATTTTTTAAGGGTCGTATTAAAATATATACATATACATGCATGTATATGTATTTAAATTAAATTAGTGTTTAGTAATTATTTTTATTTTGTATATCTATATATATTATATAGATTAATTTTGATTAATTAATTAACATGTGTATATGTATATATATATTGTTTATTTTATACATGTGGTGAGAAATTATTTGGAGTATAATATTATTATATTCTAAAATAAGTTATGTATATATATATATATATATATATATATATATATATATATATATATATATATATATATATATATAAAGTTAGAAAAATTTACACCCGTGCCCCTCCCCCTTCTTCTTCTTCTCCGAACGTCCAACCGCCATCACCACCGCCTGTCATGCCATTTCTTCATAGTCGGTGTGCCTCCTGGCATGCCACCTTTGTCCTCAGCCATCCCCGCTACCAGCAGCTCCCTATTCCGTCGTGTTTTGGCCGAAAAAAGCTAGAGTTGCCAAAACTCATCTCCACCGTCGATCAAGCACTTTTCGGTCACCGTTTTCGACACCGCCGGTCTCTAACTTCTCCTTGAGCTCTAGTGAGTGTGATTCCAAGCTTTTTTCACTTAAAATGGTCTAGATTTCCCTAGGTTTCAATTTTTCAATTTCGGCCTATTAGGATTCTTGATTTTTTTTAGCTTTGATTTGATTGATTCATGAAAACTTCCTTCACAAACTTTGATACTTGTAGCTCAATCTATACTCTGTAATTTTTATATAATTTTTATAATTTATTTTGATTTTTGGGTATTTTTTATTATTTTATTAATATTTTCTAATTTTCGGAAATTAATTAATTAAATTATGAAATTGTGTTTTATGGTAATTATAGGTGTTGAAATGAATTATAGAAATTTATTTGTAATTTTTTTGAATTTTTATGTATTTATTTTCAATTTATTTAATTTATGTAATTTTGAAAAATAGGGTTAATTATGTGTTTAATTGAAATAAATTGGTTAATTGAGTATATTTATTGATATTATTGAAATATATGTTGAGATAATTAATTTTGAGTAATTATATTATTTTTGGTGAATTTTTGGATTTATTTTAGTATATTTATATATATATGGGTATTTTGGTAATTTTATACTAAATTGGCTAAAAATGTAATTAAATTGATTTTAATAGTTATTTAGGGTATAAAAATGATTTCCATAAATTATTTAGTATTTTTAACTAATTAAAACTATTTTTCGTAAATTATTTTCAAATTATATATAATATACGATTTTTCTAATAAAATGAGTTTTTATCGGTTTTTACTGTGTTTTAGGGTTAATTACGTAATTTCTACTTATAAAATGTATTTTTTATTATATAAGGGTATTTTCGGTATTTCATAAATATTCCGTGAATTGTGAACCTCGGTCGGTGATTTGTAGTTTGGAGTCTGACCGAGGGATTTTGGTTGTGAATATTGTGTTATTTCAAAGTTTATTTCTTTGCAGGGCTGGCTCTACTCTTTGAGTAGAGAGATGTTCGTTTTACAGGGGAGGTTCTGTCGGATTTTTCGTAGAATTCTCGTAAAACGTGATGTCCGGTCGAACTCTAATCCTGATTCTATGTCTAGTATTCTATATTGAGTCTTTAGAACTTCTGTTAGATTTATTCTGATTCATGTGATTATTTGTTTGTTTAGTTGCACCGAGACCAAGGCCTAGTGGACCAAGCCTGTTGGACCCATCTCGAGGAGCGTAATAAATAGTGAGTTGTTATTTTATATATATATGTATTTTAGGGTGCATGATTTTAGAAATATATGTTTTATTTTGATTAAATATGCATAAACGACTTAATTAGTATTTAAGTTTATTTTTAGTTTATTTTTGGTTTATTTTTTATATATTTTAAACTATATGCATGCTTTATTAAACATTTATATTTAAAATATTTTTAAATATATATTTAGTTTATTTTTGTAATTTAATTGGATTTATTTGACGTATATATACTCGAAATATACCTGGTTTACTTTTGGTATATTTTTAGTATATATATGGTTTATGTTGCTATTTTATTTAAATTCATGCATCATTTATTTTTATGAATGTATGTTTTATATTTTAATGAAGGATATCAATAGAACGTGCTACCTAGTAGGCAACACTAGGATCGAGTATGTACCGGTACGCCGATAGTATTTAGGCTATATTACTAACCTGTTTGAGGATATTGATTGGATTTGATTATTTGATGTGTGAGAAATGATTTGGGAGTGTGATTGCTGGAGCTCGGTTGACCAAGTGTCTAGGGGCCAATCACACTGACAGTCAGACTACTGGAACTCGGTTGACTTAGTGTCTCGGGGCCAATCTACTGTCCAAATGGAATAAGTGAATATATTTGGAATAAGTGAGCCTGTATAGCTAGAGTGTTGTCTAACACTGTTTTGAGGTTGCGATTTTCTAGGGTTATATTTAATCCTTCATAAACAATGATTTTCAGTAAAATATATATAAAATGATTTTGTTGCATCTGTGTGTATTTGCTTGTGTGTGTGTGTGTATATATATATATATATATATATATATATATATATTGTATATATTTGACTGTGTGCATTGCCACTTAGTTATGCATGTATATATATTATAGCAATTCACTCAGTGAGGTCTGATTCCCCTTCGTTGACTATTTTTCAGGAGAGTCACCGTCATCAGACCTCAGTAGCAGACCTGTACGCCGGATTTCTTTCGCCCCGACTTTATTATGTAAACTACTCACCTGAGTTTTATTTTATTAATCTAGACACTGCAGTAGTTGTAAAAATTGAAAAAAAAAATGTTGTATTATATTGGTATAAGTTATATACTTTAAATATTTGAATTGGATTTATGTTAAAATTTTATTTATATATGAGATGAGTTGTTGATTTAAATCCCATAGTGGATTATTATTTAATTATTTATGATCTGTTTCGGCTGCAGATTATTTTAACTTTGTTTTTATTATTATTGCATGTTTTATTTATTTTAAGCCTTGCTACGGGTTCCGGATTCAAAAGAATTCCCGTTCCCTAGCGTCGGTCATGGCCCCTGTTTTGGGTCGTGACAAAGTTGGTATCAGAGCCAGGTTTTTCTATTTCAGGGCTTAGTTGTGTGAGTCGTGGCCCTAGTTTTCAAAATTGTGTTTTCTTTGAAAACTACTATAGTAAATTAGGTTCGAGTATGTCTTGATGAGTATTCCTTGCTTTAGTTTTCTACGTTATCCCTCTATTGTCTGTTTTATCTGAATTGTTCTGTTTATCTTTTCAGAATGAGGAAGCGAGCATGTGTCGCTCCACCGATCGTTGAGGCCGAGGATGACGAGTCTTTTCAGGATGAGGTTTTACCTCCTGAGTAGCCAGTTAAACGCAGAGGTCATGGTAGAGGTAGACCTCGAGGAGCAGCAGGTCGCCGTAGGCAGAGAGAGATTTAGGACGAGGAGCCTGTTGAGCTTGAGTTTAAGGATCCTGTACCTCCAATTGTTCAGCCTGTTCGGCCTGCCTATCAGCAGGGTATGTCTGACCCTGAGGCAGCTCTGTTCTATGCTAGAGTTGGCAGGATTGCGTTTGATGGGATTTTTTATCCGTTAGACTTTCTACACGCGATCAAGATTAGGATTCGGACTGCTCACATCGAGTATCAGCGGATTATGATCATCAAGCTGTCTGTTGAGGGACCAGCTCTAGACTGGTTTATTCAGTTGATCCAGCCCTATATGATGACGATGACCTGGGCTCAGTTTCAAGAGCAATTTTTTAGGAGATTCTGCCCAGAGCCTCTCCGTATGAGCTATCGTCTCTGATTGACCAGCATTTCTCATGGTGATCGATCAGTAGAGGAGTACACCCGAGAGTTCCTCTGGCTAGATAGATATGCAAAGGATCTGATGCGAGATCAGTATTTCGCAGTCACTACCTATGTTACTGGATTGGGTTCTGCATTTGCTGGTATGCCTACAGCAGGCCTTACTCTGGAGTCTGTGATTGAGTTGGCCAAGGAGATTGAGCTGAGGCTAGTTAGGCAGGGAGCGATGCCTGATTATTACCAGTTGGGAGTTCAGTCGAGCGGATTGTAGACTACTCCATACTCTAGTTTTCATGTTGGTTCAAGTAGTCAGTAGAGAGGTTCGACTAAGCAAAGTCAGAGACAGCAACAACGAGTGCATCGAAGCAGTAGACATGGTCGTGGAGGTCAGCGTAGGTCGTTCAGATTCGGGTCAGGTCCTTTGAGTAGCAGCAGTGGTCGCAGTTCTGGATCAGCTGCCAGTGTTTGCCAGACCTGCGGTAGAGTCCATCAGGGACAGTGTTACTTGACACCACTGACATGCTTCAGATGCGGGCAGACAGGACATTATGCCAGATCGTGTCCTTACTCCGGGTATCAGCAGCCACAGATTTCGTGATTCCCACAGCAGTCGATTGCTAGTGTTGCACCCGTACCATTTCAGTTGCCTCCAGCCCAGCATCAGAGTTCCACTCAGCTTGTTCCGCAGCAGGGTCATGGTACAGGCACTAGAGGAGGTGCCAGAGGTGTTGGCCAGGCTTCTACCAGCCAGCAGGGAGGTCGAGGACAAGCCAGAGTCTTCCACCTTACTCAGCAGGATGCTCATGCATCTAATGCAGTCGTGGCAGGTATTGTTGTAATATCCCGTGTTTTTAAATATTTTTACATTGTATCGGGATATGCAGTGTTAATAATTTTTGTATATATATTACGATATTTTTACGAGTTGATATGTATTTAAAACCTATTTTAAATACTGTGTTTTATTTACAGTGTTTTACGTAAAATTTTCCCGGGACTTTCATTTTCGGGGAAATTTTCACGTAAATATTTTAATATTAATTATTCTAAATATATTTTCGGACTTGCATGAACTCATACGTATTTTTAAATATTAAACACCGTGTATATATGTAATTATTTATTAATTAGGGTTTAATATTATCCTAATATTTTATTAATTATTTATTAGTTTTATTGTTATTTAATTATTTTTATTTAGTATAAATTATTAAAATATTAAATTTTATGTGTGTGGTGTATATTTAATGTGTGTGATTTAATATTATTTTAATATATAGTATAAAGTATATATATATACACATTATACATCAAAAATCAAAACATTTGAAAAATTACCATTTTGCCCCCGTGAGCTTCTTCTTCCCCGATCACCTTCCCTTCACCGTCCGGACACCTGCCGTGCCGTTCCCTTGCCGTGAGAGTGCCGTCCGGTGTGCCACCACCTTCCCTAGCCTTCCTCACCGCCTGCAGCAGCCATTTCCGGCGCCTGGAAGCCATTTTTGGCCGGAGAACCCGAAAGTCGAGCTACCGTCGATCACACCGATTTCGGCCACCATTTTCAACACCGCCAGTCTCTTTCTTCTCCTTGAGCTCTGTTGAGTGTGATTCTAGCTTTGGTTTGAGCTTAAATGGTCTAGAATTGCTTAGGTTTCAAATTTTCAATTTCGGCCTATTAGGGTTTTTGATTTTTTTGAGTTTTTAATTGATTGATTCATGAAAACTCCCTTCACAAATGTTGATCCTAGTAGCTTAATATACATGTATGAATTTTTTTGGAATTTTTGGAGATTTTTTGGATTTTTGGGTATTTTTGAATATTTTAATATTATTTTCTATTTTTGGAAATTAATTATTTAAATTATGAAATTGGAGTTTATGGTTAAATTAGGTGTTGAAATGAATTATAGGAATTTATTTGGAATTTTTATGAATTTCTAAGTATTTATTTTGAATTATTTGAGTTTATGTAATTTTGGGAAAATTAGGTTAAATGTGTTTTTATTTGAAATTAATTGGTTAATTGAGTTTAATTATTGATATTATTGATAAATATGTTGAGAAAATTAATTTTGGATAATTTTATAATTTTTGGTGAATTTTTGAAGTAATTTAAGTATATTTATATATATAGCGGTATTTTGGTAATTTTACCCTAAATTGGCTAAAAATGTAATTTAATTGGTTTTAATAGTTATTTAAGGTATAAAAATGATTTCTACAAATTATTTAGTATTTTTAACTAATTAAAACTATTTTTCGTGAATTATTTTCAATTATATATATAATATACGGTTTTTCTAATAAAATGAGTTTTTATCGGTTTTTACTGTATTTAAAGGTTAATTATGTAATTTCTACCTATAAAATGTATTTTTAGGTTTTAAGGATATTTTTGGTATATCTGGAATTATTCTGTGTTTGTGGACCCCGGTCAGTGGACTGTAGTTTGGAGTCCGACCGTGGGATTTTGATTGTGCTTTGTGTAGTTTTTCGAAGTGTATTTCCTTGCAGGGTCGGCTCTACTCTTTTGAGTAGAGAGATGTCCGTTTTACAGGGGAGGTTCTGCCGAATTTTTGATAGAATTCTCGTAAAACGTGATATCCATTCGAACCCTAATTTCTAATTCTGTGTTTAATACTCTAGATCGAATTCTAGGATTTCTGTTAGGTTTATTCTGATGTCGGTTAATTATTGCTTGTTTAGTTGCGTCGAGACCGAGGGCTAGTGGACCAGGCCCGTCGGATCCATCTCGTGGAGCGCACTAGGTGAGTTACTATACTATATATATATACTTAGGATGCATGATTTAGAAATGCATGTTTTATGTTGATTAAATATGCATAAATAATTTGATTATTTCTTAAGTTTATATTTAGTTTATTTTGGTTTATTTTTGGTATATATTAAATTATATGCATGTTTTATGAATAAATTATATTTAAAATGTTTTTAAATATATTTCGAGCTTAATTTATGATTTAATTGGATTTATTTGACGTATATATACTCGAAATATATCTGGTTTACTTTTGGTATATTTCTAGTATATATATGGTTTTATGTTGATATTTTATTGAACTTCATGCATCATTTATTTTTATGAATGAATGTTTTATATTTATTGATGAAGGATATCGATAGAATGTGCTACCTAGTGGGCAGCACTAGGACCGAGTACGTACCGGTACGCCTATAGTATTTAGGCTGTAATACTAACTTATTTGTGGATAGTGATTTGATTGATTATTTGATGTGTGAGATGTGATTTGGGTGTGATTACTGGAGCTCGGTTGACCAAGTGTCTCGGGGCCAGTCTACTGTCCAAATGGATTAAGTGGATATATCTTGGAATAAGTGAGCCTGTATGGCTAGAGTGTTGTCTAACACTATTTTTGAGGTTGCGATATTCTAGGGTTCTATGTGATCCTTCATAAAAGATGATTTTCAGATAAAATATATAAAAATGATTTTATTGCATCTGTGTGTAATTGCCTGTATATATATATATTAGATTTATATTGTTGACTGTATGCATTATCATTAGTGTGTATGTATATATATTATAGTAATTCACTCAGTGAGGTCTGACTCCCCTCCGTTGACTATTTTTCAGGAGAGTCAACATCTTCAGACCTCAGTAGCAGGTCAATACGCCGGATTTCTTCTGCCCCGGCTTCTTTGTGTAAATTATTTACTTAAGTCTTATTTTTATAATCTAGACACTGCAGTAGTTGTGAATCAAAATGTGGGATTTCATGTATTTTATTTAAAGAGATGTATTATATTGAAACTGAATTTGTATTTAAAGATATATATGTGATGAGTTGAGAATTGATTCAAATCCAGTGATGAGAATGTTATTATTATATTTATGATTTTTATTTTCGCTGCATATAATATTGTTATTTTTATTATTGCATGATTTATTTTATTTTTAGGCTTACTACGGGTTCCGGATTCGAAAGAATTCCCATTCCCTAGCGCCGGTCATGGCCCCTGTTTTGGGTTGTGACAATTGTTTTTGTTTGTTACCTGGATGCATGGGTTTTGTTTGATCTGGGTGCCACGCATTCGTTTGTTTCTCCCATTTTTGCTTCCAAGTCTTGTTGGCAAGCTTCGAGAATGGCTTTTCCTTTGTCTGTTGCCACTCCTCTAAGTGATTCCTTAGACACCGATATTGTTCTTTCTGGTTGTCTAGTTCTCATGGGAGGTAGAGAATTACCCGCTGATTTGATTCTGTTGGATGTGATGGAGTTTGATGTTATTCTGGGTATGGACTGGTTATCTCAGCACTATACTGTGGTAGATTATCGAAATAAAGAGGTGACTTTCAGAATTCCTAATGAAGAAGAATTTAAGTTTGTGGGTGATAGGAGTTCAGCACCTCAGAATCTTATTTCTGCTATTACGGCTAGGAAGTTGCTGAGGAAAGGATGTCAGGGATATTTGGCATTAGTCAGGGATACTTCAGTAGAGAAGTTATCACTCACAGATGTTCCTATTGCCTATGAGTTTTATGATGTTTTTCCTGAGGAGTTGCCAAGTTTACCACCTCACAGAAAGATTGAGTTATGTATAGATGTGGTTCCAGGTACTATTCCTATATCTATGCCACCCTACAGAATGACTGCTGCAGAGTTGAAAGAGTTGAAGGAGTAGTTACAAGAGTTGTTGGATAAGGGTTTTATCAGACCTAGTGTTTCTCCTTAGGGTGCACCAGTCCTGTTTGTGAAGAAGAAGGATGGTACCCTGAGACTATGCATTGACTACAGAGAGCTGAATAAGGTGACAGTGAAGGACAAGTATCCTCTCCGAAGGATAGATGACTTGTTTAATTAGCTACAGGGTGCACAGTTCTTTTCTAAAATTGATTTGAGGTCGGGTTATCATCAGCTGCGGATTAGTGAAGCCGATATTCCTAAAACAGCATTCCACACTCGATACAGCCACTATGAGTTTCTGGTGATGTCTTTTAGTTTGACTAATGCACCAGCAGCTTTTATGGACCTGATGAACAGGGTATTCAGACCATATGTGGATCAGTTTGTGGTAGTCTTCATCAATGATATACTGGTTTATTTGAGGAGTATGGAGGAGCATGTCTATCACTTGAGGACTGTACTACAGACACTGAGAGATCATCAACTTTATGCTAAATTCTCGAAGTGTGATTTCTGAATGGAGAGTGTTTCTTTTCTTGACACGTGGTGTCTAAAGAAGGTATCCAGGTTGATCCACAGAAGATTAAGGCAATGTCTGAGTGGCCTAGACCGACTTCTATTACTGAGATTCAGAGTTTTTTGGGTTTAGCTAGGTATTATAGGCGGTTTGTGCAGTATTTTTCCAGAATTGCAGCCCCTATGACTTGCTTGACTTAGAAGAATATTAGATTCGAGTGGTCAGAAGCTTGTGAGAACAACTTTCAATTGTTGAAGGAGAAGTTGACCACAGCCCCAGTGCTAGCTTTGCCTAATAGTGTGGACAAGTTCACAGTTTATTGTGATGCCTCTAGAGTTGGCCTTGGTTGTGTGTCGATGCAGGATGGTAGGGTGATAGCCTATGCTTCAAGACAATTGAAGAAGCATGAGCAGAACTATCCTACACATAACCTTGAAATGGCTGCAGTGATTTTTGCTCTGAAGATTTGGAGACATTATCTGTATAGGGTGACTTGTGAGATATTTATTGATCACAAGAGCCTTAAGTACATTTTTCCAACAGAGAGATCTGAATCTGAGGCAGAGGAGATGGTTGGAATTATTAAAGGATTATGACTATGAGATATTATATCATCCGGGCAAGACTAATATGGTAGCAGATGCCTTGAGTAGAAAGTCCTCAGGTAGTCTTGCTCACATTAGTGTTGAGAGGAGACCATTGATCCAGGAGTTGCATCTATTAGTGGATAAAGGTCTGATGATGAAAATCAGTAGATCAAGTGGACTGCTAGCTCAATTTAAGGTGCGATCTGTACTGAGGGATAGGATTAAAGCAGCTCAGAGCCGAGATCCTATTCTAGAAGAGCTTGCAGAGAATGTTCGAGCAGGGAAGTTTACTGATTTCACACTTGATGATGATGGTGTGTTGTGGATCAGTGGTGATTGTGTGTTCCTGATGTGGATGATTTGAGAGAAGAGATCCTAGAGGAAGCACATTCTACAGCCTATAGCGTACATTCGGGGTGTCACTAAGATGTACCACAGTATCAGAGATTTATACTGGTGGGGACGGACTGAAGAAGGATGCCGCTGATTATGTTGCTAAGTGCCTGATGTGTCAGCAAGTGAAAGCTGAACATCAGAAGCCTTCTGGGAAGCTTCAGCCTTTTCCTATTCCTGAGTGGAAGTAGGAAAGGATAACTATGAATTTTGTGGTTGGTTTACCTTGTTCTAAGGATGGATACGATTCCATCTAGGTGATTGTAGACAGGTTGACGAAGTCTGCACATTTCTTGCCTGTGAAAGCCACATATTCTGTAGCTAGATTGGCAAAGCTATATGTGAAGCATATTGTGTGCCTTCATGGAGTACCTGTGTCCATTGTGTCAGACAGAGGTTCAGTGTTTACCTTTTATTTTTTGCAGAAGTTGCAGGAAGCGATGGGCACTAGGTTAGACTTCAGTACTGCTTTTCATCCTCAGATAGATGGTTAGTATGAGAGGATGATCCAGACACTAAAAGATATGTTGAGGATGTGTGTCTTGGATTTGGGAGGTAGCTGGATGCCACTCATAGAGTTTGCATATAATAACAGCTACCATAGCAGTATTGGTATGGCACCATACGAGGCGTTGTATGGAAGGAAGTGTAGATCCCCTCTAAGTTGGGATGAGATTGGGGAAAGAGCTTTAACTGGACCTGAGATGGTTCAGGATGCTGCAGAGAAAGTCATCGTGATTAAGTATAGATTAGAGACCGCAGTTAGCAGGCAGAAGAGCCTATGCAGATCCTAGGCGCAGAGATGTGGAATTTCAGGTCGGGGATTTTATTTTTCTGAAGGTATCTCCGATGAAGGGTGTTATGAGATTTGGCAGGAAGGGTAAGTTGGCATCGAGATATATCAGATCTTTTGAGATTCTGGTGAGAGTTGGCACTGTTGCATATCGATTGGCTTTGCCCCCGAGTATGTCATAGGTGCATCCGGTGTTTCATATCTCGATGCTGAGGAAGTATATCTTAGACCCTTCACACGTGTTGCAGCCCGACAGTGTAGAAGTGAATGAAGATTTGACGTTTATGGAAGAACCTGTGGCAATCGTTGATTATCAAGTTCGACAGTTGCGGTCGAAACAGATTCCGATGGTCAAGGTTCTGTGGCATAGTAATAGAGTTGAGGAGCATATGTGGGAGACTGAAGCTGAGATGCGAGTTTTCTTATCCGTATCTCTTCCCTTCTTGATCTTGTAATCATACTTTTCTAGAATTCGGGAATGAATTCTTGTAAAGGGGGAAGACTGTAATATCCCGAGTTTTTAAATATTTTTGTATTATATCGGGATATGCAGTGTTAATAATTTTGTATATAATTATGATATTTTTATGAGTTTGTTATTTAATTAAAACTAATTTTAATTGTTTTATATTATTTTAAGATATTTATGTAAAAATTTTCCCAAGAATTTTATTTTCGGAGAAATTAACACGTAAATAATTTAATATTAATTATTTTAAATAGATTTACGAATTTGTATGAGTCCATGCATGATTTTTTAAGGGTCATATTAAAATATATACATATACATGCATGTATATGTATTTAAATTAAATTAGGGTTTAGTAAATATTTTAATTATGTATATCTATATATATTATATAGATTAATTTTGATTAATTAATTACATGTGTATATGTATATATATATTGTTTATTTTATAAATGTGGTGAGCAATTATTTGGAGTATATTATTATTATATTCTAAAATAAGTTATGTATATATATATATATATATATATATATATATATATATATATAATATAATATATATATCCCGTGTTTTTAAAATATTTTTACACTGTATCGGGATATGCAGTATTAATAATTTTGAATATGTATATATACGATATTTTTATGAGTTGATATGTATTTTAAACCTATTTTAATTACTGTGTTTTATATACAGTGTTTTACGTAAAATTTTCCCGGGACTTACATTTTCGGGGAAATTTTCACGTAAACAATTTATTATTAATTATTTTAAATGTATTTACGGGTTTGCATGAACTCATACATATTTTTAAATTATTAAATAAAGCCCGTGTGCGTATATTTATTTAATTAGGGTTTATTAATTCCCTAATATTTTATTAAGTATTTAATTGTTTTAATTGTTATTTAATTAATTTTATTTGGTATAAATTATTAAAATATTAATATTTTAATGTGTGTGGTGTATATTTGATGTGTGTAATTTAATATTATTTTAATATAAAGTATAAAGTATATATATATACATATATACATTAAAAATCAAAGAATTGCCAAATTACACTTTTGCCCCTCCCTTCTCTTCTCCTTCTCCTTCCCACGCCCGACGCCCGACCACCATCCCTCACCGCTGCAAACTGCCGTTCCTTCACCGTCGGTGTGCCTCTCGGCTTGCCACCGTCGCCTCCAGCCGTTCCCCGCCGTCAGCAGCCCCCTTTCCCGACGAGTTTTGGCCGGAATTAGCTTAGGAGGCCGAAAGTCGAGCTACCACCGTTTCTCCCCTCCTCCGGCCACCGTTTTCGACACCGCCGGTCTCTTTCTTCTCCTTGAGCTCCGGTGAGTGTTATTCTAGCTTTGGTTTGAGCTAAAATGGTCTAGAATTGCTTAGTTTTCGATTTGTCAATTTCGGCCTATTAGGGTTTTTGATTTTTTTCGAATTGTTATTGATTGATTCATGCTTAATCCCTTCACAAATGTTGTTCCTAGCAGCTTAATCTACATGTATGAATTTTTGTAAAATTTTTGGAGGTTGTTTGGATTTTTGGGTATTTTTGAATATTTTAATATTATTTTCTAATTTCGGAAATTAATTATTTAAATTATGAAATTGGAGTTTTGGATAAATTAGGTGTTGAAATGAATTATAGGAATTTATTTGGAATTTTATGAATTTCTAAGTATTTATTTTTAATTATTGAAGTTTATGTGATTTTGAGAAATTAGGGTTAAATGTGTTTTTATTTGAAATTAATTGGATAATTGGGTTTAATTATTGATATTATTGATAAATATGTTGAGAAAATTAATTTTGGATAATTGTATAATTTTTGGTGAATTTTTGAAGTAATTTAAGTATATTTATATATATAGGGGTATTTTGGTAATTTTACCCTAAATTGTCTAAAATGTAATTTAATTGGTTTTAATAGTTAATTAAGGTATAAAAATGATTTCTACAAATTATTTGGTATTTTTTAACTAATTAAAACTATTTTTCGTAAATTATTTTCAATTATATATATAATATACGGTTTTTCAAATAAAATGAGTTTTATCGGTTTTTACAGTATTTTAAGGTTAATTACGTAATTTCTACGTATAAAATGTATTTCTGTGCTATAAGGATATTTTTGGTATATCTGGAATTATTCTGTGTTGTGGACCCCGGTCGGTGGACTGTAGTTGGAGTCCGACCGTGGGATTTTGATTGTATTGAGCTTGTATTTCGAAGTGTGTTTCTTTGCAGGGTCGGCTCTACTCTTTTGAGTAGAGAGATGTCCGTTTTACAGGGGAGGTTCTGCCGAATTTTCGGTAGAATTCTCGTAAAACGTGATGTCCAGTCGAACCCTAAATTCTGTTTTCCGTATTTTAATACTCTAGATTGAATTCTAGGATTTCTATTAGGGTTATTCTGATGTCGATTATTTATTTCTTATTTAGTTGCGCCGAGACCGAGGGCTAGTGGACCAGGCCCGTCGGACCTGTCTCGTGGAGCGCATTAGGTGAGTTACTATATTATATATATATATGCTTAGGATGCATGATTTAGAAAATGCATGTTTTATTTTGACTGAATATGCATAAATAATGTGATTTATATTCAAGTATATTTTTGGTATATAATAAATTATATACATGTTTTATTAATAAAATATATTTAAAATGTTTTTAAATATATTTTTAATTTAATTTATGAGTTGATTGGATTTATTGGACATATATATACTCAAAATATACCTGGTTTACTTTTGGTATATTTCCAGTATATATATGGTTTATATTGTTGTTTCATTAACATTCATGCATCATTTATTGTGAATGAATGATTTATATTATTAATGAAGGATATCAATAGACGTGCTACCTAGTGGGCAGCACTAGGACCGAGTACGTACCGGTACGCCTATAGTATTTAGGCTATATTACTAACTTATTGGTGGATATTGATTTGATTATGATTATTGATATGTGAGATGTGGTTTGGGTGTGATTGCTGGAGCTCGGTTGACCAAGTGTCTCGGGGCCAATCACACTGGCAGTTAGACTGCTGGAGCTCGGTTGACTTAGTGTCTCGGGGCCAGTCTATTGTCCAAATGGATTAAGTGGATATATTTGGATTCAGTGAGCCTGTGTGGCTAGAGGTTGTCTAACACTATTTTTGAGGTTGCGATATTCTAGGGTTCTATGTGATCCTTCATAAAAGATGATTTTCAATAAAATATATAAAAATGATTTTTCTGCATCTGTGTGAATTTGCCTGTATATATATACATATTAGATATGTATTATTGACTGTATGCATTATCATTTAGTGTATGTATATATATTATAGTAATTCACTCAGTGAGGTCTGACTCCCCTCCGTTGACTATTTTTCAGGAGAGTCAACTTCTTCAGACCTCAGTAGCAGGTCGATACGCCGGATTTCTTCCGCCCCGGCTTCTTTATGTAAACTGTCTACTTGAGTCTTATTTATTTTATCTAGACACTACAGTAGTTGTGAATTACAGTATTGGATTTCATGTATTTTGTTTTAAAGAGATGTATTATATTGAACTGGATTTGTATTAAAGTTTATGTATCTATAAGATGAGTTTTAAATTTAATCCAGTTGATATGGATAATATTATGATATTATGATTTTTATTTTCCGCTGCATATTATATTGTTACTGTTATGATGGCATGATTTATTTATTTTTAGGCTTGCTACGGGTTCCGGATTCGAAAGAATTCCCGTTCCCTAGCGCCGGTCATGACCCCTGTTTTGGGTCGTGACAATATAAAGTTAGAAAATTTACACCCGTGCCCTTCCCCTTCTTCTTCTTCTCCGAACGTCCAACCGCCATCACCACCGCCAGTCATGTCATTTCTTCACCGTCGGTGTGCCTCCCGGCGTGCCACCTTCGTCCTCAGCCATCCCCGCCGCCAGTAGCTCCCTATTCCGTTGTGTTTTGGCCGAAAAAAACTAAAGTTACCGAAACTCATCTCCACCGTCGATCAAGCACTTTCCAGCCACCGTTTTTGACACCGCCAGTCTCTATATTCTCCTTAAGCTCCATTGAGTGTGATTCCAAGCTTTGTTTCACTTAAAATGGTCTAGATTTCCCTAGGTTTCAATTTTTCAATTTTCGGCCTATTAGGGTTCTTGATTTTTTTTGAGCTTCAATTTGATTGATTCATGAAAACTTTCTTCACAAACTTTGATCCTTGTAGCTCAATCTATACTCTGTAATTTTTGTAGAATTTTTGAAATTTATTTTGATTTTTGGGTATTTTTGATTATTTTATTAATATTTTGTAATTTTCGGAAATTAATTAATTAAATTATGAAATTGTGTTTTATGGTAATTATAGGTGTTGAAATGAATTATAGAAATTTATTTTTAATTTTGTGAATTTTTATGTATTTATTTTGAATTTATTTAGTTTATGTAATTTTGAAAATAGGGTTAATTATGTGTTTAATTGAAATAAATTGGTTAATTGAGTATATTTATTGATATTATTGAAATATATGTTGAGATAATTAATTTTGAGTAATTATATTATTTTTGGAGAATTTTTGGATTTATTTTAGTATATTTATATATATAGGGGTATTTTGGTAATTTTATACTAAATTGGCTAAAAATGTAATTAAATTGGTTTTAATAGTTATTTAGGGTATAAAAATGATTTCCATAAATTATTTAGTATTTTTAACTAATTAAAACTATTTTTCGTAAATTATTTTCAAATTATATATAATATACGATTTTTCTAATAAAATGAGTTTTTATCATTTTTTACTGTGTTTAGGGTTAATTACGTAATTTTCTACTTATAAAATGTATTTTTTTATTATATAAGGGTATTTTCGGTATTTTGTAATATTCCGTGAATTGTGAACCTCGGTCGATGATTTATAGTTTGGAGTCTGACCGAGGGATTTTGATTATGAATATTGTGTTATTTCGAAGTGTATTTCTTTGCAGGGTCGGCTCTACTCTTTGAGTAGAGAGATGTCCGTTTTACAGGGGAGGTTCTGCCGGATTTTTGGTAGAATTCTCGTAAAACGTGATGTCGATCAAACTCTAATCCTGATTCTATGTCTAGTATTCTATATTGAGTCTTTAGAACTTCTGTTAGATTTATTCTGATTCCTGTGATTATTTGTTTATTTAGTTGCGCTAAGACCGAGGCCTAGTGGATCAGGCCCGTCGAACCCATCTCGAGGAGCGTAATAAATAGTGAGTTGTTATTTTATATATATATGTATTTTAGGGTGCATGATTTTAGAAATATATGTTTTATTTTGATTAAATATGCATAAATGATTTAATTAGTATTTAAGTTTATTTTTAGTTTATTTTTGGTTTATTTTTTATATATTTAAATTATATGCATGCTTTATTAAAAATTTATATTTAAAATGTTTTTAAATATATATTTAGTTTATTTTTGTAATTTAATTGGATTTATTTGATGTATATATACTCGAAATATACCTAGTTTACTTTTAGTATATTTTTAGTATATATATGGTTTATGTTGCTATTTTATTTAAATTCATGCATCATTTATTTTTATGAATGCATGTTTTATATTTTAATGAAGGATATCAATAGAACGTGCTACCTAGTGGGCAGCACTAGGACCGAGTACGTACCGGTACGCCGATAGTATTTAGGCTATATTACTAACCTGTTTGAGGATATTGATTGGATTTGATTATTTGATGTGTGAGAAATGATTTGGGAGTGTGATTGCTGGAGCTCAGTTGACCAAGTGTCTCGGGGCCAATCACACTGATAGTCAGACTGCTGGAGTTCGGTTGACTTAGTGTCTCGGGGCCAATCTACTGTCCAAATGGAATAAGTGAATATATTTGGAATAAGTGAGCTTGTATGGCTAGAGTGTTGTCTAACACTGTTTTGAGGTTGCGATTTTCTAGGGTTATATTTAATCCTTCATAAACAATGATTTTCAGTAAAATATATATAAAATGATTTTGTTGCATCTGTATGTATTTGCTTGTATATATATATATATATATATATATATATATATATATATATATATATGTATGTATATATATATTTGACTGTGTGCATTGCCACTTAGTTATGCATGTATATATATTATAGCAATTCACTCAGTGAGGTCTGACTCCCCTTCGTTGACTATTTTTCAGGAGAGTCATCATCATCAGACCTCAGTAGCAGACCTGTACGCTGGATTTCTTGCGCCCCCGGCTTTATTATGTAAACTGCTCATCTGAGTTTTATTTTATTAATCTAGGCACTGCAGTAGTTGTAAAAATTGAAAAAAAAGGATATTGTATTATATTGGTATAAGTTATGTACTTTAAATATTTAAACTGGATTTGTATTAAAAGTTTATTTATATACGAGATGAGTTGTTGATTTAAATTCTGTGGTGGATTATTATTTAATTATTTATGATATGTTTCGGTTGCAGATTATTTTAACTATGTTATTATTATTATTGCATGTTTTTATTTATTTTAAGGCTTGCTACGGGTTTTGAATTCGAAAGAATTATCATTCCCTAGCGCTGGTCATGGGCCTTGTTTTGGGTTGTGACAGTAAGGGTCAGAGGAAGAAAAAGAAGCAGAGGTGGAAAAGAGAAGGAAGTAAGGCTCAGTTGTTAGGCCATGGTGGTGGTGGTTGGAACGACGATGGTAGTTGTGGTGATGATGGTGGTTGGGAGAGTAGGGGTTGTTATCAAAGTCGCAATGGAGGTGGCGATGAAGGAATGAAATATTTGCCATTTTAGAGTTGAAAAAAAAAAAAGCAATGTTGTTTATCCGATTTTTTTAGAGTTTCATTTTGGAGCTGTTAACATGACTCAACAGGTGAGGGTTGATCCCACATGCCATGCAACATCATTTAACGGAGTCTTTTGCCACATGTTTTTTTTAACCGATATTAACAGAGGGTCATATTTGAGCTAATTTTGAAATATTAAGGTACATTTTAGAACAAAAAAATAATTGTGTCAAAACTAGAATTTGACTCAAAATTAAGGGTCCAATTTGGCTCTTTTCCTTAAATTAAAAAAGTTTATATATCAATTCTCCACAATATATATATAATTATACAAGGGATAATTATTGTATGCTTCATGTATTTTGACCATTATATTACTTCATCTCTAATATTTGAAAAATTATTTATTCATTTTAGATATTTTCAAAATCGTTTATTATTTCATCCTTAAAAAATAATTAATGAGTGTTAACTGTTATAAATATCAGAAATTAATAAATATTTTTTAAATATTAAAAATAAAATAACATAATAGAATAAAATATAAAAATATATAGTAATTATTTCATTATATAATTATATAATAACCTTATTTAAATTGGTTTAAAGGAAACGCAAATTGGTCAATTTTTAAAGCTTTTTGGTTTTGACCGTACCATTGCACACGCAACGAAATTCACGATCTCAATAGCGTGTCAGATATTGAATATCCACATCAAGGAAATTTAATAAGTTCATTAAATGTGTTGCTTTTGGGAAGCAAGCTAACTGCTTGCATCATCAACAACAATTATTAAATAGTCATGGACTAACTAATTCATGCAAGATTTGTGGCTTTGAATTCAGAAATGTTCAGTAAATTTGCTATCTATTTTATTGCTATGTTATTTCTGTCAATTGTCAGCTGATGAAAGGGAATATGTGAAAAAAGATTTGATTGTTTATTTTATAAATACCCTTTTTTTTTTCTAAGTTAATAACTTCATATTTTAAAAAAATGAGTTAAAATTCTCACAAGTCACAATTTCTATTTTTAAAAAATAATATTCAAAATGTCTATAAAAAACAAGATAATTTTCAAAATGAAGAAAAGTTTAAGATAATGCATAACCAAATGTAAATATATATAGATCATTAGCTATTAGCTATAAATAATTAATTCCGACAATTATTAGCTATTAGCTATAAAAATGGATAACACTCAATATCTGACTATGGGGCCATGATTAAAAGATGTGTATAAAGCTTTGAATTTTGACCATAAGTTGAGAAAATTTAAAATCTATCTTATGCAAAAAAAAAAAAAAAGAAAAAAAAAACTATTACTCCTGAAATTTGAACAAAATAATTAGTTAGTCCTTATATTTTTAAAAATTAATTAAAAATACCTTCTCAATTTTGATTCTATTAGCTATTTTCCACTCCATTAAATTTTTATACTATACGCCATTAATTCTAGATGTAATGACTCTTTAACCTTTATATAACATAAAAACACCTTTCTTTCCCCTACTACACTTCTTTTTTATTATTATTATTTAGATATTTATGATTTGAGTTGTATTATCAAGGCATTAATTTTTTATTTTTTCAATATTTACATTTTTATTTATATTATTAATAAAATTAAAATTATTTATCAAAATTAAGTGAAATTTACTTATACTAAAAATTAAACTCTTGATTAAAATATAAATATATTATCAATTATTATGCTGGAAAAATGTATGAGTTTTTTTTTTCAAACTAATTAAAGATTTATGCTGAAAATTAAACTCATTATCACAAATAATACAAAAGCAAATTCATTACTATCAAGAACAAATAATACAAAAACAAATAACCAAGATCATAAAGTTTTTTTTTTTTTTAAAAACAATCATTGCCACAAGAAATCAAAAACCACAATTAATCAAAACAATCAACTCTTGCGGGTTCAGGTGGCGGATCACCAACAGGCGACGACATCAGCAGCAGCAGCAGGCCATGACATCAGGTGGTGACGGCGGGTGAGAAAATGGAGGGATGGCTATGATGGCAAGTGAGAAATGGAGGGATGGTTGCAGGTGATGAGAAGATAGAGATGAGAAGATGGTGGAATTTTGGTGTAAGAGATGAAGTGATATTTTTAGGTTTTAGGTGTAATAATCTATAGGTTTTAGGTGATATTCTTATTTTAAAATAGGATTTACGGTGTTAATAAAGTTTAAAAATAAATTTAATTACTTATTATTTTGTGATTATTGTTATCATTATTTTTGTTGTTATTGTATGTATTATATTTATATATTACCTTATGTATTATTATTTTATGTTTTATATTTTTTCATATTACATTAGGGTTTAATGTAAGTGTGTGTGTTATATATATGTGTGTGTGTTTGTTGTATATGTGTGAGTAAATATATGCATATATTTATTTGTGGGGAGTTAATATATAATGATATTATATTATATGTGATATCATCTAGAATGTTCCCACCTAATAAGGGGTCATCAGCCCCCCTAAATAGGAACACATGGATAAAGGAGAAGACAGATTCGTCCAAGGAACTACCCCAAAGAGGAATCCTAACTGAAGTAGGAATACTCTCCCACAAGGATTCCTATTCCTCCCAGGTTTGAGTATCACTATATATAGCACCATGTACCCCTCATTAGAGGACATCTTATCTCATTCACACATACTCAAGCTATCTTTCTACCACCCGTTTTCTATTCTCTAACTTAGGCATCGGAGTGTTTGTGGGGATTCCCCCCACTTCTCACCTTGTCCTCTGCTTAGTGCTTTGCAGGACGTTCAGCCCAGGAGTCCCGGAAACCAGTTATCAAGTGGCGCCGTCTGTGGGGAACTCCTTGGGAAAAGCCATTCATTCACTTGCTAAGCTAAAGACACTTTCACCATGACTTCCAGTCCACCTCCGGCCCAAATTCCTATGGGCGGCACTAATCCTTCCACACCCATCCTTTCGACTGACCTTTCAAGCCCTTTCCCGGTAATAATACCACCACCCACCTTGCAGCTTATTGGGGCCACATCCGGCCATACATCTTTACCTCCGGAAAACACTCCGAGATACCCGTCCTTGGAAACAGATCTCCCACATTATGCTCTGCTGCAGCACCATTGATCAATACCCTCAATACCTTTTCTAAGCCTACTAGAAACACCAACAATAACCACTCCAAACCTAAACACAGTAACCCAAACACTCGACCTTGACCAAGCAAGCAAAGATGCCATGATAAAAAATATTCAGGCACAAATTACCCTGATGCAACAACAGCTAAGCGCTATAATACAGAGCGAGCATACTGAACCAGCTCCAAATAATGATAATGCAGCACCCCGACAGGCTCCAGGGATAAGCACAAGGAAGGGTAAAGCACCAAAAGGGGAGTGTAGTTCGTCCATCCCAGCTCTCGATGATTCAAAATTAGCACAAAAGGTTGAGGAAGCAATGAACAAGGCCCAGACTAAACCTAGAAAGGAAGAAGAATGGGTGATGGATAGCAGAACTCCGTTTGTCAGCAGAATAATTCAAACGGAGATTCCTAGTAAGTTCAGAATCCCACAGCTCGATCAGTATGATGGGACAGGAGACCCTATTAGTCACATATATGCTTTCCAAACAAAGATGCTGCTCCAGAATGTGAATGATGGAATCATGTGCAGAGTCTTCCCAAGTACCCTCACAAAAAGCGCCCAAAAATGGTTTCATCGGCTTCCGGAGAATACTGTCACTTCTTTTGAAGACTTAGCCGAGCAGTTCCGTATCAGATTTATCACCAATATCCCTCCTGCAAAAAACATCAACGACCTCCGGGTGTGCCGGCAGGAAGCTGATGAATCTCTACGGAGTTACCTCGACCGGTTCAACAAACAGCCATGCAGATTGAGCACCTCGTTGATGAAGTCGCCATAGAAGCTTTAAAAAAATGGCACTAGACTCGGCAAGCTAAAAGATAAATTAATGACTAAAGAACCGAGTACCTTTACCGAAGCAAATGGCGATAGCGGTCCGGATGATAAAAATGGACGAGGACAGGAGGATGCGTCGGGAAGAAGATAGGCCACCAACTACAGATGAACGGGCAAAGCAGAGATGAGTAAGCTTCCCAAAAATAAATTTCAGAGTTCCGGCAGATAGATTTGATAGGAAAGCAGATAGATATACACCCCTGAACACTTCTCGATCAAGGATCCTCATGTGGGTCAGGCAGAATGGAGTGGAAATTACGCTAGCCAAAAGAATTAGCCCAAGCCAAAGATTTACTCATGATAGAAGCTAATACTAGCGAGTACCACAGGGAATACAGCTATAACACAGAAGGCTACAGAGAACTGAAGAGTGCCATAGAAAAACTAGTGCAGTGGGGAAAGCTTGATAATTTCACTGATGCACCAAGGAGACGCGGAAACATGGAAGACCATGACCGTGACAAATCCGAGGCAAAGAAAGCGAGGAAAGAACCGATCGGAACGATCAACATAATTGTGGGAGGAGAAAACATCGGGAAACGATTAAAACGCAGCAGAGGAAAAATGATACCCGGTAAAAGCAACAACATTCTTAACTCGGAAGAAAATTCGCCTATACATCACCCTCACAATGATGCCCTGGTGGATAACCGCATGCATAAATAAGTATCGAGTCAAAAGGCTATTGGTCGATAACGGGAGTGCTATTAATGTTTTATCTTGGAATGCGTACAAAGCTATGGGCGGCTCCATTACCAACTTAACTGCCATCCAGAACCCCATCACTAGTTTTTATGGAGGAACAGTGCAACCATTGGGGATTGTCAATCTGGATCTAGAATTCGGGAACCAAGAGGATGAGGAAACGAAAATCGTTCGGACCCCATTAAACGTGGTAGACATACCACTAGCCTATAATGGGATAATAGGGCGACCGACACTTTACGAAGCAGACGCAGTCACCAACATCCGACAATTAACCATGAAAATCCCAGTCAGAACGGGGACCCTTACTATCAGGGGAGATCAGCAGATGGCCAGACAATGCTATCAGATGACCATGAAATCTTTGGCGGAAGCTTTTCATTTGGAAGCATAGGAAGTTGAGAAGCAAGGCGCTAATCCATAACCAGTGGAAGACACGGAGACATTGCAAATCAAGGGAGGAAAATCCATGAAAATCGGTAATGCCCTTAATCAAGATATCAAAGACACATTAAGGAACGTCCTTATTAGACACTCAGAAGATTTTTCTTCTCAAGCTCCGAGATCATCGGCGTGGACCCGCGGGTTGCCTGTCACAGCCTAAATATCAAACCAGGGGCCAAGCCAGTAGCACAGAAGAAAAGAACTTTTACCTACAAAAGACAAAAGATCATTGCCGAGGAAACAGCGAAGCTTCTAGCAGCTGGATTCATTAAAGAGGTTACTCATCCGGACTGGGTAGCAAACGTAGTACTTGTCAAGAAAGCAAACGGGAAGTACAGAATGTGTGTAGACTACACCGACCTCAACCAGGCATGCCCAGACAGCTACCCGTTAGCAACGATTGATCAGCTCGTCGATTCCACGGCTGGCCATGGCCTGTATAGCTTCGTGGACGCGGCCCAAGGTTATCACCAGATCCCCATGAAGAAAGAAGACCAGGAGAAAACATCTTTCATCATACACGAAGGGCTGTATTGTTACAAGGTGATGCCCTTCGGACTGAAAAATGCCGGAGCCACATACCAAAGAATGATGAACCAAGTCCTTCAGAGTCAGATTGGGACCAGCATGGAGGTATATATGGATGACATCATCATTAAAAGCAAACACTCTGAGGACCACCCAACGGACGTGGATCAAGTCCTTCAGTTACTAAGCCAATCCAGGATCAAGTTGAATCCTGATAAATGCGTCTTTGGAGTTCAAGCCGGCAAATTCCTGGGGTTCATGATTTCCCACCGAGGCATGGAATCCAACCCAGAAAAAATGGAAGCCATACTCAACATGGCCGCACCAAAGAGCATCCGGGATATACAAAAGCTAAACGGAAGAATAACCGCACTGGGGCGTTTTATTTCTTGCTCAACTAGGCGATGTCTACCATTATTCCGAGCTCTCAAAAGTTCTGGCAAGTTCCAGTGGTCCGCTGATTGCCAAGCAGCATTTGAAGACATCAAAAGATTCTTATCTTCCTCACCATTAATCAACCGTCCAATACCGAACGAGACCTTATACTTATACCTGTCCGTTGGCCGAGAATGCATCACTTCAGTACTGATAAGGGAAGAGGGAAGCCAGCAAAGCCCTATCTACTATGTCAGCAAGATGCTCTGAGGACTTGAAGTCCGATACCCCATACTAGACAAGTTAGCCTTAGCTGTGTTTCACACTTCTCGAAAGCTTCGTCACTACTTCCAAGCTCATCATATCGTGGTTCGGTCCCATTTTCCACTGCACAAAATATTACAGAGACCAGAAACTTCAGGCAGGTTAGTGCAATGGTCGGTCTTACTCGGTGAGTTCGATATTGATTATGAACCTCGACAGCAGATGAAGGCACAGGCCTTAGCAGATTTTGTACAAGAAATGGCTCCGGAAGATATAACCCTGACCAAAATGCCAGAATGGAAGCTCTATGTCGACGGAGCATCCTTAGCTCACGGTTCCGGAGCGGGAATAATCCTCAGGGGACCACATAAAGTTCATATTCAATACGCAGTCCGCATAGAGTATAACACCACCAACAATGCGGCTGAATACGAAGCACTCATTACAGGGTTGAAGCTAGCAGCGGAAGTCAGGGACGAACACCTCATTATACACTCGGATTCCCAACTAGTAGTCAACCAAGTCAGCGGAGCATTTCAAGTCAAAGATGCCTGCATCGCCAAAGATGTAGACAAAGCCAGGCGACTTTTGCAACACATCGAGCAAGACGGAGGCCAATGGAATATCGTTCAGATTCCTAGAGAAGACAACTATGAGGCCGATTACCTTGCTAAATCCGCAGCCGAGAACAGTCAGGTATTTAGGGATATGGATTTCACCGAATCACTCACCAATCCCAGCACAGAGGACAATGAAATTTTCAGAACACAAGCAGTTTTGGAATGGATACAGCCCATCATCCAATATCTTGAACATGGCACACTTCCGAAAGATAAGCTGCAAGCTCGGAAACTCAAAGCCAAAGCAGCACACTATTCCGTTCACCGAGGGGAGCTCTACCAAAAATCCCTCTCACACCCTTGGTCGAAATGCATTTCCCCAGAGGAGGGAAATTACATACTAAGAGAAATCCATGAAGGAATCTGTGGTGCACACGAGTCCCACTATTCGCTCACTAGAAAGGCCCTGCTCCAGGGATATTACTGGCCTACCATGTCCAAGGATGCCCAGCAGCTAACACAATCATGTCACCAATGCCAGCACCACGCCCGGCTTAGCCACAAATCTTCTCGGCCTCTGCATCCCATTGGAAGCCCATGGCCTTTCGCCATGTGGGGGATGGACATCTTGGGTCCTTTTCCTCTATCTACCTCACAGAAAAAGTTCTTAATCGTGGCCATTGACCATTTCACGAAATGGATAGAAGCAGAAGTAGTCCCAACCATCACAGAAGCCCTGATACAACACTTTTTCTGGAAAGAAATCATTTGTAGATTCGGCATCCCCCACACCTTAATTACAGACAATGGCAAACAGTTTGACAACCAAAAATTCAGAAGTTTCTACTCAGAACTTGGCTTAAAACTGCGCTTCACCTCAGTAGCTCACCTGCAGACGAATGGACAGACTGAGGTCACAAACAGAATCCTCATGCAAGGGTTGAAGAAAAGACTCAATGACAAGAAAGGGAACTGGGTCGAAGAGCTGAACAATGTAATCTGGGCATACAGAACCACACCCCGATCATCCACTAGGGAAACGCCGTTCAGACTAACTTACGGCATGGATGCAGTAATTCCAGTAGAGGTGGGATCCCCAAGTTACCGGGTAAGCCAAGACCTCGACCATACCGTCAATAACGTCAACGCACAAATATGCCTTGACATACTAGAAGAACGAAGAGAACAAGCGGCAGTAACGGCAGAGGCACATCGGTAAGGGATAACTCGGTACCACCATCTGCGTAAAGCAACAGAGAATTTCAAGACAGGTGACTGGGTACTCAGAAGAGCAGATATAGGTAAAGGCACCTCCGGTACCGGCAAGTTAGGTCCTAATTGGGAAGGTCCATATCAGATCTCAGAATGCACAACAAAGGGGGCATATAAACTAAGAGAGAGGGGAGGCAAAGAACTACCAAGGTTCTGGAATTCAGACTCCCTCAGAAAATATTATCAGTAATTTTGTATACAAGCACATAATTTAATTCAATGAAAACTATCTTTATTGATCAAATAATATCTTTACAACTGATTGAAAAAAAAAAAGATACATAAAACCTATCTACTATAGTATCTCTACGCCCGGACCCCCCGACCCGAAAACTGAGGGGGAAGCATCATTAGCAGCCTCTGGATTCTTGCCAGACCCAGTTGTCGCAACAACCTCTTCAAACTCCCTTACAGCAAAGGAACTGGCCTTTCGACGGGCGTCATCCTCTGCAGCAAACCTTGCCAGATCGACTGGGGTTATTATATCTAAATCCCTCAGATCCAATCCTGAGTCTTGAGAGAGCAGGATCCTTTTGCATTCTGCCCGGTACGCCTTGAGAAACCCCCCTACCATGCTCTGGTATGCCTTCTTATCATTGGCACGAGATTTCTCAAGCTCAGCTAGCCTCTTATGAAGTCCAGCAATCTGAAGATCCTACTCCTCAATCCTCCTTGTTAGCTGAGCCTAGCTATGTTCCAGCTCGGAAACCTTCTTCTGATTCTCCTCCACGTCAGATTTAGCCTCCGCGTAGCTTGTCTGGCAGTGCTCCAGAGCTGCTTTAGCGCTATCGAGTTTTTTCTCAAAATCTATAGCAATCGTCCCCACCTCCGTTTCCTTCAAGCTGTACTGGCTCTTCAAATAGAAGTACTGATCCTTAGCCAGTAGCAAGGCCTGAGTCATCTGCCAAAAACAACTAGACAATTTAGCCAAAATCCCACCACAAACAGTTATATCAAAAACCAGAAACTTCATTACCTCCAACGACTGACCGATCATAGAATTGAGCAATCCGTCTGGCCCCTCGTCAGACTAACGCTGCATGTCTTCGGGAAACCGCAGCGACTCGGCGTACTGATCCCATACTTGATTGTTGGAGATGCTCGGGGGCTTCATCTTTTTCAATATCCAGCCGCGCATAACCGGACAACCAGATAGTCGGGGCCGTTGGACATAAATCTCTTCGTCCAGCCCCTCCGCATCTGAATCTGCTTCGATCAGCTGCCTTTTCCATCGTCCGATCCTCTCCGACCGCTCGCCTTCAATCGTTGCTTTACCCTTTGGGTCGGCAGGAACAGCCTCCGGAACAGCAAGAGCCCCAGCTAGAGGAGAAGGATAATCCCGGCACTCCTCCACTGCAGCTGGCTCATCTACTAGGGAAATCCCGCCCGCAAAGTCAAAAAAGTTAGCCATCTACAGAAGGAAAGATAAGACTAGTTAGACAAAACAAAAATCAAAACAAAAATCATACCAGAGCAATGGTCGTGACTTGGACAGACTCTCCACAGATATCTCCGGGATGCATCCTCTGCGGATCGAGCTTCAGCGAGTCCATCTAGATGTAGCTGCAAAACTAATTCCGTATCCGGATCGAAAAGTTTCGCTGGACGGGTCACTTTGTGACACTCGTCCGACCATATCCTCCGGACATCCAGGAAGTCCGATTGATGCTCCACGATAAAAAAATGGTATCTCCACTTCTTATGAAGATCCGGCAGTTTAACGAAAAGGGAATGGTTTGGTATGGCCGAAAGGGAGAACATCAGCTCTCCCTTCTTCCTAGTTAGCCTATACAGATACCAAAGGAAGTCTAGATTGGGGATCCTACCCTCCTCATGCATCAACTGGATAAACCCGATTAGTATCCGATAACTATTCGGATGAAGCTGACCAGGCGCTATGTTATTTCTATTAAGGAAATCCTTGATAAAAGGATCCAAGGGAAATTTTAGACCCCCCTCTAACTGGTTGAAATAGACCACTAATCTACTTAGCCCCGATATAGGAGTATGGGCCCTAAACCTTCTATCTACGGTGTGAAGGGCGTAATCGGCGGGGGTGCAAAACCGCCGTCGGTACCACCCTAGCAATTCACTATCTACATTGGACACAAAGAGGTCAGAGCTAATCTCTTCCCGAGGAGCCATAGCAAAGAAGGGAACAAAAATCTAATGACAAAAAAGGAGAGGGGCAAAAAAGAGAAGGAAGAAATGATGAAAAAATCACCTGGCAACCTCAAATGAGAGTTATGGCAGGAAGGAATAAAAATGGTGGATGCAGTAGAAACGCAGCAAAACAGAATGAAAGAGCGAAAGAAAGCAAAATGTGCCAGTTAGCAAATGCAACAGTATTTATAGAGACATGGAAGGACTTGGAAGCACACCATTAACTTGTCACGACCCAAAACAGGGCCATGACCGGCTCTAGGGAACGGGAATTCTTTTGAATCTGGAACCCGTAGCAAGCCTAAAAATAAAATAAAACATGCAATAATAATAATAACAATATCAAATGCAGCGGAAATGAAAATCATAAATATCACAATAGTATTTTCACCAACTGGATTTAAGTTAAATCTCATCTCATATATATATAAATCTTTTAATACAAATCTAGTTCACATAATACAATATCTCACATAAATAAAATACATAAAATCCCATAATTTAATTTACAACTACTGCAGTGTCTAGATTATAAAAATGAGACTCAAGTAAGCAGTTTACACAAGGAAGCCGGGGCGGAAGAAATCCGGCGTACAGGCCTGCTACTGAGGTCTGAAGATGTTGACTCTCCTGAAAAATAGTCAACGGAGGGGAGTCAGACCTCACTGAGTGAATTACTATAATATATATACATACACACTAAATGACAATGCATACAGTCAACAGTATATATATATAATATGTATATATACAGGCAAATACACACAGATGCAATAAAATCATTTTATATATATATTTTATTGAAAATCATCTTTTATGAAGGATCAAATAGAACCCTATGATATCGAAGCCTCAAACAATGTTAAACAACACTCTAGCCATACAAGCTCACTTAATCCAAATATATCCACTTAATCCATTTAGACAGTAGACTGGCCTCGAGACACTAAGTCAACCGAGCTCCAGCAGTCTGACTGCCAGTGTGATTGGCCTCGAGACATTTGGTCAACCGAGCTCCAGCAATCACACCTCCAAACCATATCTCACACATCAAATAATCACATTCAATCAATATCCACAAATAGTTAGTAGTATAGCCTATTTTCTATAAGCGCACCGGTACGTACTCGGTCCTAGTGCTGCTCACTAGGTAGCACGTTTTATTGATATCCTTTATTAATAAATAATATAAAACATTCATTCACAAATAAATGATGCATGAATTTAAATAAAATATCAACATAAACCATATATATACTGGAAATATACGAAAAGTAAACTAGGTATATTTCGAGTATATATACGTCAAATGAATCCAATCAAATTATAAATTAAGCTAGAAATATATTTAAAAACATTTTAAATATAATTTATTAACAAAACATGTATATAATTTAATATATACCAAAAGTAAACCAAAAATATACTTAAATACAAATTACATTATTTATGCATTTTAATCAAAATAAAACATATATTTCTAAATCATGCATCCTAAAGCATATATATATATATAGTATAGTAACTCACAAATTAGTGCACTCCACGAGATGGGTCCGACAGGCCTGGTCCACTAGCCCTCGGTCTCGACGTAACTAAACAAACAATAAATAACCGACATTAGAATAAACCTAATAGAAAATCCTAGAATTCGATCTAGAGTATTAAACACAAAATTGAGATTAGGGTTCGACCGGATATCATGTTTTACGAGAATTCTATCGAAAATTCAGCAGAACCTCCCCTGTAAAACGGACATCTCTCTACTCAAAGAGTAGAGCCGACCCTGCAAAGAAACACACTTCGAAAAACAAGCTCAACACTCAACCACAACCCTTCGGTCGGACTCCAAACTACCGCCTACTGACCGGGGTCCACAATCACAAAATAATTCAGGAAATACCAAAAATACCCTTATAACATAGAAGTACATTTTATACGTAGAAATTACATAATTAACCTTTAAACACAGTAAAAACCGATAAAAACTCATTTTATTAGAAAAATCGTATATTATATATATAATTGAAAATAATTCACGAAAAATAATTTTAATTAGTTAAAAATACCAAATAATTTGTAGAAATCATTTTTATACCTTAAAAAACTATTAAAACCAATTAAATTACATTTTTAGCCAATTTTGTGTAAAATTACCAAAATACCCCTATATATATAAATATACTAAAATTACTTCAAAAATTCACCAAAAATAGTATAATTATCCAAAATTAATTTTCTCAACATATTTATCAATAATATCAATAATTAAACTCAATTAACCAATTAATTTCAATTAAAAAACACATTTAACCCTAATTTCCCAAAATTACATAAACTTAAATAATTCAAAATAAATACATAAAAATTCATAAAAATTCCAAATAAATTCCTATAATTCATTTCAACACCTAATTTAACCATAAAACACAATTTCATAATTTTTTTAATTAATTTCCGAAAATTAGAAAATAATATTAAAATATTCAAAAATACCCAAAAATCCAAATAATCTCCAAAAATTCCAAAAAAATTCACACATGTATATTAAGCTACTAGGATCAACATTTGTGAAGGGATTTTTCATGAATCAATCAATTCGAAGCTCAAAAAAATCAAAAACCCTAATATGGCCGAAATGGAAAATTCGAAACCTAAGCAAATCAAAACCATTTCAGCTCAAACCAAAGCTAGAATCACACTCACCGGAGCTCAAGGAGAAGAAATAGATCGGCGGTGTCAAAAACGGTGGCCGGAATCGTGGTCGACGGCGAGGAGAGGAAGTTTCGGCCAAATGGGGAAAATGGGAGCTAACCGGCGCCGGGGAAGGAGCTTGGGGTGGCGGAGCAGCTGCCTGGGGAAGGTGGAGCTGCTGGCGGCACACCGACTGTAGGGGAACGACAGTTGCAGCGGTGGTGGGTGATTGGGCACGGGAAGGAAGAAGAGAAGGGAAGAAGAAAAGAAAAGAAAAGAAAAAGAAAAAGAAAAAGAAAAGAAAAAGAAAAAGAAAAAGAAAAGAAAAAGAAAAAGAAAAGAAAAAGAAAAGAAAAAGAAAAATAAAAAATAAAATAAAAAAATAATTTTAATAAAATATTTGAAAAAAATCACATCCACACACTTAATATTTAATATTTTAAAATTTAATATTAATTAAAAATAATTAAATAACAATAAAATAATTAATTAATTAGTAAAATATTAGGGTAATATATTAAACCCTAATTAAATAAATATTTACACGCATAGGCTTTATTTAGTATTTTAAAAATACGTATGAGTTCATGCAAGTCCAAAAATATATTTAATATAATTAATAATAAATTATTTACATGAAAATTTCCCCGAAAATAAAAGTCTCGAAAAAATTTTACTTAAAGTACTGTAAATAATACACAATAATTAAAATAGGTTTTAAATACATATCAACTCGTAAAAGTATCATAATATATATACAAAAATTATTAACACTGTATATCCCGGTACAGTATTAAAAATATTTAAAAACACGGGATATTACATAACTGCCCCCATTATTACTGCGCTCCTCCTTAGACTACCAAGGGCCTATTGGGCATAAAAAAAAACCCATTAGGCGAAGAGTCGCGATGACGGCTGTATGAGCGTTTCGATCACTGACACACGAAACGATGCATCAACTAGAGTTAAAATGAAGTCACCCTGTGATTGGCCCACTCAAATTTTCAAATGGGCCGCTACATCAAGCGAATCGGGAAACGCTTCGAGCACCACTCCCAGACCATTCCATATAAAGTCCAGTGACTGAAGCTGGCACCCTCAGGTCGCTTCCGTAGTACTGAGGATCCGAGCAAGTAAGCCTCGCGCCCTTGTGCCGAGCATCTAAGTCTCGCTCATATAAAGTCCAGTGACTGAAGCTGGCACCCTCAGGTCGCTTCCGTAGTACTGAGGAACCAAGTATGTACCCTAGTTCTACAGATTACGATTCGATGACAAATCAACCAAAAATACTCGGCACCAAGCTCTGCTTATGGCGATGAAAGCTGGCCACCTCAGCTTACTTGCATCTTATCACCCGTATAGAGGCACCACTGCATCTTACTCGGACGCGACGGGCATAAATATCCACATACTCTAGGGGGGGACTCTTGATACCATCTAGAATGTTCCCACCTAATTAGGGGTCATCAACCCCCCTAAATAGGAACACATGGACAAAGGAGAAGACAGATTCGTCCAAGGAACTACCCCAAAGAGGAATCCTAACTGAAGTATGAATACTCTCCCACAAGGATTCCTATTCCTCCCAGGTTTGAGTATCACTATATATAGCACCATGTACCCCTCATTAGAGGACATCTTATCTCATTCACACATACTCAAGCTATCTTTCTGCTACCCATTTTCTATTCTCTAACTTAGGCATCAGAGTGTTTGTGGGGATTCCCCCCACTTCTCACCTTGCCCTCTGCTTAGTGCTTTACAGGACGTTCAGTCCAGGAGTCCCGGAAACCAGTTATCAATATGGTTTTTAGTATAAAGTAATATATATACATATAATATACAAAAAAACATATACAATCATACATTTACAGAATAAAACTTACAAAAAATGCAAACCACTGTTCATCCTCTTCCTCCGTTCTGTCCCATTCCGTGACCCTCATTGCACCTCCTTCACCTCTGCCAGCAACCGCCTTCCTCTTGCCGTCATCGATACCTTGTCCTTCTTCTTCAACGATGACGAGCAGTAGCGGGAATCAAGAGTTGCTGCAGAGGCTTCCGGCGATGTTTCTCGCATTTTCGGCCACCATTTTACTCACCGCTGGTGCCATTCAAACTCTATGATGTCGGCAAGTCTTATTCTGAGCTCAGATTGAGCTTAAATCTCGATTTGTTTGAGTGGTGTGTGGTTTTTATATTATAGGCATTAGGGTTCGAATTTTTTTAGGGTGTTAATGGTTGATTCATGAAAAATTCCTTTAAAAATGTTGATTTTACTAGCGTAATCTACCTCTATGAATTTTTGTGTGATTTTTGGAATTTATTTTGATTTTTGTGAATTTTTGAAAAATTTATTATTATTTCATAATTTTTTCGTAAATTAATTATTAAAATTATAAATTTGTGATTTTTGGTGTTATTATTAATTGTTATTAATTTTAGTGTTGAGAAATTAATTTTTGAGAATATTATATAATTTTTATGAATTTTTATATTTTATGTCAATTTTGAAAAATTAGGTCAAATATATATTTTGGTAGATATTATTGGTTAATTATATGTTTTTTTTGATATTAATGATATATATGTTGAGAAAATAATTTTTATGTATTTATAGAATTTTTGAGCAATATTTGTATATAATGTGTATTTTTGTATATTAAGGTTAATTGTGTAATTTTGTGATAATTTTAGTTAAATATTATTTTTAATTGATTTAAATATTAATTGAGGTATTAAAATGATTTTTGCAAATTATTTACTATTTTTAACTAATTAAAACTAATTTTTAAAAATTATTTTCAAATAATATATTATAAAATTATTTTGGTTATAAAATGGATTGTTATAACTTTTTGTTATATATTTGGGTTAATTAAGTTATTTGGATTTATAAAATGAATTTTTATTATTATTTGTGTAATTAATGGAAAATTGGTTTTTAATAATATTATAATATTATTTGGGATTTTAATTAATTGTTGAGAAAATAATTATTGTTGGTGTTTTAATGTTAAATATGTAATATTTTGATATTTTGATGATAATTGTGGAAATATTTGAATTTTTTATTGGAATTTTTTGTGAATTGTGGACCTTAATTGAGAAATTTTGTAGTTCAGGATCCCAATATCGAGGGTTGTGTGAATTTATAAATTCGAAATGTATTTTTCTTGCAGGACCGGCTCTACTTTTTAGTAGAGAGATGTTCGTTTAACAGAGGAGATTTTATTGAATTTTTGGTAGAATTCTCGTAAAACGTGACATCAGATCAAATCTGAATTCTCTGTCAGTCTGTGTTTGAAATCTTAGATCAAGTCTCTAGAAGTTTAAGTTAGAAATTTATTCTAATTTCCATATTATTCTTACTGTTGAGTTGTGTCGAGACCGAGGCCTAGTGGACCAGGCCTGTCGGACCAGTCTCGTGGAATGCACACCTGTGAGTTGTTAGTCTATATATATATTGCATTTAGATTGTATGTTTTAGAAATTTATATTTTAATTGAATTTATTCATAAATTACTTTAATAAATGATTAATATACTTTAGGTATATTTTTAGTATACTTTTAATATATTTCTAAATAAATGCATGTTTTATCTTCAATAAATATACCTAGGATGTTTTAGTATATAAATGGTTTATTCTTGGTATATTTTATAATTGATTTGAATTTATCTGACATATATATACTCGAAATATACTTAGTTTATTTTATGTATATTTTTAGTATATATATGGTTTATATTGCCATTTGAATTGATATCATGCATCATTTATTTTCTGAATGAATGATTTATTTTAATGAAGGATATCGATAGAACGTGCTACCTAGTGGGCAGAACTAGAACCTAGTATGTACCGATACGATAGATTGTAGGGTTGAATTACTAACTTATTTTGTGGAAATTATGATTTGATTGAGATGTGATGTGATTGATGGTGTGACTGCTGGAGCTCGGTTGACCAAGTGTCTCAGGGCCAATCACACTGACAGTCAGATTGTTGGAGCTCGGTCGACTTAGTGTCTTGGGGCCAGTATACGGTCTCGATGGATTAAGTGAATTTATTTGGAGTTAAATGAGCATATATGGCTAGAGAGTTATTGTTGATTGAGGTTACGCTAATTTAGGGTTCTATTTGATTCTTCATAAACTGATATTTTTCAGTATTATATATAAAGTGATTTTCAGCATCTATGTGAATTGTTTGCATATATATATATATATATATATATATATATATATATATATATACACACACACACAGATGATTGATTACATTTGTCATATAGAAGATGCGTGTATATATATTATAATAATTTACTCAGTGAGATCTGACTCCTCTAAGTTGATATTTTTACAGAAGAGTCTTCTTCTTCAGACTTCAACAGTAGGCTTATCCGTCGGATTTCTTCTACCCCGACTTTATTATGTAAATTGTCTACTTAATTATTTTATATTGTACTCTAGAAAACTGTAGTAGTCATAATTTGTATTAGTTGTGGGTTGTATTTATATTGCTGATTGTGATTTTAATTCAGAGGCTTTTTTCTGAAAATTTGTTTTAATATATTTTATTTTATGATATGAGAAATTTATTTTATCATATGGACTTGAGATTTTAATTATGATACATATTTATTTATTTTATTTTATTGCATGCTACGAGTTTTGGATTTGAAAGAGTTTCCGTTTTCTAGCGCCGGTTATGACTCTTAGTTTTGGGTCGTGACATTAGGGGCATTCATGGAATTCCATATAAAAGTTGACATTTTAATATTAATTATTTTCTTTAATTAAAAGCATATTTCAAAATTTAACAGTATATTTCAAAATTTTTTTAATAAAAAAGGGAAATAGTTAATAGAATCAAAATTAGTAGGGAATTTAATTGACCTTTTAAAAATGTAGAGACAAATAAATTATTTTGGCCAAACCACAGGAAATGATAGTAATTTATCCTAAAAAAATAAGATTAATAAATTTAAGTGGGCATTTTATTCATACTCTGAAATTAATATGGGAATCAAATTGAAAAAAGAAATAAAAAATTTAAAAAGATGTTTGGTTTATTATAAAATGTGAATAATAATTAATATCATTTATCCCTTAAAATACTTTTATAATTATTTTTTATATATTATAATTATTTATTATTAAAAAAATTTTTAAAAATATATTTATTTATTTCCAAAAATATTTATTTACATATCACAAGTGTTAAATAGTTGTTGGTGGTCAGTAGTTTTGTCCTCCACCTAAGCAGTGATGTCATGTACCTCACTCAATAGACGTTGGAAAAAATTTGTTTTGTTTAAAAAACATTTGAAATATTTCTGGAGACCATCCCCTCTTCTTCTTCTTGTGCATCAGCTGCTACCTAAGAGGCTGTTAGATACTAGTAATTGCCTCACAAGGATCCAATTCAAAAAAAAGAAGACAAAAAACTGAAATAAAATTAGCAGATGCGTAAGTGTAGCAAAAGATGAAAAAAACAAATATGAATGCGAATTGTTGAAGGGTCAAAAGATAAATAGGACGCGACGTATCCACCATCTTTGATGTTTCATTTGTCAATTTTGGAGCCCATTCTGATTTGATGCACAAAAATAGTCTTTCTTAACAATCTAATTTGAAATTCATCAAAATCCAGTTTGAATTCCATTCCCAAACTAAATGAAAAGTTTAGGATTTGTCAAAGTTTTGGAAAAACACAACTTTTCGTGATCAAAACCAGTTTGATTCTAAAATGCATTTATACTTCTAAAGAAAGCTTTTGCAGAGAAAAAAAAAAAAACAAAAAATCTTTCTAATCATGGCTACCAAAATCAATACTCTGATAATCTTCTTATTCATGCTTGACAATATTTACTCCTTAGACGCAAAAGAATCCTGGATCACAGCTACTTACTATGATTCTTCTGCCAACCTCCCCGTCTCAAGTGTAAATTCTGCTCTTTTTACTCATTTGTATTTCGCTTTTGCGGCCATCAATAGTTCCACCTATCAGCTATCCTTTCACTCGTATGCTGAACAAACTCTCTACTGCCACCGTTGAACAGAAGAACCCATCAATTATTACCCTTCTTTCCATCGGCCTTGCTTATGGAAACTACTCTACCTTTTCTCTAATGGTGAGCCAGCCTTCTTACAGGGAGTCTTTTATCAAATCTTCCATCAAAACAGCTAGGCAATACGGCTTTCAGGGCCTAGACCTCTGCTGGGCTTGGCCTAACACAAGCTTTGACATGGAAAACATTGGTATTCTATTAGAAGAATGGCGAGCTGCTGTAAATTCTGAGTCAATGAACACAAGTGAGCGTCGGTTGATCCTTACTATAGCCATCAATCGTCTGCCGTTAATTGGGGGTGACATTAGTTTCCCAGTTGAATCCATTCAGCGCAATGTTGACTGGGCAAATATCGCAGCATATGACTATTATTTGCCCTTAAAAGAGAATGTTACAGGCAACCATGCTGCTTTGTACGACCCTTCAGGCCACATTAACACTGATTTTGGTTTAGAGGCATGGTTAGGAAGAGGGCTGTCAGCAATCAAGCTGGTTCTGGGTTTGCCTTATCATGGATACGCATGGGAACTTGTGAATCCGAATGATCATTTCATTGGTTCACCAGCCTCCGGACCAGATCAGACGATAGATAGTTCAATAGGCTATAAAGCGATCAAATCGTTAATCTCCGATTATGGTTACGGAGCCACTTCAACTTACAATGCTACATATGCAGCGAATTACTTCACAATTGGAAGAACTTGGATAAATTTTGATGATGTTGAGGCTATTAGGACTAAAGTCTCTTATGCCAAGTCGAAGGGACTACTCGGTTACTACACCTTTCAACTCTCAAATGATGATAATTGGAAGCTTTCTCGGGCAGGTAGCAAATCATTCATCAAGAATCTATGATACCTTTGGTTTTTTCTAAAGAATATAATTATTGTGAAAAACTTGACAGCTTACGAGATTGGCAAAAATGATGAAAAGAAGAAGAAATTCTGGATTGTAGTTTTAGTTCCAGTTGCAATAGTTATCCTTCTGCTCATAGTTGCCTCTGTATCGTACTATGTAAGAAGCAGAACACTCATCTCAAAAGGTAAGCATTTTTGAACTGCGGATTTAATGAGTAAATATGTTACAGATTTCACTTTTTTTTTCCCTTTTTATCTCATGCGTCAGGGAAAACAGATGTTGATGAAGTGTCAAGCTCTGAACAAGACAAAGCTCTAACAGCTGTGGATGAATATAAAGACCACAATGCTCCTAATCTGCAAGTTTTCACCTTTTCTGAAATCAAAGCGGCTACAAGCAACCTTTCTTGTGAAAATAGGCTAGGAGAAGGTGGGTATGGACCTGTTTACAAGGTGAGGCGCTCCACTAATTTATAAGAGTTATTTGTGTTCATTGTATAAAGCCGATATGCTGTGCAGAGCTGGAATTGAGATGCATATATCAGTTCAAATTGCTAATTACTGGTTCCAAGGAATTATAAGTGTTCGTGTTGGCTTTGCTAATGGCAGGGTAACCTACCAAGAGGACAGAAAATAGCAGTGAAGAGACTTTCGAAAACTTCAAATCAAGGACTTAAGGAGTTCCAAAATGAGGTTAAACTGACAGCAAAGCTGCAGCATGTAAATCTAGTAAGACTTTTGGGATTCTGCACAGAAAGAGAAGAGAAAATATTGATCTATGAGTACATGCCAAATAAAAGCCTTGATTTCTACCTATTTGGTAAGCTTGATTCCTTCTGAACTTTGTGCTTGATTTGAGAACATAAAAAACCATGTTCATAGCTCAATGCCCTGATTCTGTTTTTACTAATATAGATCAGAATAGAAGATTGAAACTAAACTGGGAAAAACGCATCGATATAATTGAAGGAATTGCACAAGGCATTATGTATCTCCAAGAATACTCAAATTTTACAATAATTCACAGAGACATTAAGGCTAGCAACATTTTGTTGGATAATAAGATGAAGCCACGGATTTCTGATTTCGGCTTGGCAAGGATTTTCCAAAAGGAAAACGATGAAGCCAATACAGGCCAGATTGTTGGAACGTAGTAAGCGAGTTGATTCTTATAAAGATTCTTTTGATCCTGGGCCCTGCAGGAACTACATACCTAACCACTTTGTTTGATGCATACCAATACAATGCAGTGGCTATATGCCTCCTGAATATGTTAGGCGGGGCATTTACTCCAAAAAATATGATGTTTACAGCTTTGGAGTTCTGCTTCTACAGATTATTAGTGGCAAGAAGAACACATCTTTCTATGGTCCATACGAAAATATGAACCTTTTGGAATATGTAAGTCTACTCGCTTCATTTCTTAAGATTAATGCAGCAATTTTCACTGACCAGAAGAATGAATGATTATATAATAAGTTATCACAGGCATATGAATTGTGGCAGACAGACAATGGCGAGGAGTTTATGGATCCAGTATTAGACGACTCGTTATCGTCTTGTAAACTCCTGAGGTGCCGACAGGTAGGGTTGTTATGTGTTCAGGAAAGTCCAACAGATAGACCATCGATCCTTGAAGTTTATTCCATGCTCAGAAATGAAAATGATACCGTTGTTAGTCCTAAAAGACCAGCATTTTCAGTTAAAAACAGTGGTGAAGTTGAAGAAGATGGACGTAAATCAAATCAAGAAATAGGTTCAGTCAACGATGTAACTATAACCCAAACGTTACCCCGATGACTTTGTTAAAGAAATTCATAATGCCATTATAACAGAATGCTTATTGTCAATAGCCAATGCGAAGCACAGATATTGTTTAGAGAAACTTTTGAATTCCATTATAGAGCAGACTTGCTGTGTATAATAAATGTAATGCAATTTTTAATACAAATTTTCATCAACACCAGCAATATTGAAATAGTGCAAACAATTCAACAAACAAATACCATTTTCCAAACGTTATGGGATTAATAATTTTACACATCGTAGTGGGAAAAGAGTGAAGAATAAAATTTAGAGAAAAAAAGAGAAAATTTAAGGGAAAAATCTTTTTTTCCATACTTTTCAAAGAAGGTTACAACTCTTATATATATATATATAAATTCTAATCACATTCTTATTAGAAATAGAATAATATTTTAAATAAAATAAAAACTTTATTTCTAATTGTATACAAATATTCACTTCTTAAAATATACAATAAAAATATTTACTTTCTCAACACTCTCCCTCAAGTTGGTGAATGTATGTCAATCATTCCCAACTTGCCAAGTGAGTTGTAGAACGATTTTCCGGATACAGCCTTTGTGAGGATGTCGACTAGTTGAGTTTGAGAAGAAATAAATGGAAGATCAATCGCTCCTTGGTTCAGATGATCTTTTATGAAATGCCTATCAAACTCCACATGTTTAGTTTGATCATGTTGAACTGGATTGTTTGCAATTGCTATAGCTACCTTATTATCACAATGTAACAACATAGGCTTCGGATGTTTTAGTCCCAAATCCTGAACAATTCGCTTTATCCAGAGCAACTCACATACTCCATGAGCTATTCCTCTAAACTCAGCTTCATCACTTCACCTTGCTACGACTTTTTGTTTCTTGCTTCTCCAAATGATTAAATTCTTTCCAACAAACATAAAGTACCCAAATATTGATTTTTTATCAATTCGATCTCTGACCCAATCAGCATCAGTATAGCCATTAATTTCACAATCCTTATTTCTCCCAAAAAATAAACCTTTGCCTAGAGAAGACTTTAAATATCTTAATACTCGGTATGCTGCACCCATATGTTCTTTACTCGAAGAATGCATGAACTAACTTACAACACTTACTGCATAAGCAATATATAGCTGAGTATGAGATAAGTAAATCAACATTTCCACAAGCCTTTGATACTGATCTTTATTAGTTGGGACTTGATCTCCTAGGACTGAAAGTCCATGGTTAACTTCAATTGGAGTCTCGGTTGGCTTACAATTAAGCATACTCATCTCTGTTAGTAGGTCTATCACATACTTTCGTTTGTAGAGGGAAATCCCTTGAGTTGATATTGTAACTTCAATTCCTAAAAAATACTTCAAGTTACACAAATCCTTAAGTTCAAACTCGAATGCTAACTTTCTTTGCAGGATTGTTGTCTCACTCGGATCATTCCCAGTGACTACCATATCATCAACATATACAATTAGAGTGATGACTTTACCCAACTTCTGAATAGTGTATGATCATCATCACTTTACTTATATTCGAGCTTTCTCATGAAAGTTGAAAGTCATCTAAACCATGCTCGAGATGATTGCTTGAGTCCATACAATGCCCTTTTTAGTTTGCATACTCAGTCAGTACATTTATTCCGGGTGGTGGATCTATATACACTTCATCTATGGTTCCATTAAAAAATGCATTTTTCACATCAAATTGTCATAATGGTTAATCCAGGTTGGCTGCTAAGGAAATAAGAACTCGGATTGTGTTCATTTTTGCTACTAGGGTGAATGTATCTTCATAGTCAATTCCATACTTTTAAGTATATCCCTTTGTTACCAACCGAGCTTTATATTGATTTATGCTTCCATTTAAATTGAGTTTGATAGTGAATATCCACCTGCACCCCACTATTTTCTTTCCTTTAAGGAGAGGAATAAGATCCCATGTGCAATTCATTTGCAATGCCTCCATTTCATCATTCATAGCTTTCTTCTAATCCAGATCAGCTATGTCACGACCCAAAACAAGGGCCATGATTGGCGCTAGGGAACAAGAATTCTTTCGAATCCGGAACCTATAGCAAGCCTTAAAATAAAATAAAACATGCAATAATAATAATAATAACATAAATAATATAATTTGCAGCGAAAATAAAATCACAAATAAAACAAGGTAAATATACATCAATGGATTTAAATAATCACCTCATCTCATATATAAATAATCTTTTAATACAAATTCCAGTTCAAATCCTTAAAATACATAACTCACACAATAATTAATACATAAACCCCACAACTGTTTACAACTACTGCAGTGTCTAGATTATAAAATAAAGCTCAGATAAGCAGTTTACATAGTGAAGCTGGGGCAGAAGAAATCCGACGTATAGGTCTGCTACTAAGGTATGAAGATGATAACTCTCTTGAAAAATAGTCAACGGAGAGGAATCAGACCTCACTGAGTGAATTGTTATAATATATATATACATGCATAACTAAATGACAATGCACACAGTCAATAGTATATATAATAAATATATATACAAGAAAATACACACAGATGCAATAAAATCATTTTATATATTTTTACTGAAAATCACTGTTTATGAAGGATCAAATAGAACCCTAGAAAATTGCAACCTCAAACAGTGTTAGACAACACTCTAGCCATACAAGCTCACTTATTCCAAATAAATTCACTTGTTCCATTTGGACAGTAGACTAGCCCCGAGACACTAAGTCAACCGAGCTCCAACAGTTTGACTGTCAGTGTGATTGATCCCGAGACACTTGATCAACCGAGCTCCAGCAATCACACTCTCAAATCACATCTCACATCACATAAATCAATCCGATCAATATCCACAAATAGGTTAGTAATATAGCCTAAATGCTATCAGCGTACTGATACGTACTCGGTCCTAGTGCTGCCCACTAGGTAGCACGTTCTATTGATATCCTTCATTTTTAAATATAAAACATACATTCATAAATAAATGATGCATGAATTTGAGTAAAATAGCAACATAAACCATATATATACTAGAAATGTACCAAAAATAAACCAAGCATATTCCGAGCATATATACGACAAATAAATTCAATTTAATTACAAAATGAACTAGAAATATACTTAAAAATATTTTAAGTATAAATCATTAATAAAACATGCATATAGTTTAAAATATACCGAAAATATACCAAAAATAAACCTAAGTAATACTTAAATCATTTATGCATACTTTACTAAAATAAACCATACATTTCTAAAACATGCACCATAAAAAACATATATATAAAATAACAACTCATTGTTATTGCGCTCTTCGAGATGGGTCCGACGGGCTTGGTCCATTAGGCCTCGATCTCGGTGCAACTAAACAAACAAATGATTAAAGGAAATCAGAATAATCTAACGAAAATTTTTAAAAACTCAATTAAGAATACTAGACATAGAATTAGAATCAGAATTCGACCGGACATCACATTTTACGAGAATTCTTCCAAAAATTATGTAGAACCTTCCTTGTAGAATGGACATCTCTCTACTCAAAGAGTAGAGTCGGTCCTACAAAGAAATACACTTCGAATAAACACAATTCACAATCCCTCGGTCGGACTCCAAACTACAATTCACCGACCGAGGTTCACAATTCACAGAATAATTATAGAAATACCGAAAATGCCCTTTAATACTCAGAATATATTAAATTTAAATATTCAAACGCTAAAAATATTTATTTAATCGATAAATACACGAAAACCCTAATTTTAATAAAATATTATTAAAAATCGGTAATTCTCAATGAATTTATAAATATTAACAGAAATTCATTTTATATGTCCAAATTACATAATTAATCCTAATACTTACTAAAAATCGATAAAAACTCATTTATTTAGAAAAATCGTATATTATATATAATTTGAAAATAATTTACGAAAAATAGTTTTAATTAGTTAAAAATACTAAATAATCTTTAGAAATCATTTTTATACCTCAAATAACTAGTAAAACCAATTTAATTACATTTTTAGCCAATTTAATGTCAAATTACCAAAATACCCCTAGTTACGTAAATTTCCTAAAATTAATAAAAAATTCACCAAAAATAATATAATTACTCAAAATTAATTTTCTCAACATATAATTCAATAATATCAATAAATATACTCAATTAACCAATTAATTTCAATTAAACACATAATTAACCTAATTTTTCAAAAATTACATAAACTAAATAAATTCAAAATAAATATATAAAATTCTCAAAAATTAAAAATAAATTTCTAAAATTTATTTTAACACCTATAAACACCATAAAACACAATTTCATAATTTAATTAATTAATTTTTGAAAATTAGAAAATATTAATAAAATAATAAAAAATTCACAAAAATCAAAATAATTCCCAAAAATTCCACAAAAATTCCAGAGTGTAGATTAAGCTACTAGGATCAAATTTTGTGAAGTGAGTTTGCATGAATCATTCAAATAAAAGCTAAAAAAATTTGAAAAGTCAAGTTGACCGAAATGAAGATCAAGCTCACCACCAAAATCTAGACCAATTCAAGTGAAAGCAAGCTTAGAAACACACTCATCGGAGCTCAAGGAAGATATTGAGACCGGCGGTGTCGATGGAGGTGGCCGTAATCAGCTTGATCGACGGTGGAAGTGATTTTTGGTTTCTCAAGGATTTTCAGGCCAAAACATGCCTGAAATGGAGGCTACAGGTGGCGGGAATGGCTGGAGGTGGTGGTGGCAAGCCAAGAGGCACACCGATGGTGAAGGAACGGTGTTGTAGAAGCTGGAGATGGAAGGAGGGTGTCAGGCGTGTAGGAGATGAAATCAATGGCAAAAATGTAATTATGGGGAACTTTATATTTGTAAAGTATATTTGTATATATATTAGTATATATATAGCTATATTTTGTATTATTTTAATATATAAATATTATACCCAAATTAATAAACACCACACACTCAAATAGTAATATACATATACATATACACATGTTAATTAAAATGAAAACTATATAATATATATATACATAATTAAAGATAATTAATAAACCCTAATGCTAAATATATATGTATATAAATATGATAAATAAAATCATGCATTTATATAAAATGGACTAACGTAAATCATAAATATTTATTTAGGCTTTGAATTTCCTAAAAATAAATTTCTCGAGAAATTTTTATGTAAATATCTTAAAATAATTAAAAATAATTAAAATGACTTAATAAATAACAACTCATGAAAATAATCATAAATATATATATAAAAAAATTATTAACACTGCATATCCCGATGCAGTTTTAAATTATTTAAAAACTCGGGATATTACAAGCTAAAGCCTCCTGCATATAACTCAGAATATATATAGTAGATAATTGATTTACAGTAAATTCATATGAGTCAGACAAACAGTCGGTTGAAATGAAGTTGTTGATAGGATATTTAGCTTTGGTATGAAGGTCTGGATCATATTATTTTTTGGAACCCCTCTATTTATTCTAGAAGGATAATAAGGTTCGGTATTTGGAGTTACTAAGGGAGATGAGTTTACCTTATTGTACACATCCACATTTGGAGTTTCTTCAACTTCTGGTGTGGGTTGGGAAGATATACTATCTTGATTACTTGGATTATCTTTAATTATTTTTCTAGGTAAGATGCTTGGACTTGGAACATCAAATGTCTATGAGATGCTCTAAACACTCGGTAGATTTGGGATATTTAAAATACTCGGATTTAGAACATTCAGAACACTCGGAATGCTGTCTTCAAATTCAAAGAGGTTCAAATTTTTCTCCCCCTGAAGAGAGCACTCGGAGTGAGAGAAAAAATGAACTTGTTCATGAAACCGAACATCCTGAGTTACATACATCTTCTTTGCATTCAGATCATAACACTGATATTCCTTTTGTAGATTCGCATAGCCAAAAAAGGTATACTGTATAGCTCCAGGATCTAATTTTTTGAGTGTTTAATAGACTATGTCGAGCATCCAAAGACTCAGGGCTTTAGATTATTAAGAGGGGGAGATATGACAAGTTCATGAAGTTTCTGAAGAGGCATTTTGAAATCGAGTACTTTTGATTGTGTTCGGTTTATAAGATACACAGCAGATCAAACAACCTCTCCCCAATATTCTTGAGGAACATTCATGTCAAACAATAATGCTCGAATAAGCTATACCATTCTATTAGGGAGTGCCGACATAGGATGTTTAGTGGCGAATGCCCTGCTTGCAGCAAAAATTATTCAAAGTCAAGTTAAGATACTCCCCACCATTATTAGATTGCAAGACCCATATTTTACTCTAGTATTACGTAGCCACCATTTTGTACATGTCTCGAAACACAGAGCACACATCTCCCTTGTTTGAAAGTAGTGACACCCAAGTCATCCGGTTATATTCATTAATAAAAGTTACAAAATATTGAGTACCAGATAAAGTAGGAATCCGAGCAGGTCCATATACATCAGAATGAATGGTCATAAATGGAATTGAATTTTTATTATAACTAGGTACATAAAAGATTCGATGGCTGTTTTCCAATTCATAAATATCACACTTGCATTCTGAGTATGTGGTATTTAAAAAGAATTTTGTTTTTATTTGTCTAAGATAATAAAAAGAAAGATGACCAAGGCGACGATGCCACAAGATCACTTGGTCTTTGGCTGAGTAATATCTACCAACCCTATGGACTTGACTTGACTTCTGACTTAAATCACTATACAACTTAAGATAGTATAAATTTCCACGTTTAACACTAGAGCCAATGATTCGGTGCATTGTAATGTCCTAAAATACACAATAATTAGGCTAAAATTTGACAGTGCAATTCAAGGTTTAAGTGATTTGGCCGATAGATAGTAGATTACAAAAAAGCAATGGAATAAGAAGAACAATATCTAGATTAAGTGAGTCGGAGTTAGATATTGATCGTTCATGAGTGACTGGTGCTATGCCTCCATTAGCAGTTAGAATATTTTATTGGGTTAATGGGCAAATGGATGTAAAATGGTGAGTAGAGTTTGTCATATGATCAGTAGCACCTGTATTAATAATCCATGTATTATTTCGTGTAAGATTTATCATACCTGATGTTGCATCAAGATCACCACTTGGTTTAGCACCACTAGAGGTGGCAATTGTAGCCTTTTCGAGCTTCTTACGAGGTTTTCTATTGAAATCCCACCATTTCGGATATCCTATAATTTTATAGCACCGGTCCTTGGAGTGTCCAACTTCACCACAATGAGTACAGGTGTATATGATGAACTTAGTATTTTTTCTTTAAACTGGGGACGAGTCTAAGATGCTACAAGTAAAGCATGGTCCGACATTAGCTTCAGCTCTTCCATCGTATGGTGCTGGTTGTGATTGTCACGACCCAAAACAGGGGCCATGACCGGCGCTAGGGAACGGGAATTCTTTCGAATCCGGAACCCGTAGCAAGCCTAAAAAATAAAAATAAATATGCAATAATAACCATAAAAATATAATATGCAGCGGAAAATAAAATCATAAATATCATAAATATTACAATATCATCCATCTCAACTGGATATAATTCAAAACTCATCACATCGCATATATAATCTCATAAGTATAATCTTTATACAAATCCAGTTTTACTATAATACATCTCTTTAAAACAAATACATAAAATCCAATACTTTAATTTACAACTACTGCAGTGTCTAGATAAAATAAATAAGACTCAAGTAGACAATTTACATAAAGAAGCCGGGGCGGAAGAAATCCGGCGTATCGACCTGCTACTGAGGTCTGAGGAAGTTGACTCTCCTGAAAAATAGTCAACGGAGGGGAGTCAGACCTCACTGAGTGAATTACTATAGTATATATACATACACTCTAAGTGATAATGCATACAGTCAACAGTATATGAGTAATATGTATATATACAGGCAAGTTCATACAGATGCAGAAAAATCATTTTATATATTTTGTCTGAAAATCAACTTTTATGAAGGATCACATAGAACCCTAGAATATCGCAACCTCAGAAAAATAGTGTTAAACAACACTCTAGCCATACAGGCTCACTGATTCCAAATATATCCACTTAATCCATATGGACAGTAGACTGGCCCCGAGACACTAAGTCAACCGAGCTCCAGCAGTCTGACTGCCAGTGTGATTGGCCCCGAGACACTTGGTCAACCGAGCTCCAGCAATCACACCCACAAACCACATCTCACACATCCAATAATCATAATCAAATCAATATCCACAAATAAGTTAGTAATATAGCCTAAAGCTATAGGCGTACCGGTACGTACTCGGTCCTAGTGCTGCCCACTAGGTAGCACGTTCTATTGATATCCTTCAGTAATAAATAATAAAACTTTCATTCACAAATACATGATACATGAATTTAAATAAATCAACAATATAAACCATATATATACTGGAAATATACCAAACATAAACCAGGTATATTTTGAGTATATATATGTCAAATAAATCCAATCAAATCATGAATTAAACTAAAAATATATTTAAAAACATTTTAAATATATTTTATTAATAAAACATGTATATAATTTATTATATACCAAAAATATACCAAAAATATACTTGAATATAAATCATGTTATTTATGCATAATTAGTCAAAATAAAACATGCATTTTCTAAATCATGCATCCTAAGCATATATATATAATATAGTAACTCACCTAATGCGCTCCACGAGACAGGTCCGACGGGCCTGGTCCACTAACCCTCGGTCTCGGCGCAACTAAATAAGAAATAATTACTCGACATCAGAATAACCCTAACAGAAATCCTAGAATTCAATCTAGAGTATTCAACACAGAATCGAAAATTAGGGTTCGACTGGATATCACGTTTTACGAGAATTCTACCGGAAATCCGGCAGAACCTCCCCTGTAAAACGGACATCTCTCTACTCAAAAGAGTAGAGCCGACCCTGCAAAGAAAATACACTTCAAAAATAACACCATAAACAATCACAACCCCTCGGTCGGACTCCAGACTACAATCTGTCGACCGGGGTCCACAAACACAGAAAATATATTCAAATATACCAAAAATATCCGTAAATCATAAAAATACATTTTATAAATAAAAATTACATAATTGACCTTGAAACACTATAAAAATCGATTAAAACTCATTTTATTTGAAAAACCGTATATTATATATATAATTGAAAATAATTCACGAAAAATAGTTTTAATTAGTTAAAAATACCAAATAATTTGTAGAAATCATTTTTATACCTTAAATAAATATTAAAACCAATTAAATTACATTTTTAGACAATTTAGGGTAAAATTACCAAAATACCCCTATATATATATATATACCTAATTTACTTCAAAAATTCACTAAAAATCATACAATTATCCAAAATTAATTTTCTCAACATATTTATCAATAACATAAATATTTAACTCAATTTACCAATTAAATTCAAATAAAAACACAATTAACTTAATTTTACAAAATCACATAAACTTCAATAATTAAAAATAAATACTTAGAAATTCATAAAAATTCCAAATAAATTCCTATAATTCATTTCAACACCTAATTCAACCATAAACTCCAATTTCATAATTTAAATAATTAATTTCCGAAAATTCGAAAATAATATTAAAATATTCAAAAATACCCAAAAATCCAAACAATCTCCAAAAATTCTACAAAAATTCATACATGAAGATTAAACTACCAGGAACAACATTTGTGAAGGAAGTTTCCATGAATCATCCAAATTGAAGCTCAAAAAAATCAAAAACCAAAAGTGGCCGAAATATTCAACTCAAAACCTAAGCAATTCTAGACCGTTTTAGCTCAAACAAAAGCTAGAATAACACTCACCGGAGCTCAAGGAGAAGATAGAGACCGGCGGTGTCGAAAACGGTGGCCGGAGGAGGGAGAAACCACGGTGGGAAAAATGGTGGTCCGGCGGCACCCACGGGAGAAGAAAGAAGAAGAAGAAGAAAAAGAAAAAGAAAGAAAAGGAAAGAGAAAAGAAAAGAAAAAGAAAGAAAAAGAAAAAGAAAAAGAAAAAAAAAAAGAAAAAGGAAAAAAAATAAATTTTAATAATTTAATAATAAATAAAATAATCAAATAATAATAAATAAATAATAAAATATTAGGGTAATAATAAACCCTAATTAAATATACACACACAGGCTTTATTTAATAATTTAAAAATATGTATGAGTTCATGCAAACCCGTAAATACATTTAAAATAATTAATAATACATTGTTTACGTGGAAATTTCCCCGAAAATGAAAGTCCCGGGAAAATTTTACGTAAAATACTGAAAATAATAGACAGTAATTAAAATAGGTTTAAAATACATATCAACTCATAAAAATATCATATAAAATACAAAAATCACTGACACTGCATATCCCGGTACAGTGTAAAAATATTTTTAAAATTACGGGATATTACAGTCTTCCCCCCTTACAGGAATTCGTCCCCGAATTCTAAAAACAAGATTACAGAATCAGGAAGGAAAGAGATACGGGTAAGAAGCTCGCATCTCAGCTTCAGTCTCCCACGTATGTTCTTCAACTCTGTCGCTACGCCACAAAACCTTGACCATCGGAATCTGCTTCGATCGCAACTGTCGAACTTGATAATCAACGATCGCCACAGGTTCTTCCACAAACGTCAAATCTTCACTCACTTCCACACTATCAGGTTGCAACACATGTGAAGGATCTGAGATATACTTCCTCAACATCGAGATATGAAATACTGGATGCACCTGCGACATACTCGGAGGCAAATCCAACCGATATGCAACAGTGCCAATTCTCTCCAGAATCTCAAACGGTCCAATATATCTCGGTGCTAACTTACCCTTCCTACCAAATCTCATCACACCCTTCATCGGAGATACTTTCAGAAAAATGAAATCTCCAACCTGAAACTCCACATCTCTGCGCCTAGGATCCGCATAACTCTTCTGTCTACTAACTGCGGTCTCTAACCTGCGCTTGATCACGGCGACTTTCTCTGCAGCATCCTGAACCATCTCTGGTCCAGTCAAAGCTCTCTCACCAATCTCATCCCAACTCAACGGGGATCTACACTTCCTTCCATACAACGCCTCATATGGTGCCATGCCAATACTGCTATGGTAGCTGTTATTATATGCAAACTCAACAAGCGACAAATGATCATCCCAGCTACCTCCCAAATCCAAGACACACATCCTCAACATATCTTCCAGTGTCTGGATCGTCCTCTCAGACTGGCCATCTGTCTGAGGATGAAAAGCAGTACTGAAATCCAACCTAGTGCTCATCGCTTCTTGCAACTTCTGCCAAAAACGAGAAGTAAACACCGAACCTCTGTCTGACACAATGGACACAGGTACTCCATGAAGGCACACAATATGCTTCACATACAACTTCGCCAATCTAGCAACTGAATATGTGGCTTTCATAGGCAAGAAATGTGCAGACTTCGTCAATCTGTCTACAATCACCCAGATGGAATCGTATCCATCCTTCGAACGAGGTAAACCGACCACAAAATCCATAGCTATCCTTTCCCACTTCCACTCGGGAATAGGAAGAGGCTGAAGCTTCCCAGAAGGCTTCTGATGTTCGGCTTTCACTTGCTGACACGTCAAGCACTTAGCAACATAATCAGCAACATCCTTCTTCAATCCATCCCACCAGTATAGATCTCTGATACTGTGGTACATCTTAGTAACACTAGGATGAACGTTGTAGGCTGTAGAATGTGCTTCCTCTAAGATCTCTTCTCTCAAATCATCCACATCAGGAACACACAATCTACCACTGATCCACAACACACCATCATCATCGAGTGTGAAATCAGTGAACTTCCCTGCTCTGACATTCTCTGCAAGCTCTTCCAGAATAGGATCTCGGCTCTGAGCTGCTTTAATCCTATCCCTTAGCACAGATCGTACTTTAAACTGAGCTAACAGTCCACCTGATCTACTGATCTTCATCATCAGACCTTGATCCACCATCAAATGCAATTCCTGGATCAATGGTCTCCTCTCAACACTGATGTGAGCAAGACTACCTGAGGACTTCCTACTCAAGGCATCTGCTACCACATTAGCTTTACCCGGATGGTAAAGAATCTCACAATCATAATCCTTCAACAGTTCCAACCATCTTCTCTGCCTCAAATTCAAATCTCGCTGCTGGAAAATGTACTTAAGGCTCTTGTGATCAGTAAATATCTCACAAGTCACCCCGTACAAATAATGTCTCCAAATCTTCAAAGCAAAGATCACTGCAGCCATCTCCAGATCATGTGTGGGATAGTTCTGCTCATGCTTCTTTAACTGCCTCGAAGCATAGGCTATCACCCTTCCATTCTGCATCAACACACAACCAAAACCAATTCTAGAGGCATCACAGTAAACTGTGAACTTATCCACACTATTAGGCAAAGCTAATACTGGCGCTGTGGTCAACTTCTCCTTCAATAACTGAAAACTATTCTCACAAGCTTCTGACCACTCGAATCTAACATTCTTCTAAGTCAAGCGAGTCATAGGGGCTGCAATCCTGGAAAAATCCTGCACAAACCGCCTATAATACCCGGCTAAACCCAGAAAACTCCGAATCTCAGTAACTGAAGTAGGTCTAGGCCACTCAGATACTGCCTCAACCTTCTGTGGATCAACCTGAATACCTTCTTTAGACAGTACGTGTCCAAGAAAAGAAACACTCTCCATCCAGAAATCACACTTCGAGAATTTAGCATAAAGCTGATGATCTCTCAGTGTCTGTAGTACAATCCTCAAATGATATACGTGCTCTTCCATACTCCTTGAATATACCAGTATATCATCAATGAAGACTACCACAAACTGATCCACATACGGTCGGAATACTCTGTTCATCAGGTCCATAAAAGCTGCTGGTGCATTAGTCAAACCAAAAGACATCACCAGAAACTCATAATGACCATATCGAGTGCGGAAAGCTGTCTTAGGAATATCAGCTTCACTGATCCGCAGCTGATGATAACCCGACCTCAAGTCAACCTTAGAAAAGAATTGTGCACCCTGGAGCTGATCAAATAAATCATCTATCCTCGGGAGAGGATACTTGTTCTTCACTGTCACCTTATTCAGCTCTCTGTAGTCAATGCACAGTCTCAGGGTACCATCCTTCTTCTTCACAAACAGGACTGGTGCACCCCAAGGAGAAACACTAGGTCTGACGAAACCCTTATCCAACAACTCTTGCAATTGCTCCTTCAACTCTCTCAACTCTGCAGGAGCCATACGATAGGGTGTCATAGATATAGGAGTAATACCTGGAACCACATCAATACAGAACTCAATCTCTCTATGAGGTGGTAAACCTGGCAACTCCTCGGGAAAAACATCAGGAAACTCACAAGCAACAGGAACATCTGTGAGTGACAACTTCTCCACTGACGTATCCCTGACCAATGCCAAAAACCCCTGACAACCTTTCTTCAACAACTTCCTAGCAGAAATAACAGAAATAAGATTCTGAGGTGCTGAACTCCTGTCACCAACAAACTTAAAATCTTTTTCACCAGGAATTCTAAAAGTCACCTCCTTATTCCTGCAATCAACCACGGCAAAGTGCTGAGACAACCAATCCATTCCCAAAATAACATCAAACTCCATCACATCCAACAAAATCAAATCAGCGGGTAATTCTCTATCTCCCACGAGAACTGGACAACCAGAAAGAACAATATCGGTGTCCAAAGAATCACTCAGAGGAGTGGCAACAGACAAGGGAAAAGCCATCCTCGAAGCTTGCCAACAAGATTTAGAAGCAAAAATAGGAGAAACAAACGAATGTGTGGCACCCGGATCAAACAAAACCAAAGCATCCAGGTAACAAACAGAAAGAATACCTGCCACGACTGCATTAGATGCCTGAGCATCCTGCTGAGTCAGATGAAAAACTCTGGCCTGGCCTCGACCTCCCTGCTGACTAGTAGAAGCCTGGCCAACACCTCTAGCACCTCCTCTAGTACCTCTACCACGACTCTGCTGTGGAACAAACTGAGTAGAACTCTGATGCTGAGCTGGTGGTAACTGAAATGGCACGGGTGCTGCACTAGCAATCGACTGCTGTGGGAATCGCGGAATCTGCTGCTGCTGATATCCGGGGTAAGGACACGATCTGGCAAAATGTCCTGTCTGCCCGCATCTGAAGCATGTCAACGGTGTCAGATAACACGGTCCCTGATGGACTCTACCACAAGTCTGACAAACACTGGTCGCTGATCCAGAACTACGACCACTGCTGCTGCTCGAAGCACCTGACCCAAATCTGAACGATCTACGCTGACCTCCATGACCATGTCTACTGCTCCGATGCACTCGCTGCTGCTGTCTCTGACTCTGCTGAGTTGAACCTCGCTGCTGACTACTCGAACCAACATGAAAACTCGAATACGGAGTAGCCTGCAATCCACTCGACTGAACTCCCAACTGGTAATAATCAGGCATCGCTCCTTGCCTAACTAATCTCAGCTCAATCTCCTTAGCTAGCTCAATCACCAACTCGAGAGTAAGACCTGCTGTAGGCATACCAGCAAAAGCTGAACCCAAACCAGTAACATAGGTAGTAACAGCGAAATACTGATCTCGCATCAGATCCTCAGCATATCTACCCAGACGAAGGAACTCTCGGGTATACTCCTCTACTGATCGATCTCCACGAGAAATACTGGTCAATCGAAGATGATAGCTCAAACGAAGAGGCTCTGGACAAAATCTCCTCATGAATTGCTCTCGAAACTGAGCCCATGTCATCGTCATCATATAGGGCTGGATCATCTGAATAAACCAATCCAGGGCTGGTCCCTCGACAGACAACTCAACGATCATGATCCTCTGGTACTCGGTATGAGCAGTCCGAGTCCTAGTCTCAATCGCATGCAGAAAATCTAAAGGATCAGAAGTACCATCAAAAGCAATCCTGCCAACTCTGGCATAGAACAAAGCTGCCTCAGGGTCAGACATACCCTGCTGATAGGCAGGCTGAACAGGCTGAACAACTGGAGGAACAGGAACATCAAAATCAGGCTCAACAGGCTCCTCGTCCTGTAACTCTCTCTGCCTACGGCGACCTGCCGCTCCTCGAGGTCTACCTCTGCCACGACCTCTACGTCTAACTGGCTGCTCAGGAGGTAAAACCTCGTCCTGAAAAGACTCATCATCCTCGGCCTCAACGACCGGTGGAGCGACACGCACTCGCCTCCTCATTCTGAAAAGACAAACGGAAAGATTCAGACAAAACAGACAACGGAGGAATAACGCTGAAAACTACAGCAAGGAATACTCATCAAGACATACTCGAACCTAATACACTGCAGTAGTCCAACAGAAAACACAACTTTAAAACTAGGGCCACAACTCACATAACTAAGCCCTGACACAGAACTCCACTCTGAAACGAACTTCGCTCTGATACCAACTTTGTCACGACCCAAAACAGGGGCCATGACCGGCGCTAGGGAACGGGAATTCTTTCGAATCCGGAACCCGTAGCAAGCCTAAAAAATAAAAATAAATATGCAATAATAACCATAAAAATATAATATGCAGCGGAAAATAAAATCATAAATATCATAAATATTACAATATCATCCATCTCAACTGGATATAATTCAAAACTCATCACATCGCATATATAATCTCATAAGTATAATCTTTATACAAATCCAGTTTTACTATAATACATCTCTTTAAAACAAATACATAAAATCCAATACTTTAATTTACAACTACTGCAGTGTCTAGATAAAATAAATAAGACTCAAGTAGACAATTTACATAAAGAAGCCGGGGCGGAAGAAATCCGGCGTATCGACCTGCTACTGAGGTCTGAGGAAGTTGACTCTCCTGAAAAATAGTCAACGGAGGGGAGTCAGACCTCACTGAGTGAATTACTATAGTATATATACATACACTCTAAGTGATAATGCATACAGTCAACAGTATATGAGTAATATGTATATATACAGGCAAGTTCATACAGATGCAGAAAAATCATTTTATATATTTTGTCTGAAAATCAACTTTTATGAAGGATCACATAGAACCCTAGAATATCGCAACCTCAGAAAAATAGTGTTAAACAACACTCTAGCCATACAGGCTCACTGATTCCAAATATATCCACTTAATCCATATGGACAGTAGACTGGCCCCGAGACACTAAGTCAACCGAGCTCCAGCAGTCTGACTGCCAGTGTGATTGGCCCCGAGACACTTGGTCAACCGAGCTCCAGCAATCACACCCACAAACCACATCTCACACATCCAATAATCATAATCAAATCAATATCCACAAATAAGTTAGTAATATAGCCTAAAGCTATAGGCGTACCGGTACGTACTCGGTCCTAGTGCTGCCCACTAGGTAGCACGTTCTATTGATATCCTTCAGTAATAAATAATAAAACTTTCATTCACAAATACATGATACATGAATTTAAATAAATCAACAATATAAACCATATATATACTGGAAATATACCAAACATAAACCAGGTATATTTTGAGTATATATATGTCAAATAAATCCAATCAAATCATGAATTAAACTAAAAATATATTTAAAAACATTTTAAATATATTTTATTAATAAAACATGTATATAATTTATTATATACCAAAAATATACCAAAAATATACTTGAATATAAATCATGTTATTTATGCATAATTAGTCAAAATAAAACATGCATTTTCTAAATCATGCATCCTAAGCATATATATATAATATAGTAACTCACCTAATGCGCTCCACGAGACAGGTCCGACGGGCCTGGTCCACTAACCCTCGGTCTCGGCGCAACTAAACAAGAAATAATTACTCGACATCAGAATAACCCTAACAGAAATCCTAGAATTCAATCTAGAGTATTCAACACAGAATCGAAAATTAGGGTTCGACTGGATATCACGTTTTACGAGAATTCTACCGGAAATCCGGCAGAACCTCCCCTGTAAAACGGACATCTCTCTACTCAAAAGAGTAGAGCCGACCCTGCAAAGAAAATACACTTCAAAAATAACACCATAAACAATCACAACCCCTCGGTCGGACTCCAGACTACAATCTGTCGACCGGGGTCCACAAACACAGAAAATATATTCAAATATACCAAAAATATCCGTAAATCATAAAAATACATTTTATAAATAAAAATTACATAATTGACCTTGAAACACTATAAAAATCGATTAAAACTCATTTTATTTGAAAAACCGTATATTATATATATAATTGAAAATAATTCACGAAAAATAGTTTTAATTAGTTAAAAATACCAAATAATTTGTAGAAATCATTTTTATACCTTAAATAAATATTAAAACCAATTAAATTACATTTTTAGACAATTTAGGGTAAAATTACCAAAATACCCCTATATATATATATATACCTAATTTACTTCAAAAATTCACTAAAAATCATACAATTATCCAAAATTAATTTTCTCAACATATTTATCAATAACATAAATATTTAACTCAATTTACCAATTAAATTCAAATAAAAACACAATTAACTTAATTTTACAAAATCACATAAACTTCAATAATTAAAAATAAATACTTAGAAATTCATAAAAATTCCAAATAAATTCCTATAATTCATTTCAACACCTAATTCAACCATAAACTCCAATTTCATAATTTAAATAATTAATTTCCGAAAATTCGAAAATAATATTAAAATATTCAAAAATACCCAAAAATCCAAACAATCTCCAAAAATTCTACAAAAATTCATACATGAAGATTAAACTACCAGGAACAACATTTGTGAAGGAAGTTTCCATGAATCATCCAAATTGAAGCTCAAAAAAATCGAAAACCAAAAGTGGCCGAAATATTCAACTCAAAACCTAAGCAATTCTAGACCGTTTTAGCTCAAACAAAAGCTAGAATAACACTCACCGGAGCTCAAGGAGAAGATAGAGACCGGCGGTGTCGAAAACGGTGGCCGGAGGAGGGAGAAACCACGGTGGGAAAAATGGTGGTCCGGCGGCACCCACGGGAGAAGAAAGAAGAAGAAGAAGAAAAAGAAAAAGAAAGAAAAGGAAAGAGAAAAGAAAAGAAAAAGAAAGAAAAAGAAAAAGAAAAAGAAAAAAAAAAGAAAAAGGAAAAAAAATAAATTTTAATAATTTAATAATAAATAAAATAATCAAATAATAATAAATAAATAATAAAATATTAGGGTAATAATAAACCCTAATTAAATATACACACACAGGCTTTATTTAATAATTTAAAAATATGTATGAGTTCATGCAAACCCGTAAATACATTTAAAATAATTAATAATACATTGTTTACGTGGAAATTTCCCCGAAAATGAAAGTCCCGGGAAAATTTTACGTAAAATACTGAAAATAATAGACAGTAATTAAAATAGGTTTAAAATACATATCAACTCATAAAAATATCATATAAAATACAAAAATCACTGACACTGCATATCCCGGTACAGTGTAAAAATATTTTTAAAATTACGGGATATTACAGTGATCCCTCTGCACATATGCATAACTAGATTCGAGATCAACAGGTGGATCCTTTAAGAGTATTTCACTTTGAGCATTATAAAATTCCAAATCAAGCCCAGCTAGAAAAATATGAGTTCGAAGTCGGCTAATATTTTTGTGGAGTGATATTACTCCATTAACATCCTTACCTTGTACACATGTCCGGGTATCAATTTCTTAAAATATTTTGACCAGTTCATTATAATATGCAGGTAATGGCTTACCATTCTGACATGTTATGAATGATTTCCAATTTAATTCAAACAACTAAGTTTCATCAGATCCATCATATAAGATTTTTGAGACAACATCCCATATCTCCTTTGCTGTTGGAAGACAAATGAATATCTACTCAATGTTGGACTTATGGAATCAATTAGTCAACTTTTAACTCGATTATTATCAAGAAGTCAAGTTTCCAAAGCTTTATCTCTTATTGGTGGCTTTAAGAAAACCATATTTATTTCTGGCTCCAATTCGCATCTTCATGAGTTGTGACCATAAAGGATAGTTCGTATCATCAAAGATAATTTATGTAGGAAAGGAAGAATTATCTTGAAGGGTTTGAATAAAATTTGGTGTTCCATAGGATACAATAGATGTGTTTTCAGTGGTCATGATTTTGAGGATTCAAAGGGATTTAAAGAATTTCGAAAAGAAAAAAAAACGATTTCAAGAATTCAATAAAAAAGAATTCGATTTCAATGGATATGCTCTAATACCATGAAAAATAAAATTTAAAGAAAAGAAGGGAGAATTTAAGGGAAAAAACTTTTTTTCATACTTTTCAAAAAAGGATTACAACCCTTATATATAGAAATTCTAATTACATCCTAATTAGAAATAAAAAAACATGCTAAATAAAATAAAAACTTTATTTCTAATTGTATACAAATATTTACTTCCTAATATATACAATAAAAATATTTATTTTCAAGAACCCAATTTCATAAATGAACCTCTAAAATTGGAAACTATTAAATTAATTTTTATTTAACTACGATAATTTATAATTGATATATATATATATATATATTATAATTAAATAAAAATTAATATAATAATTTTTAATTTTATTTATAAATATGCATGTGTATCTTAATAAGAGGCTATGGTCTAAAAATATTAATTTTTTCACTTGTTACAATTTTAGTTTGCTTTTAAAATTATTCATAAATATTCCGATTTGATAGATGTAGCCCAAATTGAAACTGTATAGAGATGTCGACATAACATTTCAGGTGGCATTGTTAATATGGATTTCATTGCCACATCAACTATATATTTATATAAAAAGATCAAATATTTTTTCTTTGTACCAAATTTATCTCAAATTTTTAATTTTATCATAAATATCTTAATTTTGCTAAATATATTACATTTGACTATTAAATATTTAAAACTTATTAGTTAATCATAATATTTAAAATATTTATTATTTAAATATATATTATTATTTACTGCTAAAATACTTCAAAATAATTAATAAATTATTGCAAAAATAAATTATTGAAGAGGAGAAGGAATGTTACCTTTGTAGTGATGAGAAGCTGATTCTTAGCATATGTATATGTATTGTTCATCTAGATGATTTTTTTTCAACGCATTTTCTACCACAGGACTTTCTGAATTCAAACGTGGGTTGCAATGTTATTTATCTAGATGATTGGTTTTTTTAAATGCATTTTAAACCATTGGACTTTCTGAATTCAAAGGTGGGTTGCAATTTCCAAGTTGTGGGCATAGAGCAGAGCCCACGATCAACAACGGGTAACGAGTGCATTGCACAATTTGGCAAAATGTTAAATTTCCCCTAAAAAATTCACTGATATTATTTTTTAATAAACTTTGTCACAGAGCAACACTAGCCTGGTCCGAGTCTAAATCCCGATGCCCAGTAGGAGAGTTGTCTTGCAAGTTGCAAGTGCGCATCAAACATTGGGTTGAGTAATAATGATGCTTTTTAGTGTTGTAACATAGGTAGGTCCAAGATAGGATGGCTAACTATTGAATATATATATATATATGTTGTGAAAATAAAGATTGAATTACTTATTTTGTTATAGAACTAAACTTGAATTTAGTAGTATTTAACTAGAAGAAAAATATTTTATAGTAGAATGATTTTGAGAGAATTTAGAAAGAGTTTAGAAAGAATTTAGAGAACTATAATATTGAAAGAATTTGGAGAGTAATCTATCTTTTCTTCTTCTTTTTCTTAACATCCTCATTAATGAATTTCAATCCCTTTATATAGAGATTTTCTTTTCACTATTTGAGTACTATTCTCTCACAAGCAATATATTGTTCATTCACAAGCAATATATTGTTCATTCACATTCATAATACTCCCCCTTGAATAACAATATTTTGCAACTGCCTCGTTAAAACCTTGCTAAATAAAACCCAGTGGGAAAAAATTTAGCTTAAGGAAAAAGAGTACAGTGCATGATATTCTCCCCCTCAAGTTGATATGTATAATCTTCCTTCACATAGTATGTAGATGTCGCATTCCAATATCGTGAACGTGCTTTCTAAAGATTGTAGTTGGAAGTGCCTTTGTGAAAAGATCAGCTGAATTCTGGCTAGACTGAATATACTTGATATCTATATGATTGTCTTTTATTAGCTCTTGAGTGTATGAAAAGAATCTTGGAGGTATATGTTTGGTTCTATCACTTTTGATATATCCTTCCCTTAACTGTGCAATGCATGCTGCATTATCTTCATATAAAATTGTTGGACTTTTGTTGACTGGAAAACCACAAGATTCTTCAATATGATGTGTCATTGATCTAAGCCACACACACTCTCTACTTGCTTCATGTAGTGCAATAATTTTAGAATGATTGGAGGAAGTAGTGACAAGCGTTTGTTTCTGGGAACGCCAAGAAATTGCAGTTCCATTATTTGTGAACACATAGCCTGTTTGAGATTTCGCTTTATGAGGATCAGATAAATGCCCTGCATCTGCATAACCAATCAATTCTTGTTTTGAATTGTTAGAATAAAATAAACCCAAATCAACATTTCCTCGAAGGTATCGAAGTATATGTTTGACCCCTTTCCAATGCCTTTTTGTTGGAGCTGAACTGAACCTCGCTAATAAATTAACTGCAAAAGAAATGTCAGGTCTAGTACAATTAGCAAGATACATTAGAGCTCCAATGGCACTGAGATATGGAAATTCAGGACCAAGAATTTCTTCATTTTCTTCACAGGGTCGAAATGGATCAGTTTCAATATTGAGTGATCTAACGACCATTGGAGTACTTAAAGGATTTGCTTTATCCATATTAAAGCGTTTCAAGATCTTTTCTGTGTAATTTGATTGATGCATGAATATCCCATTGTGCATTTGCTCAATTTGTAAACCAAGGCAATACTTGGTTTTTCCAAGATCTTTCATTTCAAATTCTTCCTTTAAGTATACTGTTGCTTCGTGGATCTCATTTTCTGTTCCAATGATATTCAAATCATCAACATATACAGCTATAATCACAAATCCGGAAATTGTTTTCTTAATAAAAATGCATAGGCAAATAATATTACTCACATATCCTTTATTAATCAAATAATCGCTTAAACGATTATACCACATGCGCCCAGACTGTTTTAACCCATATAAAGATCTCTGAAGCTTGATCGAATACATTTCTTTGGGTTTTGTACTTAATGCTTCAGGCATTTTAAATCCTTCAGGGATTTTCATATAAATGTCACTATCAAGTGATCCATACAAATAAGCAGTCACAACATCCATAAGACGCATTTCTAATTTCTTAGAAACTACTAGGCTAATCAGATACCTGAACGTAATTGTATCCATAACAGGAGAATACGTTTCATCATAATCAATTCCTGGCCTTTGTGAAAAACCTTGAGCTACAAGTCTAGCTTTGTACCTTATTATTTCATTTTTCTCATTTCTCTTTCGTACAAAGACCCACTTGTATCCTACAGGTTTCACATTTTTAGGCATAGGAATAATTGGCCCAAAAACATTTCGTTTGTTTAGTGAGTCCAATTCAGCCTGCATGACATCTTTCCATTTTATCCAATCATGCCTATTTTGACATTCCATGACTGATTTTGGTTCAGGATCATCTTTGTCATTTATGATTTCACATGCAACAGTATATGATAATGTTTCATGACTTTCTTTATTTTCTATTTCTTCAGGGATATTTTCCTCGTTATCAATATGATTATCTACTCCCTTTCTCTTTCGAGGATTTTTATCCTTAGAACCAATTGGTCTTCCACGCTTCTGGCGTGTTTTAGACTCATGAGTGTCTTTATTCTCAGGTTTTATTTCTGGAATTTCAATACGAGCAGGAGCATTGGCTGCTGGTATATATGATTTAGTCACTCTTTTTGTATCAGTAAATGCATCTGGCAATTGATTTGCAATTGCTTGTAAGTGCACAATCTTTTGCACTTCTAATTCACATTGTTTTGTGTGAGGATCCAGATACAATAATGATGGTTCATTCCATGAAATATCCCTTTTCCCTTCTTTCTCCCCTTTTCCTAATGTTGGGAAAACAACCTCATTAAATTGGCAATCAACAAAACGTGCTGTAAAAACATCACCAGTTAGAGGTTCAAGATATCTAATAATCGAGGGTGTTTCAAACCCAACATAAATTCCCAATCTTCGTTGAGGACCCATTTTTGTGCGCTGAGGTGGCGCAATGGGTACATATACTGCACAACCAAAAATTTTGAGATGGGAAATATTTGGCTCTTGACCAAATGCCAATTGTAGTGGGGAGTATTTATGATATGCACTAGGTCTGATGCGAATTAATGAAGCAGCATGTAGGATTGTATGACCCCAAACTGAAATGGGAAGCTTTGTTCTCATTATTAATGGTCTAGCAATAAGCTGAAGTCGTTTAATCAATGATTCAGCTAAACCATTTTGAGTATGTACATGGGCAACAGGATGCTCAACAATGATCCCAGTAGACATACAATAATCATTGAATGCTTGAGATGTAAATTCACCAGCATTATCAAGTCTTACCCTCTTGATTGTATAATCAGGGAATTGTGCTCGTAATTTAATAATTTCAGCAAGCAACATTGCAAATGCAACATTACGAGTTGACAATAGACAAACATGTGACCATCTACTAGATGCATCAATTAATACCATAAAATATCTGAATGGTCCACATGGTGGGTGAATTGGCCCACATATATCACCTTGAATTCTTTCAAGAAACATAGGTGATTCATTTTGAATTTTAGATGGTGAAGGTCTCAAGATTAATTTTCCGAGAGAACAAGCTGTACATGGCATTTCATTTGATTGAGGAATTCTTTGCCCCTTCAAGGGATGCCCATGTGAATTCTCAATTATCCTTCGCATCATTACTGATCCAGGATGACCTAATCTGTCATGCCATAAATTTATTATTGAAGGATCATAAGATTTTTCTTTTACTGCCATATTTGATTCAATTACATGTATATGCATGTAATGCAATCCAGTAGGGAGTTTTGGCAGTCTTTCCAATACTTGCATTTTTCCTGATTCATAGGAAACTATATTTAAATATTTGTTACCATTTATAGTAATAGATTGGGTATCACACCCATTTCGATATATGTCATCAAAACTCAACAAATTTCTTGTTGATTTTGGTGAAAACAAAGCTTCATCAATTATAAACTTTGTTCCATTTGGTAACATAAATTTAGCTTTGCCAATTCCTTCAATCAGATCTACAGGACCTGATATTGTTTTTACAACTGCCTTTGTGGGCTTTATTTCAGAGAAATAATCTCTATTTTTCAAGATAGTATGTGTAGTACCACTATCTGGTATGCAGAGATCTCCAATATTATCTTTATGTTGAGTACAATCCATATTAAACTTCAAAATAGATAAACACAAAATTAATCAATTAAGGTAAAAACATAAAATAATTATAAAGTAGGACATTTTATTTAATTTAAAAATAACATACATAACAATAACATATTCTTCAGAATCAAATAAGTAATAACAATATACTTAAAATTAGAGATGTCTCAATTTCCATTGTCAGTAAAATCAGAATCATCTAGATGAGTTCTATCATTAACATAAGTATGATGCTCATTGAAGTTTATTTTCTTTTCTTTGCCTTTCAATGATGCCTTATAAAGTTGGCAAAAATGTGGTGGTGTTCGACAAATTCGTGACCAGTGTCCTTTACTACCACATCTGAAACACACAGTTTCAGACTTATGTTGAGGCCTTTCTTGAACACCACTGATGACTGATTTTAACTTCTTTTGAGGTTGAGTCTGAGTTTGTTGTGGAGTATTATTATATTTATTTCCACGACCATGGCCAAAGAATTGACCTCTTCCACGTCCACGACCTCTACCTCTCCCACGTCCATGGCTATTGTAGTTTTTATATCTGGAATAATTTGTAGCATTTGCTTCTGGAAATGCTATTGAGCCAGTAGGACGGGACTGATGATTTTTCATCAAGAGTTCATTATTTTTCTCAGCTACCAGTAGGCATGAAATTAGTTCAGAATATTTTTTAAATCTCTGCATCCTGTATTGTTTTTGGAGTGTAACATTTGATGCATGAAATGTGGAGTAAGTTTTCTCCAGCATATCCTCATCTGTGACTGTCTGTCCACAGAATTTTAATTGTGATACTATTCTGAACATTGCAGAATTATAGTCACTCACTTTTTTGAAATCTTGAAAGCGTAAAGCTCTCCATTCATCAGTGACTACTGGTAGTATTACATCTCTTTGATGATCATATCTGTCTTTTAGATCCTTCTAAAGAACACTTGGATCTTTGACAGTCAAATATTCACATTTTAATCCTTCATCAAGATGACGACGGAGAAAATTATAGACTTGGCCTTATCTTGCAATGAGGTGTTATTATTTTCTTTTATGGTATCAATTAACCCCATTGATTGAAGATGCATTTCTACATCTAGAATCCAAGACATATAATTTTTTCCCGTGATGTCAAGAGCAACGAACTCAAGCTTTGCTAGATTTGTCATTATGATAACTAATAAAAAAATATAACTCAATTAGAATTCATAAATTTGATGACTACTAAAAAAAATCAAACATGATCAGAATTTACTAATTAATTATATCATGAATGAATATTGCAAGAAATAATAGTGGTACAAAAAATGATACAATAATACTTAAAATTATATCAAATAGAAAATCATCTTCCATATTAATTATTCCTAAAACTATTATAATAGTCATGATCAAAACACAAATATAAATATACCAAATCATGTTTACAATTTAGAGTAAAGAGAGAAAGAGAAAATGTATGAATTTGTGTGAATGAATAAAATTTATAGCTCATCTATTTATAATGAAAAATATAGCCGTTTATTACCGTTATATTACCGTTGGTAATAAAAATATAGCCGTTAGAATTTTTTTTTTAATATAATATATTGAGAAATAAATTATATAAAGTAAAATCAATAAATAATGTTGATATGATTATTTATAGCAAGTGAGTTAACATAACGATATGTATAAATATGGGGCAAAACCGTCCATTAATATAAAATGGGGTATAGCCTTCCATTAACATAAATAATAAAAAAAATAAATGTGCATAAATATAAATTGGTAGGAGGCATAATCATCCATAAGGTTAGAACCATTTCTAGTAATATTTGCATCAATGGTGTAGTTAATAAAACAAAATAAAAATAACAATTAATATAAAGTTAGATTGAAGAAATAAATATAAATATATAAATTAGTAGGAGGCATAGCCATCCATGATAATATATAATCAACTAATATATTCATAAATATTAAATATTAAGAAATATGTACCTTATTGTTTTGATTGAGAGCTCCTCGTGCTGATAACGTGTTGTGAAAATAAAGATTGAATTACTTATTTTGTTATAGAACTAAACTTGAATTTAGTAGTATTTAACTAGAAGAAAAATATTTTATAGTAGAATGATTTTGAGAGAATTTAGAAAGAGTTTGGAAAGAATTTAGAGAACTATAATATTGAAAGAATTTGGAGAGTAATCTATCTTTTCTTCTTCTTTTTCTTAACATCCTCATTAATGAATTTCAATCCCTTTATATAGAGATTTTCTTTTCACTATTTGAGTACTATTCTCTCACAAGCAATATATTGTTCATTCACAAGCAATATATTGTTCATTCACATTCATAATAATATATATATATATTGTCATATGGTGTTTTCAATATCTAATAATTAATTTTTTTTTGATAATTTTAGGAAGTTGGATGAACCAATAAAATTAACAAAATTCTTTCGGTATTTATTTTTTAGCTACATAAGATTCAAGGCAGTAATTTTATTTAAAGTCATTTAAATTTTTTGTTATTTGAACCAATAAATATTAATTGTATTTGGATAAATTACTTTTTTTCCTTTATATTTTGTCGCATTATACTACTTCATTCCTTATATTTGAAAAAATATTTATTCATCCTTAACATTTTCTTTTTTTAGCATTCACTAATCTTTCTGTAGGGATGAATAAATATTTTTTCAAATGTCATGGATAAAATAGTGTAATGAGACAAAATACAAGAGAAAAAATATAATTTATTTATTATATTTTAATAATGAGTAATATTAAACGGCATAATTTGTACTGATACAAAAAGATATTTTAAAAATTCTACTTTTATTTTCAAAGGTAATATTATAGTTTTAGAATATTAACTTCATTTTCAGTGATAAATATACCTTTATAAATACTTAAACTCTTTAAAATTAATTAATAGGTAAAGTTGACTTAAAAAATTTTCTTTCCAATATTAAAGAAATTTTCAACATCAAATATTTTTGAGAATTTTGTCCTTGCCATGACAAGAAGTACGTTGAGATGGGATCTTGACATCTTAGCCATGCACATTGTATATATGCGTATGATGTGCATTAGGGCTGAGCATATAACAAAGAAAATGTTAAATATTAAAACTGTATTGAATCGAATAATTTTAATCTCGAACTGAATTGAACTAAATTTTATGACTAATTTGGTACAGTACTGAATATTTACAAAAAATCAAACTGAGAATCATACCAAACCGAAAACCAAATATAGTATCAAATATTAATTTAATAAGTAATATATAGATATTACTAAATAATAGTAAGTACTAACTTAATTATATACTTTTAATTATATTGTCAACTAATATCCATATGTATAATAATATATGATAAAAATTATCATGTTTTGTGATTAAAACATAATAAATAAATTGTTAACAAAACAACAACAACATCATCAAATTTACATTGCATAGTTTCAAATAATTCAATTAACAAATGAGAATATGAAATGTCCATTACAATAAACTTTAAACTTAAAATATAAGAAATAAGAAAATTATTATTATTATCAGTAAGTAAAAATGTGCAATTGTCACGACCTAAACCGGGCCATGACTGGCGTTAGGGAACAGGAATTCTTTCGAATTTGGAACTTATAGCAAGCCTTAAAAATAAAATTACAAGCAATAAATAAATAAATAAATATGCCAAAATTAAAATTTAAAACGATATAAAATAAATACTCAAATGTCAGTTCATAAAATAAAAATACACATACAATATTTAGAGACAAGTCTATAATTAAAATAACATACTACTGATACAATACACTACTACTGCAGTTTTCTAGAGTACAATAAAAGTTCAAATAAATAAATTACATAATCTATCCGGGGCTGAAGAAGATCAGCGTAAAGCACTACTAGTAAGGTCTGAAGAAGAAAACTCCCCTGAAAAAAATGGTTGAGAGGGGGTCAGACCTCACTAAGTGAATTATTATAATATATATACACGCACCTCCTAATATCATATGCAATCAATTAATAGTACATATATAAATATATACAGACACTTCAGACAAATGCTAAAATCCACTTTTATATATAATAAGTGCAGAAAATATTTATTTAAATGAAGGATCAAATAGAACCCTAAAAATATTCGTAACCTCAAACAAATTTTTCATTAGCCATGCAGACTTACTTAATTCCAAAGAAATTCTATTATTCCAATTTTGGACTGTAGACTGGCCCCGAGATACTAAATCAACTGAGCTCTCGCAATCTCACTGTCAGTATGATTGGCTCCGAGACACTAGGTCAACCGACCTCCCGCAATCACACGACTCAATCACATTAATTCTCAATAATTGATCAATCAAATTCACCTCTAATGATTTTATAAACTCAACCTTAAAATATATCGCATTGGTATATACACAGTCCTAGTGCAGCCCACTAGATAGCATGTTCTATCAATATCTTTCAAATAAATTGTATATTTAATGAAAACTAATAAAATGCACAATTAACACATAATGGCATTCATTAAAGGAGAATGTACCATTTATATACCAGAAATATACCAATGTATACTGAAAATATACTTGATATATATGCCTCACATATACCAAAAATATACTAATTGTATATTGAAAATATAACAAGTATATATGTTGCATAAATATTGAAATATACAAAAAATATATTGAAAGTATACCTAACATATACTAAATTATTTAATAAAAAATTCATGTATAAATACATATTAAAAACATGAATACTCAATATTATGCATCCCATATGCAATGCATATATAAAATAATAACTTATAAGTTTGCGCTCATCGAGATTGATTCGACAGGACTGTTCCGATAAGCCTCAGTCTTAGCGCAGTTAGAAAAATAAATAATAATAAAATCAGAATAAATTCCTAACATATACTTTTAAGAATTCTAAAAAAGACTCGATCTAAGAATTAAAACTCAATTAAAAACTAGAGACTCATGATCGACCTGATGTTATATTTTATGAGAATTCTACCAAAAATTCGGTAGAGTCTCCGTTGTAAAATGAATATCTCTCTACTAAAAAATAGAGCCGATCTTGTAAGAAAACATACTTCTAAAACACAGAGTACTCAATACCTCGGGTTAGAACCCCGAACTACAAAATTCCCAACTGAAGTTCACAATTCAAAATAAAATAAATATTAAATCATTAAAATCCTTAAAATTAATAAATCACAATATAATATATTTAAACATCAAAACACTAAATATAATTATTTTCACAATAATTAAATAAAAATCTCAAATAATTATATAATATTAATAAAATCCCAATTTTTCAAATATTCAAAATAGAATAGTCAAATTCACATTTAATTATTAAATAATTTAAATATATTATAAAAGTAGTTAAAAACCCATTTAATCATCAAAGTAGTAAATAATTTAATATTTGAATATAATTTTCAAAAATTAGTATTAATTAGTTAAAAATAGTAAATAATTTGTAAAAATTATTTTAATACTTTTATTATTCCAAAATTATTTAAAACATGTTATTTAACTATAATTTCAACAAAACACACAATTTACCTATAAATCCAAAATCACATAATACAAAAATATTATTAAAAAATTATACAAAATTTCTAAAAATTATTTTCTTACTCCTAAAATTACTAAATTAAATTAATACCACTAACTTAATCAAATTTCCATCCAAAATAAATAATTAACATAATTAACAAAAAAATTCAATTTAAATTATTAAATTATTGAAAAATACCCATAATTCAAATTAATTCAAAAAATAAATAAATAATATATTTGAGAAGATTAATCTACCCTAATTCATATTATCAAAACAAAAATTCAAGAATCAAACACAATTAACTAAAAAAAATTTGAAACCCTAATAACACATAAACTAAAATTGGGTATAACTCACAATCAAGAGGATTTAAGCTCAAACAGAACTTCACTAGTTCAAGAGCTTTCAAACAAAACTGGAATGGAGGGTTCTCTTGACTGGAATTGTCATCGGCAAAATGATGGTCTTCTCGGCTTGATGCATTTTTCAGCACTCCGATGAGCTTCCAGGCGATGTTGATGGTTGGAGGAAGAAGAGAAGGTGACGGTCGTGATGGGTGGTGGTAGTGGTGGCTCCGGTGGTGTGGGGATGGTGCTGGTTCGCATGAAGAGAAGAGAAGAGAAGAAAATAGGAAGAAAGAAAAGAAAAAATAATGGGGAGAGGAGAATACTCTAAAATAAATGTGTTTAACTTGTCACACACACATATATATATACATATATATATTACACATGCACAATATATTAACAACAATATAGTAATAAAAATAACAATAATAATAACTCTAATTAAAATAACAATAAAAATAAAAATAATACTACTATTAAAAATAATAGTAGTGATAATGACTTAAATATTTTTTAAATAGTAAGACTCCCACATAAATTATTTTATGTATTTAAAATATTTAGAATAAAATAAATAAATAATAAACACAAATAATGATAATATATAAATAAAAATTTTAAAATTTTATTAACTCTACATATCTCAAAATAATTTTATATTATTTAAAATATCAGGTCATAACAGCAATGTCCATTATATCTAATCTTATCAATTTTTAATTAAAATATGTTGTTATTATTATATTTAATAACTAATTAATTATTGTTGTTATTAATTAATATAATCTTATTGGTATTATTTAAAATTAATAAGCTAAATAATATTATTATAATTATTATTTTGCTACATAATAATATATAGACATATATTATTGATAACCAAAATTAAGTAGTTTTGCCCAAAATGACATCATTAAAACTACATTATTTTGGTTAAAGTAAGTAGTGATCTTATAAAAACTACATTGTTTTTATTAATTAAAATATATTGCTATTATTATATTTAATAATTTAATAATTATTATTGTTATTAAATAATTTAATCTTATTGATATTATTTAAAGTAATGAGGTAAATAATATTATTATAATTATTATCATATATATATATATATATAATAACCAAAATGACATATTTTTACCTAAAACTATATCGTTTTTTATTTGTGGATAATAAATATAATTTTTAATATATTTATATAGTAAATATAATTGTAATTAATAATATAAATTTGTCTATTACATAAATTATCAAATTTCTGTTTCGGACCGTATCATACCGATAGAATCGAATCTCCGTACCAAATCGTCTCGAAAAATGGGATAGTATTGATATAAAGCTTTTTAAAATACTAATACTTGAAATTTTATTTTTAAAAACTTTAAAATATGTTATGGTTGTAGAGATTTTAAATCTCTAGATTTTCTCGACTGGTGGTCACCCCTAATGTTCATCTTAATGAATTGTGTTTGAATTTTTTAATAAATTGTTATTAAAATACTTAATCCTCTCTATTAATTGGTATGAATTTAATATTTAATTTAATTTAAATTATTTTTATAAGATAATCATATTTAAAAAATATATCATATTTATCTATCAACTTTAAAATGTATTTAAACCTTAGATATTTAATTATTACAATGATTTAAATTTAAAATAAAATTCAACTATTCATCTGCATAATATTTTTTTAATTTTATACCTATAAGATGTGAGATAAACATTTCTAATATGTAATAAAAAAAATTTGATATGCATTAATCTAATCCAAAAATTATTTGGCATGAAAAACACTGGTCAATATAGCTCTAATAAAATTACCACTATTCAATACATTTAATCATCAGTAGGAATTGATCTTTTAAATTTGACTTATATTTATCAAATTGGAGTTAAATAGTGACAAATTAACTATTAATAATAATCATTCAAGTCGATTTAACCAACAATTGAATTAAGACTAATTGGATAATTCAATAATTCATACTATTTCAATTTATTCAATTTGAGCATTGATCATATTAGTACTAGTCAAATTAATTAATTATTATTGATAATCAATCAATTTAATTTCATTGATATCATATTAGTAATAGTCAAACAATTTAATTATTGATACTAATTCTATCAATTTAATTTATAATAACAAAATTTTCATACTAATAATAATAAAAAAACGTAAATTATTATTACTAATTTGATAAATTCCCTTGGACAAATAATTGAATTAGTAATAATAATACAAGTAGATGAGTAGTTAAAGTGATTGATCGATGACCTGGTTCTCTGCAAATCTAAGAGTCCTCTTGATTGATGATTGATCGATGACCTGGTTCTCTGCAAATCTAAGAGTCCTCTTGATTGATCGATGACCTAGTTCTCTAAAAACCTGAGAGTCCTCTTCTCGTCGGACTCTTCCCAATTTCCGTCAGCCAGGCGGCACCATCCAGTTGTTTGGCTCTTGCCTTCTGTCATGGATTTTCCAAGTCGTAAAGACTTGTTTGCTCCGGCAAACCCTTCATATGCAATGGTTACGAAGCTTTCAAATCCAATAATTGTTTTTTGATTCCCCTCTGAATGAATCAAAAACTTCATCTGCCATTGATAAAAGCGGATTCATTGCAATCAAAATTGATCAATCTCTTTATGAGCAACAATTATCAGTCTGCAAGCATGCTCTTATTGCCCACCTAATTCTGGTAAAAGGTGATTCCCTTTGGAAGTTGGCAGACTGGAAACACAAACTTTCATCAGTTTGGGGTCTTTCAAAAATTGGAAGCTAATATCTTTGGGACGTCTCTATTATCATGTGATCTTTAATTCAAGTTCAGAAAAAACCTTGGTGTGGAGTAAGGGTCTGATTGAGTCTTGGCATCCAAAGATATTAACCTCCATTACTAGAGGAGTGGGTGTTCCTCTAAAAATTGATCCTGCAACGATTAATGGTGAATTTGGACTCTACGCTAGAGTGCTTATAGATATGGATCTATCTTTCCTTTGCCGAAAAATCTTCTAATTGAAAGAACTGGGAAAAGTTTCTTCATTTATGTGATTTATGGGAATCTGCCTTTGTATTGCAATCTTTGCTCTAATATTGGTCATAATGCTCAGCTTTGTTGATTGAATAGGAATGCTACCCAATCTAAAGCTATAAGAAATGAGGGATTACAACAAATTTGGAAACCAAAAATCATTTAAAGAACTTTGATTCTTGTTCGAAATGTCTTTGATCACCTGTAGTCCATTACAATAGCAGTTCTTAATCAAAATGATGAGGGGGCTATTGTCGAAGTGTCTATTCAGAATTCTACTGAAAATGCTTATAAGGAACACATCGCTAATGCCGAAGAGGTTCCTAATGAAGGTGTTGTAATAGAAGTGCAAGCTCAGAATTCTATTTCTGAAATTGCTAATAAAGATCACATCGTCAGAATTCTGTTCTGACGATGGTGCTATAGTTGAAGTGCAAGCTATAATTATTGGTTCTAAAGAGCTTATAACCATGTTGAGCTACAAAGTAACTAGTAGAGGAGGATCATGCGAAAATTAATGACACGCCACACATGTTTCCTACGTCACCTCTGCATAAAGACACTTTATTGCACTATGAAATTAATGCAGTGAAGGAACCACCAAATAAGTTAGCTGATGAAAATCATGATTTGCAGGAGAAAAAATTATCATGGGCAGATGAAGCTGAAATGGAAGAGAAGGCGTGGACAACTGTATCCCAAAAAAATCATCTACAAAGCCTCAGAAATACAAAGTAACTCTATCTAAAAGAGTTAACAGAAAACTAGACGAGCTTAATTTATGAAACTATTTTTTCGGAATTACCGTGGTATGGGGAATTCTAATATCCAACGTGTTTTTACTTCTTTTTGTCATTAATACTCACCTGATTATTTGTGTATTGTGGAACCTCTGGTGGAGTTTTCTTCTCTTCCTAGCTCTTTTTAGAATAGCCTGAATTTATCTTTGATCGCTCATAATGGTCGAGTTTTGCCATCTATTTAGGTTTTGTGTAAATGTGGCAGTCCTGCTCCATTTTTCCTTCATGTGCATGATTAACACATAACTTTTGATGTTTTGATTAATAATGCCTTACAAAGAATATCTTTCGTTTATGGCAGTGTTTGGAAAAATATGAGATTTAATCTTTAGATTGATCTCTTAAATTGCTCCTTTAATGCTTCAAGTTGGTATGTCATGGGGATTTTAATGCAGTCTTGGGAGCCCATGAAAAGACTGGCAAAGTTCTGGCGCTGGGTCCTTGTGAGGACTTCTTTTGAAAACTCCTACTAATGGAGCTACCTTTACTTAGACTAATGGGAGACATGGCATTTCTTGGGATGATTGCAGATTGGATAGAGCTCTTGCCAACTTTAATTTTTTTGATCAATGGAAAATAATTTCTTGCCCAGTGCTTCCTCATCATCATTCTGACCATTCTCCTTTGTTACTCAGTTGTGCCCTTTAGGAGTGTATGTTTCCTAGATTTTGCTTTTAAGTAATGCGGATCACCCATCCAAGTCTTTAGGGTTTGATTGCTAAATCTTGGGAGATGCCTATTGCTAATCTTCATCCTATGCAAATGCTTGGTGCAAAGCTGAAGTGACTTATATATGACCTTAGAATTTGGAATTGGGAATCTTTTGGTCGTATTGATAATAACATTAGGAAGGCAAGTTCTAATTTGTATGAAATTCAATCTCAAATATCCTCCTATGGCATTTTGAATGATCTTATTAAAGAGAGTTGACTGCTCATGAAGCTTTAGATACTTGCCTGAAACAGCAAGAGAATTTCTTCAAAGAACTGTAGGGGATAGGAATACTGCTTTCTTTCATAAAAAATTTGCTAGATCCAAATGTAAGTAAAGCATTCATTAGCTTAAGGTTGATGGTATGTTAACTAACGATCCTAACATCATCGAGAGCCATATTATTGATTTTTTTTTAGAATCTTTTCAAAGCAGGTTCTTCTGTGGCTTATAATATTTAGTTGATAAATTCGATGATTCCAACAATGGTCTCCAAAATGGAAAATATGACTCTAGTTCGTTATCCTTCCAATTATGAGGTTAAGGATACAGTTTTCCACTTGGATGCTCATAGCACCTCTGGTCCTTATGGGTTCACTAATATTTTTTATAAAACTTATTAGGATATGATTAAGCATGATGTGTGTGTTGTTATTTGTAGCTTCTTTAATACTGGGGTTGTCACTTCAGGAATTAATTCAAGCATTATGATTTTAATTTCTAAAGTAATTGATGTTATTGCTATTGAGAAATTTAGGCTTATTATGCTTAGTAACCTTAGCATTAAAATTGTTACTAAGATTCTGATAGACTTGCTTTGATTGCTAATAGAATTATTTCTTGCAACTAGTTTGGTTTTTTAAAAAATCATAGCATTGCAGACAGCATAGCAGGGGCTTCTGAAGGGCTTAATCTTATTAATAAAACTTGCTTTGGTGGTAATATGGCAATGAAAATTGATATTCGCAAGGCATTTGATACCATTGATTAGAAATTTTTACTTAATGTATTGGAAGCTTTTGATTTTTTACTGCCCTTCAAGGAATGTATTCTTGCCTTATTCTCTTCCGCCAGTTATCAATCACGATTAATGGTAAAGTTCAAGAGGAGTTCACTAAGGAGATCCTTTTTTTCCTTTGTTGTTTTGTCTTGATGAAAATTTTCTTAGTAGATTAATTTCTGCTAAGGTTGCTAAGGTATTATTATTCCTATGCTTCACACTATGAATAGTTCTTTTCCAACTCACTTATTGTATATTGATGATGTATTATTATTTAGCACGACTTCTATTCATAATATCAAAGCAATCAATGATACATTCATTCTTTATGGGAAATTATCTGGTCAACAGGTCAACTGGTCTAAATATGAAATTTATTTTGGGAAAGCTATTGTTGAGTCTCGCATTTAGAAGTTTCACCAAATTGTGGATATGAAGAAGGGCTCTTTACCTTTTTTTTTATATTTGAGTGTGCCTTGGTTTCAGGTGTGCTAAGAAAAAAGTGGTTGAAGCCTATCACAAATAAAATTTGCAACAAATTTTCTAAATGGAAAGGCACTTCTTTATCTATGGATGGCTTACTAACACTTATTCAATCTATTATTACTAGCTCATTGTTGTATTCTTTTACTATTTACAAATGGCCTAATGCTTTGCTTTCATTAATGGAATGCAGTATGCACAATTTTCTATGGGCAAGATCAATTAATGAAAAAAAGCTTGTCATAGTTCCCTAGAATATCGCTAGTCTCTCGGTAAATAAAGATGGTCTTGGTATAAAACAATTATGATGTCATGCTAAGCAAAATGGCATGGAAAATAATTTCTTTACAAGATTACCCTATTTCAGTTCTTCGCAACAGATTTCTCTACCACTCTAGCACTCCTTATGAGTCTTTTCTCCATTCTTCTATTTAGTGTTCAATTAAATGAATTTAGTCAAGACTTTAGTCTAAAATCAAGTGGTTCATTGGTGAGCATTGCAAGCTGAATTTCTAGACATCGGAATGGATAATTCCCCCTATTGCGGATCAACTTGGTATTCTTGCTTCGAAGTAGCGTTATCTGATGGATAAGGTTTCTAATTTTTTGTCCACTGACTCCTGGCATCTCCCACAAATTTCCAACATTGGGGTAAAGGATAATATTTTGATAATTTCTCCCATTAATCTTGAATTAGATTTATGTGTTTGGATAGCTTCATTAGATGGTAAGCTTGTTGTTAAAAGCATGTATGATCATCTTAAAGTTTCAAGGCAATTAGTTCCATGGCATGTTTTCATTTGGAAGGAATTTCTTCCTTCTTCTCAGTCATTGGTTTGTTAAAAAACTCTCATGGGATATCTTCCAACATAAGATAATTTATTAAAGAAAGGTCTCTATATTTGCCTCCTGTTGTGTATTGTGTACAGCTCATGCAAACAATGCTATTCATTTATTTGTTAACTATCCTTTTGCTTCATCTATCTAGCATGTCATCTCCAGTCTTTTTGGTAAGAAGATTTAGGTCTTTGGTACCTTGTTAGACCTTATTTTGGATGCAATGCATCATTGCTTCAACAAGCAAATTGCTACTGATAGTCCTTGGCAATTGTTCATTGTGTTTCTATAATATGAAGAATCTGAAATGTAGTTATTTTTTATAATGAAAGCCCCAATATTCATTCCGCTCTTCGTCTGATTTGGATTTCTATTAAGGACACAAATTTTTTTTTTATGGGATCGATGTCCAACTCAATTGATGAACATCGCATCTTAAAGCTTTTAAATATTAATGGCATTCCAGGTCATGCTCCAAAGATGCTTTTTGTCTCTCAGTAGCCTTCACCATCATCCTAGATCAAAGTTAATACAGATGGCTCATTGTTGGGTGCTCCGAGTGGAATTTTCAAAACCTCTGCTGGATTCCCACGTGGTGCTTTTACTTTTGGTGTTGCGTCTAAGTTTGCTTTTATTACTGAGCAATCTATAACAATATGTGTCGTTGAGGTTGCATGGAATAAGGGATTACATAATTTGTGGCTTAAAAGTGATTGTATGTTTATTGTTCATCTCTTTTGACATCACTCCAAATACGTTCTTTAAAAGCTTCAGTAGAAATGGCTTAGATGTTTGCATCTGGTTTCCATAATGAATTTTCAAGTTTCTCACATCTTTAGAGAAGGGAATTCTATTGTTGACTCTTTAGCAAAATATAGAGTCTTAAACACGTCATTTCAATGGTAGGAGTCTGCTCCATCATTTTGTTCTCGGTTTATTTTTCATGATTTTAGTAGGTAAGGTTCTTATAGATTTGGCTAGGCTTTTGCTTGTATGGTTGCGGGTGTTAACCTAATTGAGATATTCACGTGCATTTCTTGATTTTTGGCCTCTAAATTTTCACTCAAAAAAATAATACAAGTAAACTATTAGTAGTAATTGAAGACTCATAGGTTGGAGCCTAACGAATAATGCTCTCTTTATAGAGCTTCATAGTACTCTCTCGTTATAGCATGACCTAGTCTCTATTGTTTGTCATCTTCTTGATTTATGTGTGAAAGTATTTTGGATCAGTTCATATCTCATTTTAGTTTCTTAACAGTCATCAAGAATAAGGGAGGCACTTAAAATAGTTCACTTGTTGTGATCTTTTCATCTCTCTTCCATTCTTTTAGACTTTATTTCTTCCCTCTGTGAACTTCGAGTTTATGGCTGTTGGAAATTATTACCCTCATCAAAACCTATATCCTATAAAATATTGGTTGTTATTTTGTTTTATGTTATTTTATTTCTTAAAGATCGATCTTTATCATCAGCTAGCAAGGATTCTCAAGTTTTAGGAAACAAAGTTTATTCACAGTACAAGATACAATTATGTTGATTCAAAGGCCAAGATCATATCTTTTTCTCCCCAAGTAATGCTAGATCTTCAAATCAGCAATCAAGCAACTAATAGCCCTTAGATTCAAGACTGGCCATTGAAGAAATCTACAGCTTGCTACTACCTAACTCAATCAGCTGACAAAATACAAGGCTATATGGATCGAAGAATAGCGGAACCTCTGTTGGATTCCAGCTGCCTAGAGGTGCATCTCCCTCAAGTCTCCATTGTTGAGCATGAGTCCACCCATCCCCAGAAAGAGAAGAAATCGCGTAAAGAGCAATAAAAAATTATCAAGCCACTAAAGCAAACACATGCAGCAACCGTTGCCAAGAGTGTTGCAGCCTTTGGTAGTAGCTATCAGCCAAACTCTATTGAAAAAGTCACAACAACTTTTACTGGTGACCAAGGAACAAAAAAATTAAGTCCACCAAAACCCACAGCAACTTTCCAAGCGATATCCAATTTGTAGAGATCCTGGCAAGGGCAAAAATCAAGCCCGACTAAGCCTAAGATCAGTAAGGCCCCACCCTCAAATGTTCAAGTCCTAGCTTCTCCTAGTAGCACAACAGCTACTCATTTCCGTGCCATGAGCAAAGCCTTGAAAGGAAATCTACCATTTCTGCCCATCCTAGCTTTTAACAAAGACCCATCTGATTAAGCAAGCAATTTTATTGCTACCTCTGAGGCTTCTAAAGCATACCAAGTCTTTCCTGGAAAGCTGGGGGGAAAGATTATCTCACTTTGAATCATCCCCTTCATGGCAGGGTGATGTACAGACTATGATTTTTATGAGGGCTCTAAGATTAATCATTATAGTCAGTGTTTTTTTAGGTTTTAGTTTCTAGCTATTTCTACGCTTTGTTATTAGTTGGTGTGTTTTGGTATTTTAATCTTGTTCAGCCGTAGTCACTGTTATGAACTGATATCTGTAGAAGAAAGTTCACAAATGACTTGAAAGTGACTGCTTTTACAGCAGCCTTAAAGGCTAAAAAACTACATGATGTAGTTTTTATTTTGTTCTTCTCTTTAGGATTTTATTCATATTTGTATGGCCTTAGGGCTTTGTTATGCAATGAAGTTATTAAATTAATAAAACAAAAGTAGTAATTGAACAATGAATTTGATTAATAACTGAATTAGTACCTAAAGGTATGTTATACACTTTATATTAAATAATAGATTTTTTTTTTCAAATATGAGGGAGAAAAAAATCTAAAGCTTCACTTATCTACTGCTTGCATATCTAGACCAGACAACGCCATAAATAGTCATGGACAAGAGCACATCAAGACAACGGGTTGAGTAAGAAATCCGATGACAAAAGAAGTACTTCAAGTCATCTCAGTTCAATTAACTGGAATGATGATCTTTTGTACTGTTGTAACATAGGGTGGTCCAAGATAGGATGTCTAAATATTGAGAAAAAAAAAATTTAATTTGGCCCTTTTAGTGAAATTTAAGGAACATGATAAGAAAAAAAATTCTTAACTAGTTGACTAAATTTTTGTTCAACCATTAAATTCAAAATTGATATGTTATATTTTATCTTACTTATTATGTTTTCGGTATCTAATCATAATTACAAAAATTTTAATTATTTTGGAGTTCAAACCGGATCAACCAATAAAAGATACAAAACTCTTTCATCTATTTTTTTGAAAGTATATAAGACTTAAATCTATAATTTCATTTAAGCGAATTTAATATTTTAAATACTTGGACTAATAAATATTGATTATATTTTAACTTTCATTTAAATCTTGGAGCACCTGGTAATGTGCACAAAATCTGTAAGCGTACAGAATCATGCAAATAGTAAAATAAGATATCATTCCACTGAGATTGCAAATTGAGTACTGATATACTAAGTGTGCTTATTTGTTTCGACAACGGATTTTGGTTTGTAAATCAAATGAAAATAAACAAATCAAACTTAACTAAATCAATCAAATAAAAAGTTAGGGTTCTTACATTCAATTTAACTTTTTCTTAAATAGATTAAACATCTAAGTCTAAGAAAATCCTAATTCATTTTGAAAGCATCTTTAAAATCATAGATTTTCCTCTCAAATAAACCTATAATTAATTGATTAGAACTAACACCAAGTTTTGTAGCTCTCACTAACTAAGTGTTTCTTAAACCTTATTTTAAGTACGACTTTAATCAATATTAGTTACTTAACTGTCTCTCAACGAAGTAAATAATTAATAGGTTATTGTTTGAATCCAATAGAACCTATATTGACCTAAATAATAATCAATCTTAATTTTAATCTTAAAAAACTTAATTTTGAGCATTTAATATGTTTATTTTAAGTGTGTATAAGTTAGGACTCAATTAGAAGTCAAAATGGTGAAGAAATATCGAAGAAAAATCATTATGAACAATGATCACAATCACACCCATAACTGGGATTAAAATAGGGACAAAATTGCTCAAAATTTATGCAAGACATCACTGATCCTTAACTTCGTCTCGATCGAGACAAATGATCTCAACCAAGACCAATCCCGCTTAACCGAGACCAAAGTGCTCATTTTGTTCATTTTAGGCAATGCAAATCCTGAGTGGCAGTCCTAATCGGGACCCTGCCTAGGACAAGACAGTCCCGACCGAGACTAATGTAGATATTCAAACACAACAACTCATAATAGCTACTTAATGTGCATCCTGACCAAAACTGATGAAATCCCAATCGGGACCAGACAAATTGGAGCTCAAAAGTCCAAATTACATTTAAATGGACTTTGAATTTGTTGGGAAAGAAATTATTGCTTCTAATAGTATAATTGAATTGCTCAGGTATAAATATAACCTCTGCAGATTATTTAGAGGTTAAGAAACTCTTTTATTCATTATATACTTCCAAGCATTCAATTAAGCTCTCTAAACTCTTTTAAATTCATTTTTTATTTGTATAACTCTTGTGAGAGTTGGTGAGTATTATTCTTCTATTTTCTGGGGTTAAAATAATGGAAAATGAGGTTCTATTCTAAAGGAGTTGGTTTAAGTGTTTAGCCATTAAAATACTTGAGAATTTGGTTTTTAAGTGAGCCTTCAGATCTCAAGTTATAAGGTTGAAGGGCGAGCCACAAAACTCTTGTGTAATCTCAATCTTATGAATAAGATTATGGGGAATTGAAAATCCTAACTTGAGGATAAGTTAGGTGGAGACATAAGATTGTTGAGAATTTGAACTTCTTAAATTGTTGTGTTCATCATTATTCCTTCTCAACATTCTTTTAATTCTTTAAAAAATCCTTTTAATTTTCATTTATTATTTGATTACCCTATTCATCCCCCCCTTTAAGGCACTTTTAATTGGTATCAGAGCTTGGATTCTAGAAACTTAATTGCTAGAATACAAGTTCATAAGGAATGAACTTTAAAATGTTTCTTCACTTAGACTATTCTTTAACAATAGTGACTATCCTTATTAGAAATTCAAAATGGAGCTTTATCCAGATTATGATTGCTTTAGACTTTAGGAAGTTGTTCTCAAAGGGTGGAAACCACCTAAAACTATCATTGATGGTGTGCAAATAATTCTATTAAGAAGTGAATAGAGCAATAAACAAAAGGAAGACAACAACAAGAATAAAAAGGCTATAATCACTCTACTCTCTTCTGTGATAAGAGAAGAAAGAGGCAAGCTTCAACATTGCATTTCAGCCAAGGACACATGGGAGACTTTGGAAAACTATTATAAAGGTAATGTACAAGTTAGAAGTAAGAAGGTTCAACTTCACATATATGAATATGAACTCTTTAAGATGAAGCCTCATGAGTCAATCACAAAGATAACTAATCAACTCGATGCTCTTCTTACAACCCTTAAGAAACTTGAAAAGCATTTCTCTAAGGAAAAGGTGAATAATAAGATTCTAAGAATCCTACCAAATAAGAATTAGGAATCTCGAGTCACTCCAATTGAGGAAGCTAAAGACCTTTATATCTTTTCAACCGATGTACTTATTAGAAAGCTTCTAACACATGAGCTTACAATTAAACAAAGAGGTAAAGAGTAGCAAGAAAAGGAAGAGAAAAAAAAAAGCATAGCTCAAAAAGCTCTTCAAAAAGATAGTGAAGAGGAAAGCATTAAAGATTCTAGTGATGAAGATGGTAATATTTCCATGCTCACTACAAATTTCAAAAAGTTCTTGAAAAAGAAAAATTCTTTAACAACAAGGGACTTCAACATGAAGTTCAAACGATAATGTAAGAAGAAAACCAAAGAAGTTACTTGCAATGAATGAAAGAAATCGAGTCACATTCGAAGTGAGTGACCCAAACTAAAATTCAAAAATAAAGGAGCAAACGAGAAAAAAAGGCCTTTAAAGCTACTTAGGATGACTCCTCCAAATTCAAAGAGGAAAATGAACAGTAAGAAGTAGCCAATCTTGGATTCACAGCTCTTAAAAATGAAAATGAGTACCATCTACTTCTAACTCCTTTTGTGATATTATTATGATTATGGTGATGATGGTGAGAAGAGCTCTATTGTGAGTAAACTCTTGTTTAAATGCAAAAGCTTATTGTCAAATAAAAAGCATTATAAGCATGAGTTAACTAGCTTAACTAAAGAATATAAAAGTTTGAAGAGTGATTTTGCTAAGCTTGTTAAATCTAATAAAAAACTTGCTTGTGATTTAAAATCTTCAAATTCCTTAGAAGAATAACTCAAGAAAGCCAGTGATGAAAATTCCATTTCCAAATTCAAAAGAGGAAAGGAGAGCTTAAATAGTCTAGTTGACTCTCAAAAGCTCCATGGTAACATGCATGGAATCGGATATGAAAATGAAATGCCTTCATCCTCATCATTATCACATATTAATTTTGTTAAAGCCGCATATGACTTGACTTCTTCTACCTCTAAACCAATTACGACTCAAGCTTTCAAAGCTAATAAGTCTCACATGTTAAATATTAAAATAAAGTCTCATAAAACTCAATCCTATATGACATAAAGAGGTAAATCTCATGCTAGAAAAGCACAACCCAAATATGCTTACATGTACACTAGACACAACACTCCTAAGCATACTACACAAAATAATTCTCATAAACATACAGCAGAAACCTATCAAAATACACATTGTCATTGTCAATGCATGTCTCACATTATGACTCAAAATAATTTTAGGAGACACATACCACCACAACACAAAAGGCATGTTTCATACACTAAGAAACCATATCATCCTAGGAAAAATAAATTTAAAAGTGTTGTATGTTCATATTGCATGATCAAAGGACATACCAATAATGTGTGCTTCTATAGAAGACTACACATGAATATGCTTCCTATAGATTATCTTGAGACTAACCAACATAGATTAAGAAAGGTTTGGGATCAAAAGAACACTTAATTTGTCTTATGTAGGTGTGCTTGAAATCCACAAGAACAAAAAGTAAGTGGTATCTCAATAGTGGATGTTCAAGGCATATGACGGGAGACAAGGAGCATTTCAACAAGCTTAATGCAAATGATGGAGGACATGTCACATTCGGGGACAGTGCCGAAGGAAAGATAACAAGCATTGAAGAAATTGGTAATCCTTAATCCTTATCTATTCATCATTTGTTTCTTGTTAATGGTCATAAATATAATTTTCTTAGTATAAGTCAATTATGTGATATGGGAAATAAAGTCATTTTCTATCCTAGAAATCACTTTGTTAATAGTCTTGATAAAGACAAAGTAATTTTTAGTGGTGAAAGAGTTGACAATGTCTATGTAATTGACTTGAATAAGGTTGATAACAAAGACATTAAATGCTTAATGTCTATTTCCCATGACACATGGACATGGCATATAAGGTTAGGACATTCAAACTTTGAGCTTTTGAATAATCTTTGTAAACATGAGCATATAATTGGTTTATCAAAACTCATATGCACTAAAGATAAACCTTGTGATACTTGTCAAAAGCGAAAACAATCCAAGTCTTCATTCAAGCCCAAGAATGTAATGTTAACTTCCAGACCACTTAAACTTATACATATGAATTTATTTGGACCAACTAGAGTTACTAGTCTTAATGGAATGCACTATGCATATGTATTGGTTAATGATTACTCTAGATACGTGTGTTTCCTTGCTCATAAGAATGATGCAATTAAAGCTTTTGAAAATTTTAAAAAAGAGTTAAAAAAGAAAAAGATTTTTGTATTTCTTCTATAAGAAGTGATCATAGAACCAAGTTTGAAAATGAATTTTTCAAAACCTTTTGCAATGAAATTGGTATTTCACATACATTTTCTTCTCTTAGAACTCCTCAATAAAATGGGGTAGTTGAAAGAAAAAATAGAACTTTAGTGGAAATGACTTGAACAATGCTTCATGAGTATAATTTATCTTTATACTTTTGAGCGGAACCCTTTAACACATCTTGTTACATTTCAAATAGATTTTTCAAAAGATTAATTTTAAATAAAACTTCTTATGAGCTATGGAACAATAGAAAACCCAAAATCTCATATCTAAGAGTATTTGGATGCAAGTGCTTTATATTGAACACCAAGGACAATCTTGGAAATTTTGATTCTAAAGTCAATGAAGGAATTTTCCTAGGCTATTCCACTTCTAGCAAATCATATAGAGTTTTTAATAAAAGAACTCTTGTAGTAAAAGAGTCCATGCATGTTTTTTTTTTATGAATCCAACTCCCTTGATCCTAGAAAGGATGTTTGTAGTGTTGATGATGATGTAGGTGAACTTAAGGAAGATAAGATTCAAGAAGAAAATTTTACCAATGAAGAAGATGAGGAAATATCTCAACTTAGTTTGAAGGATGATCTTTCACAGGATGATCTTTCAAAGGATTGACAATTCAAGAAGGCACATCCTCAATACCTCATTATACGTGACACTATAAATGGGGTAACTACTAGATCTAAACTCAATTCTATTGTTAATTTAGCATTCATATCTCAAATTAAAACAAAAAATGTTGGTGATCATTGAGTGATGAATTTTGGATCCTTACTATGTAAGAAGAGTTAAATCAATTTAAGAGAAACAAAGTTTGGACTTTAGTTCATAGACCGAAACATCATCCTATTATAGGCACCAAATGGGTGTTTAGAAATAAGATGAATGAACAAGGTGTCATAACTAAGAACAAAGCTAGACTTGTAGTTAAAGGTTATAATTAAGATAAAGGCATTGATTATGATGAAACCTTTGCCCCCATTACAAGGTAAAAAGGTATCAGAATGCTACTTGCATTTGCATCATTCATGGATTTTAAACTTTATCAAATGGATGTCAAAAGTGCATTTTTAAATGGTTTTATTGAAAAAAAAGTTTATGTTGAACAACCTTTTAGTTTTGAAAATTTTAATTTCCTAAATTATGTTATTAAATTGTCAAAAGCATTGTATGGATTGAAATAAGCTCCAAGAGATTGGTATGAAAGATTGAGCAACTTCTTATTAGAGAAAGGATTCTCTAAAGGAAAAGTTTAAACAACTCTTTTTATAAAGAAATCAAAGCATGATTTGCTTATTGTTCAAATATATACAGATAATATTATTTTTGGTGCTACTAACCATTGCTTGTGTGAGGAATTCTTTATGTTAATGCAAGGAGAATTTGAAATGAGTATGATGGGAGAACTCAAGTTCTTTCTTGGACTACAAATCAAGTAATGTAAGGGAAAAATTTTCATCAATCAAACCAAATATGCAAGAGACATTCTTAAGAAGTTTAGTGTGGGTGGAGCTAAAACAAGCAAGACTCCTATGAGTACCACTACTAAACTCAATAAGGATGAGAATGGAAAGTTGATTAATTAAAAGCATTTTAGAGGTATAATCAGATCCCTTCTTTATTTAATTGATAGTATACCTGACATTATGTTTGCTACTTGCTTATGTGTTAGATTTCAATATAGTTATAGGGAATCTCATTTGAATGCAATCAAAAGAATTTTCAAATATTTAAGTGGAAGTTTGCATTTAGGACTTTGGTATCCTAAGAGTTCTTCCTTTAACTTGATTAGTTTTTCAAATGCAAACTTTTCTGATAGTTTACTAGATAAAAAGAGTACTTCCAAAATTTATCAATTTTTAGGACAATGTTTAGTTTCTTGGTTTAGTAAGAAATAAGTTTTAGTTACCTTGTCCATTACTAAAGATAAATATATTGTAACAAGTCATTGTTGTTCACAAGTTTTATGGTAAAAATAATAATTGTTGGACTATGGTATAAAAATTGATCACATTCTAATCAAATGTGATAATACAAGTGCTATCAACCTTAGCAAGAATCACATTCAACATTCTAGAACCAAACATATAGACATTAGACATCATTTCTTGCATGATCATGTTAAAAATGGTGATATCTCACTTGAATTTTTTATACAAATAATTAACTTGTAGATATCTTCACTAAACCTCTTAATGAAGAGAGATTGAATTTTCTTAAGCATGATCTTGGAATGATTGATGATTTTAGTTTGTCTTGATTATTTGTTTAATTGCTATTTGGATTGTTTGATTTCATAATTTCATGTGAAATCATGTTATGTTTATTGATTGATTTGATTAATTAGTAAATTGTTTTTACCTATGGTTGATGATAGTTGTGATTTTGATCTTAACACCTTTAAATGTTTATTTGATTTTTTTTGCAAGTTAATAATCATTGAAATTAATTCAATTAATTATTTTATTACAAAATAACTCCCTCTTTAAAGTAAATTTATTTTTATATCTCTCATTATTTTCAATTAAATTCAAAGTTTATGAGCATTATTTGTAAGGACTTGATTGCACATAATTTTGGACTTAATTCAAAATTTTAACTTAGTTGGGCCTATCAGGATTTTGGTCCTACTTAGGACAAATCTGTGTGATTTTTGAAAATCACACAAAACATATCCTGGTCTTGGTCTCGATTAGGACTAGCTCGGGACATATGGTCTTGACCAGGATGAGTGTATGTCCCGACCGAGACTGCACTCCTGACAGTATTAGGAGTTCAATTTTTATGCATATTTTGACCTTCCAATCCTAATTAGGAACAATTTTAAGGTTCCTTTTTATTTCAAATTCAAATTTTGAATCTTTTTAAACCTTAACTCTTGTCTATAAATACTCTCTTATTCTTATTCTTATTCACTCATAATTTTCTTATTCAAAATCTCTACACTTCATCTTCCTCCTTAGCTTTTTCTCAAGCAATTTTTTTTTGTTCATCAATGGCTCCCAAAGAGGCTATCGATCTTCCTCTTTTATCTTCTCAAAACCCTTCATCCAAAAAGGACAAACCAAGGAGAACTCATTTTTCTTTTTCTTATTCTCCTCAAGAATTTAAAAAGAGAGTTACTCAATTCAACAAGAGACACTATATTCCATCATGGTTCATGCATGAGCAAACTCTCAAAGATATTGGATGCTTTGATGAAGTTAAGGAGCTCTTACTTTATGTAAGTTTGTATGATTATGCTTTATAATCTTTACCTTCCTATACATCTCTTATTGTTGAATTTCTTTCTTCCTACATCCTTCAATCCGCTCACTTTGATGATGATAACCCTTACTTTTCAATATGCTTCAAATTGGGTGGAAAAGATCAATTAATGACTTGTCAATAGTTTGATACTCTTTTTGTCTTCTCTCAAGAAGGTCATATTCAAGTGAAGGCACATTGGAATGTCTCTCCCTTTTGGATTAAAGTTAGTGCTCCTTAAGCTAAAAGTTTCTCCACCAGCCACATAAAAGCTTCTCATCTCAAATCCAAAGCCTTATGGTATATGCACCATTTTCTTACCTATTTTATAAATGGTAAAGCTCTCTCTAATGAAACTCTTTCATAAGATAACCTATTCATTCTTTATTGTATAGTGCATAATGAACCAATAGCCTTAGGAAGATTTGTGCAATGGAGATTGTGGCTAATTAGTGATAGTCACACTAGTGTTATTTGTGTTGGTAGGATTGTCACAAAATTAGCTTAATTTTATGGCATTGATCTTTATCTTTTACATCCTACTAAACCAATTCTTCTTTATGAAATTTTCATTAAGCATTCCAAACAATTTACCTCTATTGATAACACTTGGGTTTGGAAACATGATATTGGTGAAAGTGAACATATTGATGCCTTATTCAAGCAAATTAAAGATTTTAAAGATCAAAGAGATGAAAAAGTTGAAACTCAAACTCAAGATTCTCCTCAAAGGAAAAGATCAAGGCAATAGGGTAATTCTAAAGGAGCTCAAGCATTTGGAGATAAACCTCAATGGTTGGATAACTTTTTTATAGGATGAGCTTGATGGAAACAAATTTCAATATCTGCTTTGACCAAGTGGATGCTAATATAGCTCATCTTCAAAATGATGTCCACTATCTTTATGAGCAACAAGCATGTTCTTGCTCATATGCACCTTTCACCCATCCTCCACCTCCACCTCAACAAGACTATATCTTTATGTCTTATTTTATGTGTTTTTATCAGTTTTTGTTTGGTTTATTTTCAGTTTTTGAGATTTGAGCTGCCAATTTATTTTTTATGGTTATTATGTGTTAGTTTATATTTGGTTTATTTTTTGGATATAAGTCATGAGCTGTTAGCTTTATGTCTTGTTATGTTATGTTTCCTTTTAGTTTACAATTGGTATTTTAATATCATTATAACTCTATCCTTTTCATTAATGCAATTTTTATTTTCTTTCATAATTTCCTTTTGCATTTTGATAAAGGGAGAGAAATATTTGAGTTTGAATATTTGAAATTTATTTTATATAATTTTGTTTATGCATGCATACTAACATTGTAAGTATGACTAGTTTTGTCATATGTGATAAAAAGCCTTACTTTGTTTATACATGTATATGTGTGATACTTAGCAAGATGGAATTAAATGTTCTTAGATTTGGTCCATCCTTGTTTTCGTTGTTTTAGTTCTTGGTCTTTTATTTCCTTTAGAAGTAAGCTCTACATGATCATGTGATAGTTAAGTTTGTTAAGCTTTAACATAAATGCTATATATACTATTTTTGTGATGTATTGAGTAGTACTACATGCATTGTAACTGTTACTAGTTTTGTTTTAAATATTTTTGAAATTATTTCCTTCATATTGCCTAGCATTTATTTAAATGATCATGTTTTTATGTTTTTAACACATTTGTCATAATAGCCCTTTTTTTATTATTTCCCTGATGTTATATTTTATGTTGTTTCTATTTTTTTGAGGGGAATAATTTATAAATTTATATTTCTTATCATGTCTAAAAAGGGGATAAATAAAGAAATATATTTTAATTCATATTTTTTTAAGATTTGTTCAATTGATATTTTTATAACATAAAAAGGAAGATTTTTTAATTTTTAAATTGGTATCATTCTCATTCCATCAATATTCTTCATTATTTGAATTCCTTACTCCTTAAATTCATTATCTTTATAATATGCATAAATTAAGGGGGAGTATATTTTACATACTTTAATGAAATTCTAATCAACACATACTTCACTTTATATTATCCTTCTCAAACTCAAAATAAGTTTGTCAAAATCAAAAAGGGGGAGATTGTTGAACTTAGCAATAATCAATCTTAATTTTGATATTAACAAACTTAATTTTGAGTATTTAATATGTTTATTTTAAGTGTGTATAAGTTAAGACTCAATTGGAAGTCAAAATGGTGAAAAATTATCAAAGAAAATTCACTATCAACAATGATCACGAGCACACTTATAATCGGCACAAAATAGGAACAAAATTGAACAAAATTTGTTCAAAACAACACTAATCCCTAACTCTATCCCAATTGAGACCTAGACTGGGACATGTTATCTTGCTTGGCTAGGACCGATCCTACTTGACCAGGACCAAAATGCTCATTTTCTTCATTTTAAGCAATGCAAATCCTGAGTGGTAGTCCCAATTGGGACCCTGCCTAGGACAAGATAGTCCCAATCAAGATTAATGTAGATATTCAAACACAACAACTTATAATGACTACTCATTGTGCATCCCGACCAAAAATGATGAAATCCCAACCGAGACCAGACAAATTGCAACTCAAAAGTCCAAATTACATTCAAATGGACTTTGAATTTATTAGGAATAGAATTATTGCTTCCAACATCTATAATTGAATTTCTCAAGTATAAATACAACCTCTAAAGATTATTTAAAGGTTAAAAAACTTGTTTATTCATTATATACTTCCAAACATTAAATTAAGCTCTCTAAACTCTTTCAAATTCATTTTTTTATTTGTATAATTCTTGTAAGAGTTTATGAGTGTTAGAATAGAGATTTTTGTTCTTCTATTTTTCGGGGTTAAGAAATTAGGAAGTGAGATTCTATTCTAAAGGAATTGGTTTAAGTGTTTAGCCATTAAAAACACTTGGGAATTTGGTTTTTGAGTGAGCCTTAAAAACTAAAGTTGTAAGTTTGAAGAGTGAGCCACAAAACTCTTGTGCAATCTTAATCTTGTGAATAAAATTCTGGAGAATTAAAAATCCTAACTTAGGGATAAGTTAGGTGGAGACATAGAATTATTGAGAATCTGAACATCTTAAATTCTTGTATTCATCATTCTTCCTTCTCAACATTCTTTAAATTCTTTCAAAAGTCCTTTTTATTTTCATTTATTATTCGATTGCCTTATTCACCCCCCTAGCCCACTTTCAACCTATCTCTCAAACAAGTTTTAAAGTGTGAATTCAATATAAGGGTGATCAAGTCTAATATGACATTAAGTTCAACAACAACCAATAAATCAAAATTTAAAACTTAGATTTAATCATAATATGCACATAGTTAGATTGAAGTAGGAACCCTAATAATATGCTTAGCTACTCATGTTAAAAGCAAGAGAAGAAGATGAAATATAGAGAATACATGAAATCATTATTTCTCAATGAAAAATAACAAATAGTTAAATAAAGAGAACCCCCTTTTTCTACTGAACCAACTAGAATATATAGTTTTCTGTTCTCTAACTTCAAAATAAATTCTCTAAATCAACATGTAACAAAAGACAAGAATTTGAATCAAAACCAACTTTGATTCTTAAGAAAAACAATATAAAGATTGACACCCTTGTTCTTTTGGAGGCTCCCCTATTTATAGCCCTAGGCTCTAGCTTATCTCTGAAGTTGTTATAATTCAAAAACCATGAAATCCCCTCAAATCATCAGCTCAAATTTTGAATTTAAAAAGTTATTGCAACAGCATACACGGTTGTGTGTACCCACGCACGTGGTTGCACAAAACAGTCTTTTGCATTATGCGTGGTTGTGCTGACTTTTCAGTACTCAAGCATGTCTGTGCACACCCAGGAATAGGGCTGCATAAGAATAGTCTTCCTTTAAAACCTCAATTTTTTTTAAGATTTTGACTTTCAAATCTCTCAAATCCATCTAATGCATCCTAAATTCAAAATTTAAATAAAAATCAACAAAATCCTAACAACTAAATAACATTAAGAAAAATAACTAAAAGATCTAAGAATTAATTATATAGGAAACTAATTAGACTCTAATCCTATAGAAATTAATATTCAAAACATATGGTTTTTCAAACTTATCAAATTCCCCTATACTTGAATCTTTGCTTATCCCCAAGCAACATAAGAAAACAACCTATTCATATAACGAATCAAAATCATCAGTTGGTTTTGACTTGATTAACCATTCTAATATTCCTTTAATATAAAGTTTAAAACTATAAATTAAAAAAATAACTCAAGGTTAAGGATATAGCATTTACCATGTGAAAAACAAACTCTTCCACTAAATTCATGAAAATGAATAATTAACACCCAAGAAAAACGAAAGTAAATAGGAATTATCTTAATACTTAGGCAGTCCAATAGTCAACACATACATAGCAACCATATGACACTTAACTTATTAATTTATTCAAAGTTTTCCCAATCTCAATAACGTCCACCTTTCCTGTGCTACTTAGTGTGGATACCTCCAAAAAAATTCCTTTCGATACTTTTACTCTATAATAGAGCATTGGAGTAGAAGGAGCAAATATAAGAAAATTATTTTTAAGATTTTAGCTCCTAACGAGTGCATTTTATGCTCCATTGATGGAGTCTCGCAAGCATATGAGCTCATCAAATAATATAGAATAAGTACAATTTGATCTCATAATGATTGAATGTTTATCCAACTATTAATTTTCTTTTTAACTTGTTTAAGAATCAAATATTAAGTGAATTATAAATGCTAAATTTTAATAGCCAAAATGAAACTAAATAATAAAATCAATTACCTTAAATTTTAATAAGGAAATGATAGAATAATGTTACGGATTGTATCGCTAAATTTTAATTAAGTCAATCACAAGAAATTAGTCTTCTTTCTATTGCAATTCTTAGGGTTTCAAAGGTAATAATTAATCTTTCTCATGTAAAAATTACTTAATTTATTCCTATCAATTGAAAAGGCTTTAACTAATTCTCATTAAATTAAAACCTAATCAAATTTAGTAAATAAATCATGAAGTACAACCAATTGAAATTAAAATAATTTAAGCTATCTCTAGGTTTAAATTAATTAATCAGGCATTCATATATTTGTTAAGATTAATATTTCTCAATAATTAACCTTAATTAAAAACCAATTATGAATGGTCAAATCATAAATAATTAAGCTCAATGAATGCTTAATGCAATATAAAAGAAAAATAATATATGAATCAACTTAAATTAAAATAAGTTTAACACAATCCTCAACATAAACAAATTTAGCTAGATATCACAACCATAATATTATGAAAATGCAATAAAGAAATATATTTAAGTACTAGGGAGACAATAATGAGGAAAAGAAAATAAAACTCTTTTATTTCAACTCTTTTCCCAACAAATCTCCTTCTTCTCCTTCACATCCTCCTCCTTCTTCTCGACTTCTTCCCGTACTCCTTTTATAAAAAAAAATTTATAGTAATGACTTCTTCTCGAGTAATGCCTTCTTTTTCTCTTTTATATCCATTCCTCTCATTCTTTATTTATTTATTCATTCCTCTCATAATTATATTTTCTTCCATCATTGCATGTCTTCATGTCTCTCATCAGTACATGTCTTTTTCATAATTGCATGTCTCCCATCTCTACATTGAGACCAATTAAACGTTGAAGCATATATATATATATATATATTCAAAGCATAATTAAAAAAATTACAAAAAGAAATAAATGATAAAAAATAAAAATAAAAATAAAATAAGAATTCTAATAAAAATAAAATAATAAACACCATAAAAATGTACCAAACCAAAAGTATTACACTCGACATATAATCAAATACCCCCATACTTAACTTCTTAATTGTCCTCAAGCAAGAAAATGAGAACAATACCTATCAATAACACGAACTCAGCATATTAATCAATTTTGACTTAACCGATTAACAAAATTTTCACTTAATATAAGATTTAAATTATAAAAACAAAACAAGCAACTCATGATCTAGAACATATTTAGACTTGACTGAGTGGAAAGAAAACTCTCTTGTTGAATATAAAAATGTGCATAAATCTATATTCACAAAGAAAAAAAAATGAGCAAGACAACTCTTTTATTAGAATTACCTTTACAAGACATAAAGAAGATATTTTTTAAAAAAAATTGTTTGTAAACATTCCTATCGTCAGAATTCCCCTGCCTTTCTCGCACTACTCAACGTGGAACCCTCTAAAAGGTCCTTTTAGGATAGTTGTACTCTTTGAAGAGCATTGAAGTAAAGGAGCATCTATAAATTTGAATAAGAAATTTTAGCTCCCTTCCATATCAATTTTTTTGTAATATATTAAGTGTCAATTTCAGGCAATTCCAATGACTCAAGCTATCCAACCTGCAACTAATCTAATTCCTCTTAAATTATATACATTTACATGTTCAAAAATAAAGTAAGCATTAGATTCATTAAAGTATAAAAAACATGCTTTGTAACCACAAATTGCTCAAAATGCTTAAAACCCTCAAATCTAACATTAAATAGAAATTAAATAAATTAATCAAGAAACTATACCAATATGCCAAGCTCACAAGATTGATAAATTGCAAGCATAAAAGTTGTGGGGAGAATCGATTATGTTTCTACCCTATGCATGAATATAATGTAATAAAACATAATAAAAAATTGAGATAAATTAAAATAAAACACATCAAATGCAAAATAAAACATATTAATTTCCAATATGCACCCCTCCCCCCCCCCCCCCCCACACACACACACACTTAAATTTCACATTGCCCTCAATGTGAAACATAAATAGGTTGAACAAACAATACACGCAATATATAAACAACTAAATGAAATAAAATAAAAGTGAGATAAAGAGTAGAAAACTCCCCTAAGATGGTGATTTTGGTGAAGATGGAGGTGAAGGTAGTTTAAAACCCGACAATTCAATGTACTTTATGAGCTTCAAATTATGGTAAAAAATTTCTTTCCTCAAATAAAAAAATGATAATCTATTTCATCATTTTAGTTGACTATTTTGTTCTTCATGGCTTCTAACTTTTTATCCATTTTCTTTTCCATGGCTTCTAACTTTTCCAAGACTTTTTGCTAACCACTGTTGTTAATTGTAGAATAGTTGCCTCCATCTCCAATGGTTTCAATCTCGGGGATACGAATTAGTGCATGATCTTCTGTTGTATGTCATAAATGGTAGCACTTATGAGTATCTAGTGCCCTTAACTCATCTCGACTTGTAATAACTTCAACACGAGTCAAAAGATAATGGTGTAGTTTGCTTACCTCCATAAGAAACATGTTAGTGGTGTATGGATTAAAAACACCAAAATGCAAAGCAAGACTGGTCACAATGTGTCACAACCCAAAACAGAGGCCACGACCGGCGCTAGGGAACGAGAATTCTTTCGAATCCGGAACCCGTAGCAAGCCTTAAAATAAAATAAAACATGCTATAATAATAATAACATAAATAAAGTGCTCTACAGTGGAAATAAAATCATAAATATTGAAATAATAATCCACCAAATGAAATTAAATCGAACATCTCATCTCATATATAAATAAACTTTTAATACAAATTCCAGTTCAAATATTTGAAATACATAACTCACACAAATATAATACATAAACTCCATAACTGTTTATAACTACTGAAATGTCTAGATTATAAAGTAAAGCTCAGATAAGCAGTTTATATAGTGAAGTCGAGGCGGAATAAATCCGGCGTATGGGTCTACTACTGAGGTCTGAAGACGATGAATCTCCTGAAAAATCAATAGTATATATATAATAAATATATATACAGGCAAATACATACAGATGCAACAAAATCATTTTATATATTTTATGAAAATCACTGTTTATGAAGGATCAAATAGAACCCTAGAAAATCGCAACCTCAAGCAGTGTTAGACAACACTCTAGCCATACAGGCTCACTTATTCCAAATATATTCACTTGTTCCATTTGGACAGTAGATTGGCCCCGAGACACTAAGTCAACCGAGCTCCAGTAGTCTAACTGTCAGTGTGATTGGCTCCGAGACACTTGGTCAACCGAACTCCAACAATCACACTCCCAAATCATATCACACATCAGATAAATCAATCAATCCAATCAATATCCATAAATATGTTAGTAATATAGCCTAAATGCTATCGGCGTATCGGTACGTACTCGGTCCTAGTGCTGCCCACTAGGTAGCATGTTCTATTGATATCATTCATTTTAAATATAAAACATACATTCTTTAAACAAATGATGCATAAAATTGAATAAAACAGCAACATAAATCATATATATATACTAGAAATATACCAAAAATAAACCAGGTATATTTCGAGTATATATACGTCAAATAAATCCAATTAAATTAGAAAATAAACTAAAAATATACCATGAATATACATAAAAACATTTTAAGTGTAAATGTTTAATAAAACATGCATATAATTCAAAATATACCAAAAGTAAACCTAAGTAATATTTAAATCATTTATGCATACTTTATTAAAATAAACCATACATTTCTAAAACATGCACCCTAAAACATATATATATATATATATATATATATAATAACAACTCACTGTTATTGCGCTCCACAAGATGGGTCTGACGGGTTCGGTCCACTAGGCCTCCGTCTCGGTGCAATTAAACAAACAAACGATAGTAGAAAATCAAAATAAATCTAACAAAAATTCCTAGAAACTTGATCTAGAATACTAGACACAGAATTCGACCGGACATCACGTTTTACGAGAATTCTATCGAAAATTCGACAGAACCTCCCTTGTAAAATGGACATCTCTCTACTCAAAGAGTAGAGTCAGACCTGTAAAGAAACACACTTCGAAATAATTCAATTCACAACCACAATCTCTCGGTCGGACTCCAAACTACAATTCACCGACCGAGGTTCACAATTCACAGAACAATTACAAAAATATCAAAACTTCCCTTTTATAATAAAAATACATTTTATAAATCCAAATTACATAATTAACCCTAAAAATTACTGAAAATCGATAAAAACTCATTTATTTAGAAAAATCGTATATTATATATATAATTTGAAAATAATTTATGAAAAATAGTTTTAATTAGTTAAAAATACTAAATAATTTGTAGAAATCATTTTTATACCTTAAATAATTATTAAAACCAATTTAATTACATTTTTAACCAATTTAGTATCAAATTACCAAAATACCCCTATATATATAAATTCACTAAAATTAATAAAAAATTCACCAAAAATAGTATAATTACTCAAAATTAATTTTCTCAATATATAATTCAATAATATCAATAAATATACTCAATTAACCAATTAATTTCAATAAAACACATAATTAACCTAATTTTTCAAAAATTACATAAATTTAATAAATTCAAAATAATTATATAAAATTCATAAAAATTACCAATAAATTTCTAAAATGCATTTTAATACCTATAATTACCATAAAACACAATTTCATAATTTAATTAATTAATTTTCAAAAATTAGAAAATATTAATAAAATAATAACAAATTCCCAAAAATCAAAATAAATTCCAAAAATTTCACAAAAATTCCAGAGTATAGATTAAGCTACAAGGATCAAAGTTTGTGAAGGGAGTTTGCTTGAATCAATCAAATTAAAGCTAAAAAAAATTCAAAAACTCAAAGTGGCCGAAAATGTAAAATCAAAACCTAGGAAAATCTAGACTATTTTAAGTGAAACAAATCTTGGAATCACACTCATCGGAGCTCAAGGATAAGATAGAGACTGGCGGTGTGAAAAATGGTGGCCGGAATCGTGAGAAACGGAGATGGCTCAACTTTCGGTCATCCGGCTTTAATAAATATCAAACTCATAAAAATATCATAAATATGTATAAAAATTATTAACACTGCATATCCCGATCTAGTTTATATTTATTTAAAAACTCAGGATATTACACAATGTGACCCATAGAAATGACAGCACGAGATGAATTCACAATATTCCACAAGTTATAAAATATAAAATATATAGTAGAGACTTTGGTTTTGGTATGCATACACCATAGAAGGAATAATTCTTGAATTGACACTTTATTCTCCTCAGTTTTCCCAAAAATCACATAACACATGAATTCATGAATGTTCAAATACCGATGATTGGTAATTTATCCATTAGGTGTAGTATGTGTACCCCTAAAATTATCTTGCCCCCAAATTTGATACCAAAAAGCTTTAAGGTCATAATTTTTAAGGGATTGATAAATACCATTCTTAGGAAAACTAAACACTTGATGCATAATGTCATAATTCACATGATAATCTTTACCATAGAATCTAAAACCCCAGTGTTTATCACTCCTTTTAATAGAATGCAAAGTGGTTAAAAATTCTAGAGTGATTTCGTTATAGGTGTTAAATGGTGTAGTAACAAATTTAGACCATCCTAATTTACCACATAATCTATATATATCATCCTTAATGCCCAATTAAGACAAAATTTCATTCTCAAAATATTTGCAAGTGGAAGCTTTCTTAGAAGTAAGAATGACATACCTGTTGCCCTCCTCATGAGTTTTGATTAGAAATGGAGCACGATATTCTTAGGCAAGATCACATACCTCATTATCTTCAATCACATTCTTTCCTTTGCTCGAGCCTTCCATGGTACTCCTATCTCTTTTAGCTGGATTCTTGGCTCTTGGCATTGTGAAATAAAGAAAATGATAATAAGAAAAATGAAATTAAGAGGACTTAAAATTATAAGAAGCAATCTAAAAAGAAAATAATGATAGATGAATGTGAGATTTGAAAAGAGGGGAATGAGGTGATTAGGGATTTAAAATGAAAAAGAAAGAAAAATAGGAGAAAGCAAACATGGAAGTGGAAAGGAGGAGGAAGGTGGGTTGTTGTGTAAGCACTTCAAGCATGACAAAGTTGACCTCACCAAATTTGCACTTCAATTCACTACTATACCTACAAAATTTCAAAGCACCAAAAAAATTTTAAAATTTTAAAATATGCTTAACAACTTTAATTCACAAAAATAAATAAAATGAAATGAAGAAAGAAAATATAAAGTAATGAGCAAAATAATAATTTTTTAAAAAAAATACAATTTATAAGATAAAGATTAGTAAAAAGATTGACACTGAACAAAATAAAATGATGAAAGAAAATAATAAGCATAATAAAATGCTAATTTTTAGGTCTTTAGCATGATCAAAACTAAAATTTTTCATTAGGGTTGATGAAGGAATAAAATTTCCTTTTCTTTGGAAATTAGTCCTCCTTAATACACTTTGTACCTTTATCCATTTACTAAAAAATACTCTCCCTTAGAATTGATGAGTTCAAGTGCACTATGAGAGAAGACTTATTGTACCTTGAATGGACCACTCCATATCAATCTCAACTTACCCGGAAGCAACTTTAGTCTAGAATTAAACAAAAGAATAAGATCACTAACTTTGAATTCCTTCTTGAGAATATGAGTATCATGCCACCGTTTTTTTTTCTCCTTAAAAAACTTAGTGTTCTCATATGCTTGAAATTGAAACTCATCTAATTCATTGAGCTGTAATAAATTTTTTTCACCTGTTGCCTTCATGTCAAAGTTTAGTGCCTTAATGGCCTAATAAGCTCGATGTTTAAGTTCCATGGGCAAATGTCAAGCTTTCCTAAAAACTAATCGGTAAGGAGACATACCAATTATAGTTTCATAAGTTGTACAATATGCCCATAAAGCATCATCCAATTTAGATGCCCAATTTGTCTTTGAAGAGCATCCTGTTTTCTCCAAAATTTTCTTTATTTCCTTATTGGTTACCTATACTTGACTGTTAGTTTAAGGGTGATACGAGGTAGCAACTCTATAGTGAACTCCATACCTCTTGAGTAGTAACTCAAACTGCTTATTGCAAAAGTGCAAGCCTCCATTACTAATCACAGCTCGAGGTACTCCAAATCTACTGAACAATTTTTTAAAAAATCTTATCATAACTTAAGCATCATTTATAGGTGAAGGAATGGCTTCCACCTGCTTAGACATATAGTTTACCCCAACCAAGATATATTCCCAAAAGATTATGGAAAGAGACCCATAAAATCCAATCCCTAAATGTCAAAAATCTCCACTTCTTAAATTGATGTGAGTGGCATTTCATTCCTCTTAGAGATATTCTTATGTCTTTGACATTTATCACAGTTTTCCACATACTCCTTGGTATCTTTGAATAAAATAGGCAAAAAAAAACCCACTTTCCAACACCTTTGTAGCAATTTTTATTGCTCCAAAATGCCCACCATGTGCAGAATCATGACAATGAGACAAAATTTTCAACATTTCAATTTTAAGAACACACCTTCTAATCAGCCCATCTCCATAAATCTTATGAAGAAATGGATCCTCCCACATATAGTGTTTCACTTTATAGAGAAAAAGCTTCCTTTGTTGATAAGAGAATTCTTGCAATAAAACTCCACATGCTAAATAGTTGGCGATGTTTGAAAACCATAGAGCACTAAAATATTGAACAGCTAACAACAAAGCATTAGGAAATTCATCATTGATATCCTTTTCTTACTTTATTTGTTCATAACCCTCTAATCTGGACCAATGGTCAGCTACAACATTCTTAAAACCTTTCTTGTCTTTGATCTCCAAGTCAAACTCTTATAAAAGTAACACCCAATAAATACGATATGGTTTTGTATCTTTCCTGGGCAAGAGATATTTTATTGTTGTATGATCAGTGAAAATAATAACTTTTGAACCAAGTAAGTAAGATATAAATTTATCAACAGCAAAAATCACCGCCAGCATCTTTTTTTCGGTTATGGTGTAGTTCAACTGGGCCTCTACATGCATTCTACTTGCATAATATATTACATGAAGCTTTTTTTCTTTCTTCTGACCAAGCACCGTTCCTATAGTATGGTCACTTGCATCGCACATGATCTCAAAAGGGAGTGCCTAATCCGGAGGTGAAATAATTAGTGCTGAAACCAAAGCCTCCTTCAACCTGTTAAAAGCATTTAAACAATCATTATTAAAATTAGAAGGAGCATCTTTAACTAACTATTGGGTTAAAGGCTTAGTAGTTAAAGAAAATTTTTTAATGAAACGCTTATAAAAACCCCACATGTCTTAGAAATCCTCAAACTCCCTTAACTGTTATTGGAGTTGGTAGCTTCTCTATAATTTTAATTTTAGCTCAATTTAACTTGATCCCTACACTTGAAATTTTGTGACCAAGGACTATCCCTTCCTCTACCATAAAATGTCGCTTTTCCTAGTTAATAACAAGGTTAACCTCTTCACATTTTTCAAGACCTTGTCAAGGTTACACAAACATAATTCAAAAGAATCACCAAAAATAGAAAAATCATCCATAAATACCTCCATGATGTTCTCAATGAGATCAGAAAAAATTATTGTCATACTGTAGATGGCGGGGTTCAGCGTATATCCAAGATTTTAGCAACCGCAACACTGTTTCAGCTCAGGGCTCTAGAGAATACAATAACCATTGTCACAAAGACATGGTGTGAAGATGAGGAGTTGCCAACCAGGGTAATAACTGGGGCAAATTGAAAAGGTGGTACTTGATTCCCTAAAAGAAAGCTAGCACCACAACCAGGAACTTCTGGATACAGAATAACAACTTCTTTCAGTCTTGTGTTCATTTAAAATTACTTTATGAATCATTATCTTATTCTCTATTAACATGCAATTTCATATAAACCCTAAAAAAAATCAACTCCAAGGAAAACTAGTCATGAAATATACAAGTAAATAATGCATTCAATAAATCACATAATCCCTAAGTTAGTCTAATCTACATGGATTTTAAATAAATGAGCTAAAGTCTACATGTTTTAAATTATAAGTGAACCTAAAGACCTAATTCCTTTTTATTTTAATTAAATGAACTTAGGTCTACTAATTTTAAATTTAAATATGAACTTAAATCTACAAATTATGAAAAACGGGATTAAATTAAGTGAGCTAAGTCTAAATTAATTAAATTAGATTAAGCGGGCCTATGTTTAATTAACTAAATGGGCTTAAAGGTATTTCTAACTTAAAATCTAATTAATTATGGGCCTAAAAATATATTTTAATTAATTAAACCTAATTAATTATTCAATGAGATAGGCTAAAAGAATTACTGTAGACGGTGGGGTTTAGCGTGCGTCCAAGATTTTAGCAACCGCGACACTGTTTAGGCTCAGGGCCTTAGAGAACACACTAACCACTATCACAAAGACATGGAGTGGAGATGAGGAGTCGCCACCCAGGATAATAACTAGGACAATTTGATTGGTGGTACTCAATTCTCTAAAAGAAAATTAGCACCACAACCAGGAGATTCTGGATACGGAATACTAACTTCTCTTAGTCTCGTGTTCATTTAGAATAATTTTATAAATGATTATTTCATCCTCTAATTACATGCAATTTTATTAAACCCTAATTAACATCCATCTACCCAAAAAGGCAACAAGTCAATAAAATTACAAGAAAAAATGCACTCAAGATCACGTTGTCCCTAAGTCTAAACTATGTTAATTTTACTTAAATAAGTTAGCTAAATCTACATTTTATTTACAAGTGAAATAGAAAAAGTGGGCCTACATTTTATTAATTAATGAGCCTAAATCTATTTTTTTTTCTTTCTAAGATATAAGCTTAAGTCTATTCAATTTTAAAGAAGAAATTAAATTAGTGGGCCTAAGTCTAACTTGGTTTTATTTTAAGTGAAATGTGGGCCTAGGTCTATTTATTTTAAAAGAAATGAAATTAAATGGACTGAGCTAAGTCTAAACAATTTTAATTAACTAAGTGGGCCTAAAATCTAATTAACCTAATGTGCCTAAGTTGATTTTAATTATTTAAAGTCCTAAACCATTTTTAAGTCCTAAATGTGGGCTTAGGGCCTAAAAACAAATATAAAAAGCCCAAAAAACATAAAAAACAAAAAAAACATAACAAAATTAAATCAAACACACATTCATATATGATTTCTAAAAAAACCTAATTTAATTACATACAAACCCTAATTAACTAAAACCACCATTAATTTTAATTAATTTTTACCTAATTGAACCTAATTACTAATTAATTTTAAAGTGCAGAAATTTAAATCTTTCACTCTTCCCACTACCGAGGCTATTACAAACTACGTACAAAATTAAAATTAAATAATTATACACCCAAAAATTAAAATAAATTACACAGGATACAAAAATGCAGAATAAAAATTAAAATCCTAAGAACTATTATTAAAACATTACAGGTTCATCCATGGCATTCTATGGATCTTCTGTTCAATTAAACATAGGTGATTTCCTCTTCCTCAATCCACATACAGACATCAAAACAAAAAAATAAAAAAAAGCAATCAAATTAGTAGTGAAATTAAATAATAAAATAATTAACGAAATGAATAAAAATCACAGAAGAGAAGAAAGAAAAAATGAATGTTGTGCATATGCCCTTTTTCAGCCCCTCAAATTAGGATTTTCACCATTGAAATCGACTCAATGTTGATTTGGTTATGGACTGAGACTAAAAATTGTTGTATCGTCTTCCTCAAATGAACTGTAAAAATTAGGGTTTTTTAAAGAACAAAAGAAATCAAATCTTTTTTTTTCGTCTGTAAAAAATCCTTCTGCCAAAAAAAAAACCTTCTACCCTAGCCTCTCCAGCAAAAAAAAAACCTTCAGCCAAGCCTCTTTTTTTTTCACGCACGCATGCAGACTCTGCACTGCTTTTAAATGAAGAGTCTGTGCGTACTCAACTTCCTCCAAAGGAGGAACAGACCTATCTGATCATATCAAATAGCATTTGTCTTGATTTCAAAAAAATATATCTTATGCGTTTCTTTTTTAAAAAAACTTATCTGGTAAAATTTGAATCTTTAACCAAGCAAAACACTGAAAAAATCGATAAAAATAAGGAACATACGCGAAAAAAAATCAAAAAATGGAATTATTGCACATCGGCACTGTGCAATGCTGACCGGCATTACACCAATTCCGATCCTAAATTTTTTTTTAAAATTTTAATTACCAAAAGACCCCTAAAAATGACTTATTTGCAATCAAATCCTAAAAAAACATTACAATTTAGTCCTTAAAGTCCAGAACATCAACAACCAAGTTCAATTTTGGAATAAATTTCATCATAGGGGCTTACGTCGCAATTGTGCACAATTGCATCCAGAAATTAGGTGCTTACAATTGCCCCCTTTTGTCACTGTTTTTTTGACAAATTGCGACAAAGCAATAGAAGCACACAATTCCGAAAGAAAGAAATTAGGACACTCGATTATATCCTAAGTGATAGATTGATGCTCAAATTGTTGAGCAAGGTGTAGCGTTTGATAAGTCACATTATATTTCTTGTGGAATGTCTAGTGGACTTTGTGCAAATGAGTTTCGCTATATTCCCTGTGGGACGTTTATCGATGATAAGTTGAAAACTTGCTATAGTTCCTGTGGAACATCTAGCAGTGATGAATTTCGTTATATTCCCTATGGGACGTCTAACGATGCACACTATATTCCTTGTGGGACGTCTAGTGTAGATGAATTAAAATAAATTACATCATACTCGGTCGTATGATGCTGATTATACTCGGTCGTATAATCAATTGAGGATACATTACACTCGATCGTACAATGCCGACTACACTCGGTCGTATAGTCTTGAATTGAAATATCGTTATATTCCCTGTAGGACGTCTAACGATGCACACTATATTCCCTGTGGGACATCTAGTGCAATTGAATTGAATTTCGTTATATTCCCTATGGGATGTCTAACGATGCACACTATATTCCCTGTGGGATGTCTACTGTAATTGAATTGAATTTCATTATATTCCCTATGGGACGTCTAACGATGCACACTATATTCCTTGTGGGACGTTTAGTGTAATTGAATTGAAATAAATTACATCATACTCGGTTGTATGATGCTGATTATACTCGGTCATATGATGCTGATTATACTCGGTCATATAATCAATTGAGGATACATTGCCCTCGATCGTACAATGCTGACTACACTTGATTGTATAGTCTTGAATTGAAATATCATTATATTCCCTGTGGGATGTCTAACGATGCACACTATATTCCCTGTGGGACGTCTAGTGTAGATGAATTGAAATAAATTACATCATACTCGATCGTATGATGCTGATTATACTTTGTCGTATAATCAATTGAGGATATATTGCACTCGATCGTACAATGCCGACTACACTCGGTCGTATAGTCTTGAATTGAAATATCGTTATATTCCCTGTGGGACGTCTAACGATGCACACTATATTCCCTATGGGACGTCTAGTGCAATTGAATTGAATTTCATTATATTCCCTATGGGATGTCTAACGATGCACACTATATTCCCTGTGGGATGTCTACTGTAATTGAATTGAATTTCATTATATTCCCTATGGGACGTCTAACGATGCATGCTATATTCCCTGTGGGACATTTAGTGTAATTGAATTGAAATAAATTACATCATACTCTGTCATATGATGCTGATTATACTCGGTCGTATAATCAATTGAGGATACATTGCCCTCGATCGTACAATGCTGACTACACTTGATCGTATAGTCTTGAATTGAAATATCGTTATATTCCCTGTGGGACGTCTAACGATGCACACTATATTCCCTGTGGGATGTCTAGTGTAGATTAATTGAAATAAATTACATCACACTCGATCATATGATGCCGATTATAATCGATCGTATAATCAATTGAGGATACATTGCACTTGATCGTATAATGCCGACTACACTCAGTCGTATAGTCTTGAATTGAAATATTGTTATATTCCTTGTGGGATGTCTAACGATGCACACTATATTCCCTGTGGGATGTCTAGTGTAATTGAATTGAATTTCATTATATTCTCTGTGGGACGTCTAACTATGCACATTATATTCCCTGTGGGACGTCTACTGTAATTGAATTGAAAACTTGCCATAGTTCCTGTGGAACGTCTAGCAATGAGGAATTTGAAAGTTTATGTCATAACTGCTATGCAGTACATAACATAATGAAGCTTATGACTACTGTGCAGCACATAACATAATGATTTGAAATTCATATCATAGCTACTGTGCAGCGTATGAAACCTTTGATTGAAATCATGCATGTAAAATGCAAAAAATGAGTTCTGTAATCTTATTCTGTATTTTGTATTTGAAAGAAGATTCAAGATCACCGATTGATTATGCAGTCTTAATAATTCAATGAATTATTAATTTGATGAATGTCACGATTTAATTAGGAATGTATTCCTAATCAGAATGCAATTATGGACCAAATTGTGATGAAAGAATTTGAATTCATATGCACACAAAAGTAATAGACTAAAGTGGAATACACTACACCCTATCATGTAGTGTTGATTGATCTATGCGATTACACTGCAATCCATAATTGCTCACGATTAGTTGCAACCCTTTCATTGCTCACTGATGATTCTGCAGTCCATAACTGCTCGCGATTAGCTACAATCTATAATTGCTTGTTGATGATGCTGCAGTCCATAACTGCTTATTGATTTTTATCTTTGGTTGTTTGAGTCGAATGCTTTGAATTCTTTGTGCTGACTAATTTTAATTCCACTTTGCACTTCCTTCTGGTTTTATAATTCCTGCAGACATATTGAAGTTAGTTTCAATTATGATGAATGCATAAAAGTACATTACAATGTTGAAAATTTATGAGAAAATTCATCCTTTTATCATGAGATAGCATGCACTTAACGAATCTCACTATTTTTAATTTTCATGACCGTCACTTATTTGCCATTTGCAAAGGTCAGAGGCATCGTTAACCATCTTATGCTGAGAGTATAGTATTTACCAAGTGAAGAGCTTACTTCCACACCTAATTTTAGGGAGAATTTGCTAAAAAAAAACTTGTGGAAATTAAGCATAAAAAAGATTGAATTCGGAGTATCAAAATAATCTTTGAATTATTTTTGTGCTTTTCTTCCTTATCCAAGTATTCCCCTGCCTTTCTCATATTACTCAGCGTGGATACCGTTGGAAAGGTCTTTTGGATACTCATACTCTTATAGAGCATTAGAGTAAATAGAGCAAGTTTTTTTTAACGTGGGTCTTCTTTTAGTATTCCCCCGCCTTTCTTGTATTACTCAGTATGGATACCGCCAAAGGTTCACGTTGATCCTCTCTTTTTTGGGCATTGGAGTACATTATGCTTGCTCTTATTCTGATTCTCCTCTTAGTGTTCCCCCGCCTTTCTCGTATTACTCAACGTGGATACCGTTGAGGGATTTGTACTCATACTCATTTATAAGCATTGGAGTAGATTATATGCACATTTATTATTCAAAAGACTAAAAATGACACTTTGAAATTCAACCAATTTATACTGCAAGTCCATAGATTTTGTCTTCGCATTTTCTTCCCCTTATTTGGGTGTAAAGTAAGCATTAGATTGATTAGAGTTTTAAAAACTCTCAGCATAGAACTGTCAATAAGACATCTAAATTCTGTGAGACTAATAAAAGAAAGCCACTAAAATCAAAGGTCATGAGATAAGTTTTCGCATATGATATCATAAAATGGATGAATTTACTCTCAATTTTATAAATTTTCTTTGTACTTTATTGCAGAATCAAAATAGATAGAGTTATACTACTTCCCTTTGGTATTTGTCAGGGTATTTGTCACACAGAGTGAGATTTTGCTATCCTGGTCATTCTTATTGATGTATCAGTTCCTTTCCCCTTCTTTATTCTTTTGTTATTTCCCTTTTTGATTGTGGTGATGATGTCTCGGATCATAGAGTCATGATATTCTGCCACTGAGGTTATGGCTTGAGGCTAAATTTGTCTTTCTGCTATTATATTAATGCTTTAGTAAAGGGCCTCATTCCTCTTCTCAATGTTTCCTGTAAAAGAAAAGATTTAGGAGTTAGAGGTTTTTTATTTCACCATTAAAGAATTCTTCAAAATGCATTCATCTCAAGTTTTAAGTGCATTCTTCCCATTTTAGGGCCAAGCACATGTATCACTAACATGTTCGACCTTCTCGTTACCATATTCCACACCCTACAATGGTCTAAATGTTGTAGAGAGATATTCTAGAGATGGATACTGAGTTTGAGGAGCTTGAAAGTCTTATCCAGCCTCTTGAGGTCACCAGGATGATGCTTCTTGGTAATGTTACTCCTTTTATTTTCATTCCTTCAGATGCTTTACCTGTGAATACTCTGACTACTTTCCTGCATTTTTACAGCACTAATCTTGAATGTTAGTAGCAAAGTGTTTGGACAATCTTGACTAGGCTCAAAGACTTTATTATGCAAAGAAAGTATTTCGCAACAAATGTATGCAAGTGTATGCATGTTATGCATAACATGCATGATCTTAATAGGTCTTCTATTTAGAGCAAAGCTATGTTCGCAGCTTGGAGTGTGAGAACGAGGTGCCTCATCAATAACTTATAGGTTCGAGCACTTGATGCTTCATTGTTGGTGCTTTTGATGTTTGAGCTTCTGATATAGTCTATCAAACAAATAACCAGGCTAGTGAGTGGGGTCCATGGCTTTACATTGGAGCTCATGATTGATCGATGCACTATTGAACTTTTCTTTTTATTACTGCTTCTGCTGTATAATAACTGTTATATCTGCATGCTTGTAGTATACTCCTTTCTGCCCTGAGATTGTTTTCACTAACTTTGAAGTTCTACTATTTTTACCATTTTGCCCCTAACTTGTCCCAGAGTTACATTTTGCCCCCAGCTTCGTTTTGAATTCATCCTAGCAATCACTTTCTTCATGTGCATAAGAGACTCAGTTTTTTCATTTATTATTGTTGGCCTTTTATCTTACTAACCCTATTAGCTACAATCTCATGTATTGAAGATGCATAGGAGTGGGCAAACTGATTAAAGCGAATTCTGGATGATGAAATCAATTGGACTTGCACTTTGAAGAATTCTTAAGCAAAATATGGACCGAAAAGCAAGTTACTGAGCCACCTAAATTCTCAAGGTATAAGGGGACGCTAGGCTTACATGAAAAAATCACAAAAGAGGTGGCAAAAAGAAAATGTAACTAAAATAGTGATCTCATAGCTCTGATTTAGCTTTCACTATGTATTGTTTTTCCATTCAGATGATAAAGACCAATATGCTATGTTTGAACCAAAATTTAAAATTCAATTTTAATCATTCATTAAGGCAAAAATAGGAACATTCATTACATCACATGATATAACTCCTGTTATTAGTCAGTCATGAATTTTCTTCTCTAATTTTTACCTTACTGTTCTTTTTTCTCTTTTTTGTTCTTTCCTTTTTTTTATTTATTTTTTCTTCTCACATTTCCTATCTTCAAAAGTTACATCATGTGATATATGTATGTTCTTTGAATTTGCATTTGTGCCCATGCTGAATGACTCTAATTGAATTGAATTTATGTCAAACATACTTATCTAAATTATAATGCACAGAACTATCAGGTTGTACATTACATAAGTAAGCATGGTCAGAATTTATATCATCGATCATTGTAAAACTAAAATTTTATTCAATGAGATAATGAGAAATTTTATTTCCTATTCTAGATGCTAGCGATGCTGAGTCTCATAGTGGTTGTCCTTAAGGTGGTTTGACATAACAACTCTTTAACAACAGTACTACCCATCCTCTCAACTGTCAACTTCATCACTTCCTCTTTGTTGTCCTTCATTAGATTCTCCACAATCTACTCCTTGAAGATCTCAAACCTAGGGACATTTGCTCCAGCAACACTGACTAATTCCTTAGCTCTCAGATAGTATTTGTCTTCCCCTGGCTTGATGAAGTTCTAACTCAAAGGACCAACTTTTGCATAAAGCTTCCTCTTTTCGGCATTGAATCTCTTCCTTTCCCTTCTACCTTTTGGCTTTGCTTCCCCTGTAAAACCCAATCCTGTTGTCTCATTTTGATTTTTAAATCCTGGGAATTCTCCTTGTTCATTCTTCCCCAGTCCTCATCCAAACCAGTCATTCCTATTCTCCATCATTTTTGCTACTCTCGGATCCATTTCAGTCCCATCAAATATCCCAGTAATCTGGAAACCAGGGGGTGCACACACTTGTTTCTATTTATCATGGCTGCCACAGCTGCATTGGTTCTGGCTTCTATTGTCACGACATCTCCTTCGTGAGGGAATTTTATTTTCTGGTGCACTGTTGAAGGTACTCCTCCTAGGGCATGAAACCACAGCCTTCCTAATAACAGGGCATAGGTAATAGGGATGTCCAGTACAGTAAATTCAATAGTTGACTTTATAGGCCCTGTTTTGACCAAAGCCTGAAATGTTCCCTCCATATTCCTGGTACTGTCATCGTAAGCTCTTATTATAAGGTTTGAAGCCGTCAAGTCATCTACTTTCAGACCCAAATTAGGTAGGATTTTTAGTGTCATACATTTATAGCTGAACCATCATCCACCATTACAAAGTTGGTTCTCTTCCCTTTTACTTCAGTTAGGATAAATAATGCCTTGTTATGGTTTCTTTCCTCCAAAGGCAAGTCATCATCTGAGAATGTTATCGGCCCATGTTTCTTTTCTATTACCTTTGCTACCATAGCCTCAGGCGTAGCTACCATTTCAATGCTTATATTCGACAAAGCTTTAACCAGAGCCCTTCTGTGACTACCCGAATGCATCAGTAATTCCCAGATGCTCACACTCGCTTTAGCCTTCCTGAGTTATTCTAAATATCTCCTTCTGTTCTTCCTCTACTTTTGCATCTTCTGCATCTTCTCTTTCTATTACACCTTCTGTTTTGTTTTCTGCGGCTTTATAATTCTTCCCACTTCTAGTGACATGATTCACTTTAGGATCATCACTCCAAACATCAAAACCGCCTAGGCTTTCCTCATCAGAGTTATACTAGATGTTAATAACTCCAATGGTTTGGTCTCTTTTCCCATCCTTCCACACTTCCATTGTGCATGTTTCTTTTCCTTTCAACTCCCTCAGTTTGTCCGTATGTTGGCTTAACAGCTCTTCCACTTCTTCTTGGGACATTTCTGGGGTTAAGAATTCATCTTCTTCAAACTCATCACCCCATCTTGTCGGCAAAATCGATTCAATGGGGATGTCAGCAGAAGCAGGTTTAGAATAGAACACTCTGTAATCGAACTTGCTCAAAAGTTGTCCCAACAGATCTTTAACTCCTCTTAGCGACTGCTCAGGAATTTCAGGCTCTTCTTTTACTGGCTTATCATCAAACTCATCTCCCCAACTTGAGGGCTCAATTAATTCAATAGGGATATCAGCAGAGGGTGGTTTTGAGTAGAATACTCTGTAATCAAACTTGCCTGTGGGCTGGCCCATTAAATCTTCCACTCCTCTCTATGGCTATCCAAAAGGTTCTCCATTAGGTATAGGGTTTAGGTCCTCAAAGGAGCTTAGCACTTCTTCCTCACTAACTCCTGAGTTGATCATCATGGTGGTTGGTAGTGGAACATTTTGGTAGTTTGGGAAAGGGTTGTTTTTGGTGTTTGGGTTAGAGTTGGATTTTTCAGGGTCGATGATTTTTTCAGAGTCTATCAGGTTTTAGATCTCATGTTTTAGGCGGATACAATTGTCTGTGGGATGGCCAATAGCTTGGTGGAATTTACAATAACTGTTAGGGTCAAAACTAGGAATATTTGGGTTTGGCTTAGAAAAGGTTAAAGGTCTGAGTAGGTCTTTTTGGATTAGCCTCTCTAGGACTTTGGAGAGTGGTTGGTTGAAGTTGGAGAACCTTCGGGGTTGCTGAACTGCACGCACCTCCATAATCCAGCTAGTGCTCCCCTATTGTATGCCCCCAGTTGAGTAATTTCGGGTTCCTATGCTTCTAGCAGTTTTCTTTTTCTCATTCTCTATCTCTTCATCTTGTAGACCGTCATCATATAGATCTATGAAGGTCTTTGGGTTCATCATTTGCATTCTTTCGACCAAATTAAGTGCTACATTATAAACAATCATCCTAACTTGATCCTTTTAGCTAGTTTATTTTTCATCAGTCCTGCTTTATTCATGAATCTGGTGAGGAAATTAGAAAAGGATTCATTTGGTTTCTGCTTAGTCAACCCCAAATCCCTAATAGACACTTCCAATCGAGTGTTATAATCATATTGTTTCAAGAATGCAATACATAGTTCCTTCCAGTCAGCCCTAACAGACTTTTCCAACCCATGGCACCAGTTCACAGCCATTCCTTCCAGTGACAATACAAACAGCCTAGCAACTACTGTTAATGGTGCTTTAGTAGTGCTCATGGTTGTTGTGTATTGGCTCAAATGAATTCTAAGATCTCCTCGCTCATCAAATTTCTACAATTGAGGCATTTTGAATTTTTCAGTCAGCTTATCTTCCTCCATTTACAGCATGTCATCAAAGTCAAAAGAATATCCCATTCCTTTTCCTTTAATTAGCTCTTCCATCTTGGACATTTTCTGAGTCAATGCTTGCATATGCTTAGACTCAAGGTCTTGAACCAATTCAAGTGACTCTCTTTTCGCCTTTTTTACCATGTAGTTTTCAACGTCTTCCATTCTCACATCAGTAGCAGGCACATTTCTAGGAGCAGGTTGCCCCCCCAACATTGTTAGCAGTAGGTGGAGGAGCAACAGGTGAAGCTCCTACAACAGGTGGTTGTTCAACAGTAGCAACTGGTTGTTGTTCAATAACAGCAGCAGGTGGTTGTCCAACAATAAGTTGCACTAGTCCGGCCAAAGCCTGTCTTAGTTCATCTTGTATCATAGCTCTTATGTGATCCATCAAAGCTCCCTTAATGTCCTCTAAGGTCCACATCTCTGGTTGTTGTTCCATTTCAGTTTGTTCAGTCTAAGATGATTCAGCTTCTAGGAATAGTGGGTTAATTGGACTCCCCTCTAGTCTCTCCAGTCTGTAAAGAATGTCTTGAGCTATGGACTCCGGACTTAAATCAACTCTAGTCAATCTGCCACCTCTTCGTCCCTAGATATGAGAAGACCCGGATGAATCTATGATGGCTACAAAATAAGGTATTAGTATGATGCATGGACTGTATGTATGCATGTATGCATGATGCATGTGTTTATGCAACAAGTAGCAAGCAAACACTTAGCAAGTAGCAAGTATCAGGAAGCAATCAATAAGCAACATGCAAGCATAAGCCTTCTAACCTTATTCCTCCCACACACGTGTTCAATGGCAAGTTTCTTTTCCCAAGATTTTTGGTATTGGCCTTCATATCAACAGGGGATATTAAGAGCCGATGCGCATGCCAAATCTCTCTTAAAAGAAAAAGCATAGAAGTATCATTTCTAAATATAAAGGTCTAGCCTAATCCTTATTAGCCTGAATGAGCTTCAAAGGTATAGGCTTATGCTTTTATAAATAGAAATACCTCATGGCAATTCAAACAAACAAGCACTTTGGGTGAAGTTCCTAGGGGAAGTAACTAGGCCATTATATGTGGTTAGGGGTCCAATGAAAAGTTAAGGTTCCCTTAGCAAAATGCTCTCCATTATGGACTTTGAGTTACAGGCCAAGGTCAGAGGGGCCCAGCATCCTTTACCAACTCGAGAGAAGATTACCCCCCTTAGGGACTTAAGTTACAGACTCTAGTCAGATGAGCCCGGTAATCTCTCTTGAACCAAGTTAAGGCTAAGAGTGATGGTTAGCCAATCTATAACCCCATGAAGCTAGTGGAATCATGGAATCATAAACCAACACCATCGGTTTAGTAGGGACATGGAGAATGAATGCAAGAATGAAATAATAATCAATAAAACAATTCTAAAGAACACAAGTAGAATCAGTATCTCTTCTCCCCAATGGAGTCGCCACTGTAGACGGCGGGGTTTAGTGCGCATCCAAGATTTTAGCAACCGCGACACTGTTTAGGCTCAAGGCCTTAGAGAACACACTAACCATTGTCACAAAGACATGGCATGGAGATGAGGAGTTGCCGCCCAGGGTAATAACTAGGACAATTTGATTGGTGGTACTTAATTCTCTAAAAGAAAATTAGCACCACAACCAGGAGATTCTAGATACGAAATAGTAACTTCTCTTAGTCTCGTGTTCATTTAGAATAATTTTATAAATGATTATTTCATCCTCTAATTACATGCAATTTTATTAAACCCTAATTAACATCCATCTACCTAAAAAGGCAACAAGTCAATAAAATTACAAGAAAAAATGCACTCAAGATCACGTTGTCCCTAAGTCTAAACTATGTTAATTTTACTTAAATAAGTTAACTAAATCTACATTTTATTTACAAGTGAAATAGAAAAAGTGGGCCTACATTTTATTAATTAATGAGCCTAAATCTATATTTTTATAGTCTTTCTAAGATATGAGCTTAAGTCTATTCAATTTTAAAGAAGAAATTAGGCCTAAGTCTAACTTGATTTTATTTTAAGTGAAATGTGGGCCTAGATGTATTTATTTTAAAAGAAATGAAATTAAGTGGGCTGAGCTAAGTCTAAACAAGTTTTAATTAACTAAGTGGGCCTAAAATCTAATTAACCTAATGGGCCCAAGTTGATTTTAATTATTTAAAGTCCTAAACCATTTTTAAGCCTATTTATTTAGTGGGTTAGGCCTAAACGTGGGCTTGGGGCCCAAAAACAAACATAAAAAGCCCAAAAAACATAACAAAACATAACAAAATTAAATCAAACACACATTCACATATGATTTCTAAAAAACCTAATTTAATTACATACAAACCCTAATTAACTAAAACCACCATTAATTTTGATTAATTTTTACCCAATTGAACCTAATTACTAATTAATTTTCAAGTGCAGAAATTTAAATCTTTCACTATTCCTACTACTGGGGCTATTACAAACTATGTACAAAATTAAAATTAAATAATTATACGCCCAGAAATTAAAATAAATTACACAGGATACAAAAATGTAGAACAAAAATTAAAATCCCAAGAACTATTATTAAAACAGTACAGGTTCATCCATGGCATTCCATGGATCTTCTGTTCAATTAAACACAAGTGGTTTCCTCTTCCTCAATCCACATATGGACATCAAAACAAAAAAAAAACAAAAAAAAGCAACCAAATTAGTAGTGAAATTAAATAATAAAATAATTAACGAAATGAATAAAAATCACAGAAAAGAAGAAAGAAAAAATGAATGTTGTGCATATGCCCTTTTTCGGCCCCTTAGATTAGGATTTTCACCGTTAAAATCGACTCAATGTTGATTTGATTATGGACTAAGACTAAAAATTATTGTATCGTCTTCCTCAAATGAACTGCAAAAATTAGGGTTTTTTAAAGAACAGAAGAAATCAAAGCTTTTTTTTCCGTCTGTAAAAAATCCTTCAGCCCAAAAAAACCTTCTGCCCTAGCCTCTCCAGCCAAAAAAAAACCTTCAGCCAAGCCTCTTTTTTTTTTCACGCATGCATGCAGACTCTGCTTTTAAATGCAGAGTCTGTGCGTACTCAACTTCCTCCAAAGGAGGAACAGACCTATCTGATCATATTAGATAGCGTTTGTTTTTATTTCAAAAAAAAATATCTTTTGCGTTTCTTTTTTAAAAAAACTTATCAGATAAAATTTAAATTTTTCACCAATCAAAACATTGAAAAAATCAATAAAAATAAGGAAAAATACGCAAAAAAATCAAAAAATGGAATTATTGCACATCGACACTATGCAATGCCGATCAACATTACACAATGCCGGTCGGTGGCATTACACCAATGCCGATCCTAAAATTTTTTTTTTAAAAAACTTTTAATTACCAAAAGACCCCTGAAAAAATGACTTATTTGCAATCAAATCCTAAAAAAACGTTTCAATTTAGTCCTTAAAGTCCAGAAAATCAACAACCAAGTTCAATTTTTGAATAAATTTCATCATAGGGGCTTACATCGCAGTTGTGCACAATTGCATCCTGAAATTAGGTGCTTACAATTACCTAAACTTAAATAAATAGGTTAAGACCTAAAGTGGGCTTAAGACCCAAAACACATAAAAATAATAAATAAAACCCAAAAACAAATAAAACATAAAAAAAATTCAATAAGATTAGACAAATAATTAAATTAACCCTTATTAAAACCTTAATTTTATTAACATGCAACCTAAATTAATCTATTTCCTCCATTGATTTTAAATAATTACCCAATTAGAAACCTAAATTTACTAACCAATTTAATAAAAAAAATCATGCAACCACACATATAATTTTATTACTATTCCCACTATTGGGGCTATTACATTAATTAATAAAACAATTAATAAAAAAAATAAAAAGCAATAAATAAAATAAAGAAAACAAAAATAAAGTAAAACCCTAGAAATTAAGTCTCTATGAGGCTTTATCCATAGTCTTCTATGGACTTCTCATGAAATTCATTCCTTCCATATGATCATCATGCGTCGTCCTCCATAATCACCACAAAAATAAGATAAAACAATGATTAATGAATAAATTATGATAATAACTTTAAAAAATAATAATAAAAATAATAAAAGAAGAATAGAATAAGATGATATGCTTATGGATGATTTAGGGTGCTCCTCAGATTGATAGTTCACCGTTCTTGACAAATCTTTGAATCTTTCTCCTTAAAATCTTCACGAATCTTGAATTGATCGTTGAATCAAAAGGAATCTTTAGTAAAAATTCAAAAGAAAATCACAATTTTTCTTTTTGTTCTCCCATCTCTTCCCTTTCTTTTTCTTTTCCTTTCTACGCCCCTTTTTTTGCTTTTCCTTTTTTTTTCCTTACTACTTCCCTTCCTTTCTTTTTATAGTAGAACCAGGACGCCTAACCCTAATCCTAATCCTAATGTGATTCTAATTCCTAAAGTGTATTTAGGAATTTTAAACTGGGTAGAATTGAGTTAATTAGGAAGTTTAAACCAATTTAGGATTGAATTAATTAGGAAATTTAAACCACCTAAAATTGGAATAATTAGAAATAGGAAAACGGAAGAGTTTAATTCCGATCGGAATTATACAATCCCGATCGGAATTATTGTAATTCCGATCAGAATTACATAATTCCGATTGGAATTATGGAATTCCAACACGCACTTTTTCTTATTTTTTTAACATTTAATTATAAAAAGGCCCCCGAAAAAATTTAAATTTTACAATTAGGTCCTAAAAAGAACTTTGCGATTTACTCCCTAAAAACATTAAATCCTTCCTTTAAAAGCCCTTAGAATTTTTTAAGGATTAAGTTTTGAAGACATTTTCATCACTTGAGTCCTTTGCTGCAGCCATAATATATCATCCCGAAATTGGGTGTCTACACATACATCTTTGAAAAGTAGCTAGTGAATTACACATTCCGAAAGGCATGTGTCAATAAGCAAAAGTTCCATATGGGCATGTAAATGTTATTTTCTCCTGGTCCTCTATAAAAGTAAAAATATGGTTATAACCTGAATAACATTCAAGAAATAGTAGTATGCATGCCCTGTTATCCTCTCCAACATGTAGTCAATGAAGGGTCACATAAAATGGTCCTTCCATATGGCTAAGTTCAATTTTTGATAGTCGATACAAACTCTCCACCCATCAACCATCCTCTTCAAAATCAACTCACTTACTTCATTTTTCATAATAGTCATTCCACTTTTTTTTGGTACACACTGAACTGTGCTTACCTACTCACTATTATAAATTAGGTAAATAAAGCCTACATCTAATAACTTGACAATCTCTTTGATGTGAAGTTCAAAGCCTAAAGAAATCCAAGATCCATTAATAGTACAAGAAGGCCCAATCACAAGGTCCAAATCCAAGAAGCTTTAAGAAGCCATATTGGGTTTAATTAGGGACATTTGGAAAGCCTAAGAATTTTAACCCAATAAGGCATCCATGGAGGCCCAAGGAATAATATTTAACTTGTTTTTGTGTTAATAATAATTAGGGTTACATGCAACCACCATATATAAGTTAATGGGGTAATTAATACCAAGTAATGGCTATTAATGTGGGTAGTGGTTATTAAGGCCATTTAAGAGTAAAAGTAATCCTATGTGTGTAAGTCTATTTTAGTAGTATATGCATGGACTTGTACTCTATATAAACAAGTCCTTTTCTTTCTTTTGGAGCATGATTGAATTTGATATATGAATTATAACTTTGTTTGAGTTTTATTGTGAGGAATTTTGTCTTTAATTTCTTGCATGAACTTTGTGACTTATCAAGCTTTATTCTAGCTTGTGGTGTCAAAATCTAAATTTTTGTTTTATTGTTATTTATCAAACTTTCTTATTTGTGGCATAAGAGGAAATTCAAAGTCTATCTTAGTATCTTTATCCTTATTGGAAAAGGGGTTAAGTAGCATCTATCTTCTTACTTTAATCTTTGAACGATACGAATTTGTGGATTAAATTGGTAATTTTTAATTTTCTTCTAATTCAACTTATCATAGTATTCTTGTTATTGGGGAGTTAATTGATGAAACCTACAATTCCCATCATAAGTAGTATCAAAGCATTGGCTCAAGATTGAGGTTTGCATATCCAAAACTATCTTTTAGTTCTCAATATCTTGTGTTCATCTTATATTTTGCACCTTTCTTGCTATCTATTGTTCTTGTTATTTTTTTTATTTTTTTTATCTTTATTCTTCTTATCTCAAGATTTTGTTTTCAAATATCAAAAAAAAAGAAAAAAAAAGTTGTTATCTTTGAGATTTTTATGATACCTTTCAATTTGTGCATATATAATAAAAAAAAGAAATTCGTCCATAAAAAAAATATGTTATCTTTGATATTCTTGTGTTAGATCTTAGTTTACATTAAAAAAAATTGACTCTTCATATTCCATTGAGATCTATCTTTATAATTCTGTCTCTTTGTGTTCTTTGATGATCTGTCTTTGTTTTTCATTTGTATTAGCTTATTTGTTACAAATTGTTCATTTCTTTAAGCCTACCTTACTATTTTCTTGTTAACCTACCTTATTTTTTTTATCATTTATTACTACATTCTTGAATTTTGTTTGATTGAGAAACTTAGTTCATCTAAGAAATCAAAAGGCAAATTTGAGAGGTAAAAGGCAAGAGTGTGAGATCATTAGAGAAAAAGCCAAAATTGAGTGTAAACACGAGTGGTATACATCAATTTTGAGTGAAACATACGAGGGAGTGCTGTGAGATTGTTTCTTTCTATTTTCTTTTATTAAAATTTTAGGTTTTACAATCATGTCAAAAGACACAAGTTCTTCTTCTACAAATGATCATGTGATTCAAGCTATGCAACAATAATTCAAAAGAATGTTTAACATGATGGCGGGAGTCAATGAGAAATTGGAGAGGCATAATGGCATCCTTAACCAATTACAAGGAGAGCCTAGATAAAGGAGCCTAGACAGGTTTAACAAAATGGCACATTTCATTCCATGTCACAAGACGGATGATGCAACCCATATTGCCAATCTATTCTTCAAGGAGATTGTAAGGCTACATGGAGTGCCAAGGACCATTATAAGTGATAGGGATGTCAAATTCCTATGTCACTTTTGGAAGACTCTTTGGGGAAAGATGGGGACAAAGCTTTTGTATTCTACAACTTTTTATCCATAAACGGATGGACAAACGAAGGTGGTCAATAGGAAACTTTCAACACTTTTCAGGGCTGTCATCCAAAGAAATCTGAAGAATTGGGAAGAATGTTTGCCACATGTGGAATTTGCTTATAATAGGAGTGTGCATGGTTCAAAAAATTGCTCACCATTTGAAGTTGTGTATGGATTCAACCCATTGACTCCATTAGATTTGCTACCATTGCCATTGGACAAAGCTAATTTAAAGGGGAAACAAAAAGCTGATTTCATCAAGACTTTGAATGAGAAGGTGCATGCAAACATTGAGAAGAAGACACTCCAATATGAAAAGCAACACAACAAAGGAAGGAAGCAAGTCATTTTTTAGCTTGGAGATTGGGTGTGGGTGCACTTGAGGAAGGAAAGATTTCCTAACCAATGCTAAGAGGAGATGGTCCTTTTAAAGTGCTTCAATGCATCAACAACAATGCCTACAAGCTAGAACTTCCAAGTGAGTATGGCAATGTTAGTGCTACTTTCAATGTTAGTGACTTGTCTTTGTTTGATGTAGATGATAAAGATGATGGAGCTGATTTGAGGATAAATCCTTTTGAAGAAAGGGGGAATGATGTGAATCCAAGTTCAAAGCCTAAAGAGATCCAAGATCCATTAATAGTATACGAAGGCCCAATCACAAGGTCCAAATCCAAGAAGCTTTAAGAAGCCTTATTGGGTTTAATTGGAAAGCCCAAGAATTTTAACCCAATAAGGCATCCATGGAGGCCTAAGGAACAATATTTAACTTGTTTTTATGTTAATAACAATTAGGGTTACATATAGCCACCATATACAAGTTAATGGCGTAATTAATACCAAGTAATGGCTATTAATATGGGTAGTGGTTATTAAGAGCCACCATATACAAGTTAATGGGGTAATTAATACCAAGTAATGGCTATTAATGTGGGTAGTGGTTATTAAGGTCATTTAAGAGTAAAAGTAATCCTATGTGTGTGAGTCTATTTTAGTAGTGTGTGCATGGACTTGTACTTTTTATAAACAAGTCCTTTTCTTTATTTTGGAGCATGATTGAATTTGATATATGAATTATAACTTTGTTTGAGTTTTATTATGAGGAATTTTGTCTTTAATTTCTTGCATGAACTTTGTGACTTATCAAGCTTTATTCTAGCTTGTGGTATCAAAATCTAAATCTTTATTTTCTTGTTATTTATCAAACTTTCTTGTTTGTGGCATAAGAGGAAATTCAAAGTCTATCTTAGTATCTTTATCCTTATTGGTAAAGGGGTTAAGTAGCATCTATCTTCTTACTTCAATCTTTGAATGATCCGAATTTGTGGATTAAATTGGTAATTTCTAGTTTTCTTCTAATTCAACTTATCATAGTATTCTTGCTATTGGGGAGTTAATTGATGAAACATACAATTCCCATCACTCCTTTTTTACCACCTCTTTCATGTTTGGATTTAAGTGCATTTGTCTCTCTATGACAGCTCTACTTCCTTCTTTCATATGGATTTTATGTATAATAATTAAAGGACTAATCCCTTTAATGTCTGAAATATGCCACCCAATTGACTTCACCCTATTTCTTACTATTTCACATACCCTTTTCTCCTATTCAATGGACAACTTGTTTGAAATGATAATGGGTAAGGTGTTTCTCTCCCCTAAGAAAGCATATCTCAAATGGGTAAGTAACAGTTTAAGCTCTAATTTAGGTGGTTTAACAACAGATAGGGGAGTGGGGTTGTCACTACGCACTAAAATTTCAGGTTTAACAAAAGTGACTTCTTGTGAGAGTTCACTATCGACTTCACACTCTAGACTTTTGTCAAGAATTTCTTTATTCAAATTCACTTCCTTCACACACTCATCTATTACTTCCACTCTCATGCAAAATTCCTCTTCTATTGGGTATTTCATCAACCTAGGCATCACAAATTCTACACTCTCATTACCAACCCTCAGAGTGATTTTCCCTTTATGAACATCTATGATGGCTCTCCCAGTATTAAAAAATGGTCTCTTAAGAATTACAGGGCACTGACTATCTTCTTCAAAATCCAAAACTACAAAATCCATAAGAAAGAAAAATTTATCTACCTTAACCAAAACATCTTCAATGATCCTATGTGGTTCTTTGTAATATGATCACAAGTTGCAAAGTCATGTTCGTAAGGATCAACTCACTAAGTTGTAATTTCCTGAAAAGAGAAAATGGCATAAGGTTTATTACTTGCGCCTAAATCACATAAACATTGAGGCAATTTTTGAGCACCAACTACACAAGGAAGAGTAAAGTTCCCTGGGTCTTTGAATTTAGTTGGTATTCTACGAGTGATGATGGAATTACTAGTCTTTATTAATTCCATAGTCTGGTTGTCATCCCATCTCCTTTTGTTAGTGATAATATCCTTAAAATACTTAACGTATGTCAGCATCTCTACAAGAGCATCACCAAAAGGAATATTAAGCTCAAGCTTTTTAAAAGTATTTAAAAACTTAACAAATCCCTTTTCATCATTAGGCTTCTTCAATATCTGTGGAAAAGGCATCCTTGCCTCACATTTCTATGAATTTGGCACAAACAGTTGCTCTTTCCCATCACTATCCTTTACTTATTGCTCCTTGCCTTCTTTAGAGTCATCATCACCATTCTAAATTTTCTTTTCTTGAGTCTCCACCTCTTCTTTTTTAAGCTTATCTCCTGACCTTATCTCTTTGCCATTTCTAAGTGTAATTGCTTTCAGCTACTCCCTTGGATTTATTTCAGCATTACTTGGAAGATTCCTTTGATTTTTTTATAATATTGCATTAGCAAGCTGACCCAAATGTACCTCAATATTATGAATTGAAGATGAATGGTTTTTAGCTATCTAATCAAATTTTGCTTTCATCCGCTTCTAATTTTCATCTTAATGGCTCATTTTATTGGACATCGCCTCTAAAAATTTATCTAATTTATTTTGTATTAAGGCTATATGATCTTGATAAGGTTATTGAAAACCTAGAAGTTCTTGCCTTGTCATGTTGTTTTGAAAGCCTTAAGGAACCAAATTTTTATTATTGTTCCAAGAAAATTTTGGGTGATTCCTCCATTCCAGATTATAAGTGTTTAAGAATGGATTGTTACCCTATTTTCCTTGAAATTGATTCCCGATAAATTTGACTTACTCTTGGTATCCATCTTCAACCATAACTGCATCAAAAGCAACCAATTCATTATTAAAGTAACCTAAAAAATTATAACTTTCACCTGAAGGGGCTAGACTATTTTTATTAGTGAGGTTGTCAAGTTGTTTTATCAATGTAGTAATATGAGTTTAAAGGGTTGTCATTGTGCCTACCCTGATTCTACCTCTTTGCCTTGGTGGATTTTATGCTCTGATGCCCAAAGACAATTATTATTTGCCATCTCTTCCATAAGTGCGAATGCAGCCTCAACTATTTTTTGCATAAAAAAACCTCCAGCTACTGCATCAATGGTGTATCTAGCAGATTGGGTAACACCATTACAGAAAGTCCTGATAAGCACATCCCTTAGCAAACCATGATGAGGACAGCTTCTTAGCAACTTTTTGAATCTCTCTCATGCATCACTTAAAGATTCCATGTAAAATTGTTGAAAGGTTGTGATATCCTTAATTATCTTTAATGTCTTTGAAGATGGAAAATATTTTTCCATAAAAGCTTTTGCCAATAAATGCCATGTTGTGATTGAAGTTGGTGGCTATGAGTTCAACCATGCCTTAGCTCTATCCTTCAATTTGAATGGAAAGAGCCTCAAGCGAATTACATCATTTAACGCCCTAATATATTTAAAAGTATCACAGATTTCTAAAAATTTAACAATGTGAGCATTGGGGTCTTCATTTGCCAAGCCATAAAACTAAACACTTAATTGAATCATTTAAAGAAAGGCTGGTTTAATCTCACAATTATTGGCATTGATTGTTAGCCTAGCAATACTTTGCCTTGTACCATCTAAACCTGGCATGGCAAAATCCAAGAATGTTCTTTCTTTTGCCTGTTGTTCTACCATGATACTTGATTCCTCTTGAGAATGCCTCCTATTCTCTCTTTTAAACCATGTAAGTTTTGGAATAAAAATGAGAGGATCTGTCCCTATTCTTCAAGTATTATGTATACACTAAAACAATTAATTAAAATAAAATTAATAATAATAGAAAACAAATAAATAAATAAATATCCAAATTTAAAATAGAAATAGCTTAAATAAAGTAAAACAAAACCAATTATGTTGTTGAACTTATTCAATCCTCGGCAACAGCACCAAAAAATTAATTGAATCTCGCAAGCATACAAGTTCGTCAAGTAATATAGAATAAGTACAAGTCGATCCCATGAGGATTGAATGTTTATCCAACTATTAATTTTCTTTTTAACATGTTTAAGAATTAAACATTAAGTGAATTATAATTGCTAAATTTTAATAGCCAAAATGAAACTAAATAATAAAATCAATTAACTTCAATTTTACCAAGCAAATGATTGAATAATGTTAGGGACTGTATCACTATATTTTAATTAAGCTAATCACAAGAAATTAGTCTTCTTTCTACTGCAATTCTTAGGGTTTCAAAGGTAATCATTAATCTTTTTTAAATAAAAATTACTTAATTTATTCCTATCAATTGAAAAGGTTTTAACTAATTCTCATTAAATTAAAACCTTAGTAAATAAATCACGAAGTACAACCAATTGAAATTAAAATAATTTAAGCTATCTCTAGAGTTAAATCAATTAATCAAGCATTCAAATATATATGTTAAGATTAATCTTTCTTAATAATTAACCTTAATTAAAAATCAATTATGAATGGCCAAATCATAAACAATTAAGCTCAAAGAATGTTTAATGCAATATAAAAGAAAAACTAATATATGAATCAACTTAAATTACAATAAGTTTAACAATCCCCAACATAAATAAATTTACCTAGACATCACAACCATAATATTCTGAAAATGCAATAAATAAATATATTCAAGAACTAAGAAGAAAATAATGAGGAAAAGAAAATAAAACTCTTTTATTTCAGCTCTTTTCCCAACAAATCTCCTTCTTCTCCTTCACATCCTCCTCCTTCTTCTCTACTTCTTCTTCCTGAGTAATGCCTTCTTCCTCTCTTTTATATTTATTCCTCTTATTCTTTATTTATTTATTTATACATTCCTCTCATAATTATGTTTTCTTCCATCATTGCATGTCTCCCATCATTGCATGTCTTTTTCATCATTGCATCTCTCTCATCTTTACATATCTTCTTCCATCTCTACATCGAGACCAATTAAACTTTAAAGCATATATATATACATATTCAAAGCGTAACTAAAAACAAATTACACAAAGAAATAAATGGTAAAAAAGTAAAAATAAAATAAGAATTCTAATAAAAAATAAAACAATAAATACCATAAACATGCACCAAACCAACCTAAAAAGTATTAACTAAACACATAATCATCCATCTCATTGTTTTTTTATGGTGCCTACGTACATATGAACTAGACTAACCTAAAAGACGAAGTTTAATTCCTACTTATGATCATCTTTCTCAAATATCAAGTATCCAAGTTCAATCATTCAATGCAACAATAAGCATGAAGTTCATTAAAAATCAAAAATCCCTAACCACAAATTATTTTTCTAATTTAAAAGTCAAAAAAAAAAAAACATTAAAGGAAGATTATCATACTTATTCATGAAAACCATTTCTAATGACATAAACTCTTTATAAGAATAGGTTTAAAAACTCAAGTGAAATGAATCTAATCAATATGCATGTCCTTAATTTATTCTAAGAAAAACAAACAAACGTCTAAAAATGCAAATAAATAAATAAAATAAAAAGAAGAGAAGAGTGTACTTTGTTAGTGATATGCACTAGATCAATCATGTATGACCATGTTTTGACTTTATCATTTTATTTAATAATGAGATATTTTTCATTATCATTTTTTATTATGATAATTACCTAAATAGTCAATTCTTACTAAGGTCATCGAGTATGTGACTTGATAGTAAAAACCTTAGATTAAATATGAGTTCTATTCAAATTATCCCTAGTCATAACAATATGTTATGGCTAGCATGATGTTGATTGATGATTACGTTTTACTAATCATAAATATGAGATATTAAGTCAACTCATAATTACTTATTTGGAAAATAATGTACTGGATTGACCCATCATGAGAATACTACATAGATAATTATCATAAGTAATTCTCATCATAATAATATTGATTTAGTCCTTTAACCTTGAAATCATCATGGATTTCTACATAACTATTATATATTTTGGCACAATCTAACATTGTCTTTAACAGGATGATTAAATAGATTGTTGTTGGATATGAAATGAGTTATGTGAGGAATGTGAGTGATTGAGAAGGAATTTGTCCCTTATTTAATCTGAGTAAGATATCTATGGGCCCTTTGAAAAGATAGATTGAGGAAAATGCATGGCCATGCTAAAGTGAATTGATAAAGAGTTATCATTCTTAGTCTACTTAGAGTCAAGAAATAATATAATTGAATTATATAATGATGACAGAATCTATGCCTTATATTCAATCAAGATATCATATGATAAAGGGATTACAATATTTATTATAAATTAAGTTATGTCGGATTATTGACTTCATATGACTTGGGTAGTCATAATGTCTTGTTAAAGGCCACTTATGACTTGTAGGTCTAAATAGAGATTTAAGGCCCACTGCCAATGTCATGTGAACATACAGGGTCACACTTAGAATAAGCCCAAAAATGAATATGGGTTTAAGAAACCCAAATATGCTCTGTGGAAATAAATAAATAGTTTATTTATTTAAGGTAAATGTTATCTTAAATAAATGGAATATTATATTTGATTTAATTTTAAATAAAATCAAAATAATAATAATTGAGAAATTACCAAAAAGTAGTTTTAGTAAGTGAAACCCTAATTAGAGGTCTATAAATATGTTATATTCTCTAAGGTTTCACTAACTCAATTATTAGCCACCAAAATTCATTTTTCTCCTCTTAGAAAAACTAAAACACAAAGTGTTTTTGGTTCTTGATTTATGAGAAATCAAGAGAAGTGCGAGCACACAAATTTGTCATTTTAATCAAGGGTTGTTCATGTGGATGCTTGTGGAGGATGAATTCTTTTTGAGACATCTTAATCTGCTTCTCTATGCCTTCCAACAGTCTTGCCTCTTCTGCTTTTATGGTAAGATTTGAAAACCCAATTTTTTAAATCAATTAATTAAATTACTTGGATCTAAGTTAGGGTTTGTGGTTAAAAGTTTTAATTTCTATTGCGTTTTTGAATCACGAAACCCAACGTACTTCCCTTATTTGGATTCACTTTGAGGCGAGATTAATGGAAAGATAAACTCCATTGGTACTTCACTTGGCCCTTCCAACTTTTTTCTTTGAAAGATTTGTTGTTTAAGCTCCTCTATTTAGGCTTGCAAATTCTCCATCTTTGCCTCATATCTCCTCTTAAAACCTTCCATCTCAATTGACAAGATCAAAATCATGTTCCTAATTCTATGGTCAGATAGGCTTATCATCTCTTTAACTTCCTTTATAATCTTCTCACCCCCTTCATCAGCCTTTCTTCTTTTCCTCCCTTACTAATGAGTTTCTTTTCCTTAGCATTAGACTGCTAGTTCTTTGTTCTGGTCATACTAAAAGAAACACATTAAATTGAAATAGAACAAAAGAAATAAAGTAGAAATAAATGAACATATAAAGATACGACTAAAGCAAAGAGTTTAAAGCTTTAAATAAAAAGAGAAATAAGAAGTTCAAAAGATTTGGGAAGTCTAATCCTAACATAAAATAAAATTTTGAAAAGATAAATAATTAAAAAAATAATTAACTCTTATTTAAAAAAACTAAATAGATAGGGAAATCAAATAAAATTCAAAATTTAAATTCCTAACTAATTAAAAGTTAAAAACTAAAATTTAAAATTGAAAATTTTTAATTCCCCCCCCCCCCACCACCACTTAAAATATACAATGTCCTCATTGTAAAAATTCAAGCAAAAATTTGAGCCATTTTGAATTAATAGGATGCACGACTTTGCACTTTAACACACACAGCCATGCCTGTAAGCAAAAATTCATAGTTCTTGATATTATTAGGTCACATGGCACTAGGGTACACATTAATCCATAAATCAGGCATGGTCGTGTGCACCCAGGTGCATGGTTGTGTCTGAGATTTTAGCCCTTAAAGATAATTGAATCATCTAAATATTCCTTAATAAAGGTTGTAGATATTTATTTCATCTTTTCATAACATTTTGAATCACCTTAATTAGACTTCTGTAGCTCAAGATATCGTTAAAATACTAAGAGTTATACAACTCAAAATGAAAGCTACATATATTGATTTTGACTCACAATTTGAAGGCACAAGCAAACTTAGATTTTGACAAATAAGCTCAATTCGGAAAGCTTAAGATTTCTACTTCAATTTTCTAGAAGACCTCTTTTTCATTATAAAACTCTAAGGCTATCAGAATCTTCACCAAATCCTAAAGGTTGAATCAGCTCCTTTTTTCATTTCCTAAACAATAATTGCTAAGGGGAAAATCATGAGTTTTTAAACTAAATGAAGCAAGATAATCAAATGAGAAATAAAATTAACAAAAAAAATCAAATTAAAAAAATAAATGGCTTGGTTGAGCCCTCAAGAAGCGCTTGTTCAAGGTCTTTAAGCTAGACCATCACCATGTCTTCAAAATCATTAAGGAGCATACTCCCCATAAGTATGAGCATCCTTCACTTTTGGCCTTCATATTGTGTAATTTCTCCTCTTTTCAACCTTACACCATGAAATAAATGAACTTAAAGGTGGCTTTGATTTGATATCTTGAATTGGTTGGATTGAATTCCTTCCTCAATCATCTTCAGCTTTGAAATTGAACTCCTTTGCTTTGGCATATGTCGCTCTTACCTTGATGTACCCTCTATCCTTAAGCTCATTATTATCTATGAATCCAATCTTCATGCATATGTCATCAACTTGAGGTTCTTGACAAGCATTAAAAGTTTGACTTTCCTCTTCAATTTACAAGGTGATGGTCCCATTATGCACATCAATGATAGTTTTGGCAACAAAGAGGAATTGCATCCCTAGTATGAGTGGGTGATCTACATCTTCCTCTAAGTCAAGGATAACAAAATCCATTGGGAACACAAAATTACCCACTTCCATATCTACATCATCCGCAATGCCTATGGGTTTAAGAATGGACTTGTCAGCTAATTGTAAACTCATGTTTGTAGGACACACTTCCTCCAATCCTAACTTTATGAAGGTAAATAAGGACATCAAATTAATTATTACTCCTGAATCATAAACTGCTTTAGGAATGGACATGTCCTCAATAGAACAAGGGATGCTTAGACTCTTATGTTTAAGCTTTTTCAAGAGGATCGCACTACATTCCTCATTTAAAGATGTTATCTCTAACTCTTTTAACCTCCTTTTATTTGAGATTAGGTCTTTAAAAAAATTGGTATACTTAGGCATATGAGAAAGAATCTCTTCAAATGGAACATTAATGTGTACCTTTTTAACCATGTCAAAGAGCTTATTCCTCTCCTTATTTATCTCTTCATGCCTTATCCTTTAAGGAAAAGGTAATGGTGGTACATATGGCTTTACAATCTCCTTTTCCTCTTTGGATGTAGTCTTGCCGTCCTTGTTAGACTTGGTTTCCGCATCCCTTAATGTCTCCTTATTTGGCCTATCCTCATTCTCCTTTTCCTCATGGACTTTGAATTTGCTAGGCACCTCTAAATATTTTCCATTTCTCAAAGTTATAGCCCTAATATGCTCTATGAGGTTGGTCTTTGTGTTACTTAGCAATGCACCTTGAATTCTTATTAACAAAGAGTTTGCCAATTGTCCCACTTGCACCTTTAAATTGTGAATGGAAGAAGAGTGGTTTCTAAACATAAGTTGAGTGTCTAGTACATCTGTTAAAATCTACCCTCCAACCACTTTTGAGCTTCATTTTGTTAACTCATTTTTGCTAATATCATATCCATGAATTTCTCCATCTTGATTTCCAAAGAGGTTGTCAAAGATGAACCTTTATCCTATTGAAAGTGAGATTGAGATTATTGTGCATTTTGACCTCTAAATCCTAGTGGTGCTTGTGTCTTCCACTGACTGTTTTCTTGGTTGCTCTAAGAGAAATTAGGATGATTCTCCAGTTAGGAATATAGGTGTTTCCATGCACATGGTTCTGCTTCCCCTTAAAGTTGTTCACATAGTTAACATTTTTCATCATCAATTGACACTTTATAATAGGATGACCTCCTTGACACAGTTCACAAGAAGAAGATAAAGATAATGTGGAAACTGCATTAACACTTATCTTGTCCATCCTTTTTGTTAAGGCATCCAACTTTACGTTTACCATGGTTAAAACATCAACTTTAATCTACCCTACTTTCTTAGGAATGGCCCTCTTATTATACCAAAGGCTTTGTATGTTTGCCATTTCCTTCAAAAGATTAAAGGCATCTTCATGTGTTTTTAACATAATGGTCCCTCCAACCACTGCATTAATGTTTACTCTTATAGAGGGATTAACACCCTTATAAAATGACTACACTAAATCCCACGAAGGAATCAATTAAGGTGGGCATTACCTTTAAAGATCCTTAAATCTATCCCAGCATTAGTAGAATTCTTTCATCCTCTCTTTAAAATATAGAATTTATCTCGATCTTGATCTTCAATACCTTTGCAGGTGGGAAGTACTTATTAAATAAAGCAGTGTAAAGTTATTGTCAAGTATTGATGAAGTTAGGTGGCAAGCTTGTAAACCACCTCTTTACTCTGTCCATAAGGGAAAATGGAAAGAGAATGAGTTGGATTGCTTCATGCTACACTCCATCATCTTAAGAGTTACATATTCCAAGAATTAGTTCATATGACCGAATAGATCCTCATGTAGTAACCCACTGAATTATGAGTTTTGGATCATTTAGATCATTATCGGTTTGATTTCAAAGTTTTTTGCTACTATCATCGGCCTTATAATTAGAGTTTGGATACCTTAAACATTATGATTCATAAAATCTTGTATAGTCCTTTGCCCATTTTACCTGTTTTGTGGATTTTGAGGAGCTTGTTTCCTTGGAGATGGATTTCTATCATCTTCCCCTCTGTTCATTATGTTTGGTTGTTGCTTTCTCCTTTGACACATTATCTTTTCAAGTTCCAAGTTAAGTGGTATCAATGAAACTCTTTGCTTTCTTGCACTTCTTGTTGTGTATATACAATAGCACAAGTTCCTATAAATCCATAAATAAAAACAAAATTAAAAACAAAGTCTAAACTAAACAACACAAAATTCTTATCAATATCAATTTTGGCAATCCCCAAAAACGGCGCCAAAAACTTAATATGTGTGAAATTCACAAGCGTACAAAATCATGTAAGTAGCAAAATAAGATATCATCCCATAGAGATTGCAAATTAAGTATTGAAATACTAAGTGTGCTTATTTGTTTAGACACCAAATTTTGGTTTATAAATCAAATAAAAATAAACAAATTGAACTTAACTAAATCAATCAAATAAAAAGTTAGGGTTCTTACTTTCAATTTAACTTTTTCTTAAAATATATTAAATATCTAAGTCTAAGAAAATCTTAATCCATTTTGAAAGCATCTTTAAAATTATGGATTTTCATCTCAGATAAACCTATAATTAATGCAGTAGAATTAATACTAAGTTTTATAACTCTCACTAACTAAGTGTTTCTTAAACCCAATTTTAAGTATGGCTTTAATCAATATTAGTTACTTAAATGTCTCTCAACTGAGTAAGTAATTAATAGGTTATTGTTTGAATCCAACAGAACCCATCTCTAAATCAAGTTCTAAAGTGTGAATTCAATTTAAAGGTGATCAAGCCTAAGATGACATTAAGTTTAACAATAACCAATGAATCAATATTTAAAACTTAGATTTAATCACAATATGCACATAGTTAAATTAAAGTAAGAACCCTAAAAATATACTTAGCTACTCATGTTAAAAGCAAAAGAAGAAGATGAAATATAAAGAATAGATGAAATCATTATTACTTAATGAAAAATAATAAAGAGTTAAATAAAAAGAACCCCCTTTTCCACTAAACCAATTAGAATATAAGGTTTTCTATTCTCTAACTTCAAAATAAATTCTCTAAATCAACATGTAATGAAAGACAAGAATTTCAATCAAAACCAACTTTAATTCTTAAGAAAAATAATGCAAAGATTGACACCCTTATTATTTTGGAGGCTCTCCTATTTATAGCCCTAGCCTTCAGCCTATCTCTGAAGTTGTTATAATTCAAAAACCATAAAATCCCCCCCCCCAAATTAGTATCTCAAATTTAAATTTAAAAATTTATTGTAACAACATGCACAATTATACGCACCCATGCATGTGGTTGTGTAAAAATAGTCTTATAAATTATATATGGTTGTGCAGACGATATGGTTTAGCGCGCATCGAAGATTTTACCAACCGCGACACTGTTTAGGCTCAGGGCCTTAGAGAACACACCATTATGCCACAAAGTCGTAACGTAGAGATAAGGAGTCGCCACCCAGGGTAATAACTAGGAAAATTCGATTAGTGGTACTTAATTCTCTAAAAGAAAGTTAGCATCACAACCAGGAGATTCTGGGAATGGAATACTAACTTTTTTTAGTCTCATGTTCATTTAGAATTACTTTATAAATAATTACTTCATTCTCTAATTACATGCAATTTTATTAAACCCTATTTGAACATCCATCTAACCCTAAGGCATCTAGTCAATAAAATCGCACATAAAAAATGTATTCAAAGGCATCGTCCCTAAGTCTAAACTATGTTATTTTTATTGAAAGTTAGCTAGATTTACATTTTTTATTTGCAAGTGAAAATGGACTAAAGGTGGGCCTATATCTTTTATTAATTAATGAGTTTAAGTCTATTGATTTTAATTATCTAAAAGTGGGTTTGAGTCTATAAATTTTAAAGAAATAAATTAAACTTAAAATGAGCTTAGTTCTAATCAATTTTAATTAAATGAGAGTGGGCTTAAGTTTACTTATTTTAGAAAAGAAATAAAAAAAATGCTTTATTGAACTTATATAAGTCTAAATTAATTTCATTAACTAAAAGGTGGGCAATTTAACCTAAATGGGCCTAAATTAATTTTAAATCAATTAACCTAAACCATTTTTAACCATATTTTTTTAAATAGGTTTAGACCTAATGTGGGCTTGGGGCCTAAAAGAATAAAAATATAAAATAAAAAAAACAAGCCCAAAACAAATAAAACACAAAAAAAATATATCAAACATACATTTTTCTGATTTTCTAAAAATGCTAAATCAATTTCATGAACCCTAACTAACTACTGTCACCATTAATTTTAATGGGAAATTACCAAATTAAACCTAATTTACTAACCAATTTTAAAGAATGCAGAAAAAATAAAATCTTTAATATTTCCCACTATTAGGGCTATTACATACTACGTATTGGAAATTAAAATTAAGTACAAACCCAAATGAATTAAACACATAAAACATAAAGAAAATATTGATCATAAAAAAATAAAACCCTAGATCTAATCACAATTCAACACCATGGCATTCCATGGATCTTCCCTCGTGATTATTTAGGCAGTGTCCACCTCAAATCCCAATTGCATTAAAAAAAAAAAAACAAGAACCACAATTCACATTAGTAAATTAAATAAGCAATAAAATAAAAATAAAAAAATCAAAGAGGGAAAAGGGATAAAGAGATGTTATGCATATGCTGTTTGATTCCCCTCAAAATGGAATTTCACCATTTTGAGAATTGACTCTGCATTGATTGCTCTCTGGACTATTAAAAAAAAAAGAGTGTGATTTTTGTTCTTTTTTTGTGCAGTGAAGAAAAAACTAGTATTTTTTTGCTTTTCTCTGTGATTTTTCTCTCTAGGGTTTCTGCACAGTCAGGAGCCTATCCTCCCTCACTCACACAGTCTCTGCCTTTTATTAAGAGACTTGCGAAGCTAATTCTCCTCAATTTCAGGAAACGGACACAGATTTTAAAGTGATTTACGCATTTTGAATGCGTAAACACAATTATCTTTTAAGAAAATAATTAAAATTAATTTTTTAGCCAATCAGAAAATAGAAAAATACTAAAAAAATGACGGAGAATACTAAAAAAATGCAAATGTCTCATAATGTTGATCGACATTTGACTAATGTCGTTCGGCATTAGGTCAATGTTGGTTGACATTAGCTAAATGCCGACTAGCAAATTGCTCATCAAACCTGAAAAATTAAAAATTTTCAAAAAAACATTTATAAAATCAAGATTTTGCAATTAGATCCAAAAACACTACAATTTAGTCCTTGAAATCTCAAATTTCAATACTAGAAATCAATTTCTCAATTAATTTTTCATCATAGGGGTTTTCGTCGCACTATGCACAATTGCATTCTGAAATTAGTTGCTTACAGGCTGTGTAGCAGGGTGTGCATGGTTGTGCTGGCTTTTCAATACTCAGGTGTGGCTATGCACACCCAGTCACATGGCTGCGTGGGAATAGTCTTCCTCTAAAACCTCACTTTTCTTCAAGATTTTGACTTATGCTTCATCCAAATCCTTATGTTTACTTGTTCAAATCTTTCAAATCCCTCCAATGCATCCTAAATTTAAAATTTAAATAAAAATTATCTTAATAAACTTAAAAATCAACAAATCCTAACAACTGAACAATATTATGAAAAATAACTAAAAGATCTAGAATTAATTAAATATGCAACTAATTAGATTCTAATCCCATATAAAGTAGTGTTCAAAACATAAGATTTTTTATAAGTGTGAAAAACCTTATGTTTTGCCAAGAGGATAAAAGCAATGGAGGTTGAAAATTTAATTACTGTTGCAAATTTAATTTGCAAGAGGATGCTCTTCTTCAATCATTATATCCAAACCTCATATATATATAATCATTTCAAATCTATAAAGTTCAATTATAGGATAGAATTTCCAATATAGTTAACAAAAAAGAGTATAGAATATACATGCAAGTAATGTTTATTTAGCCTTTGCTTGCCAAATTCAAGATTGGACAAACACCTTTTGATTATTTTAAAAGCAAGCCTATAAGCCTTCTACAATCACACAGAGATTAGAGAAGAAGAGAATGGACTTTGTTGTTAGTTCAGGGTAACAACAGGGGCAAAAATAGGTCCTAACCCTTCTAACTTACTTAAACTAAATCAAACAAGAGTTTGACTTTACCGGGAAGCCTAATCTCCAGGATTAGAAAACAAAAGACATTAGGTCTGTTGAAAAGAGAGCAAAATATTATTGATTTCTATGTACAAAGTGTTGGAGAGTTTTACAATCTAGGAACTCTAGAATTTATAGGCTCCAGAACCCTATTACAAGTGGAAAATAATCAAATTAAAGACTTGTCTAATCTAGTTTAAGGAAACAAGTTATAAATAAAAACTTCCTAATTTGCAATAAGGTAACAATCTAAGTCAAAAGGAAATATATTATCCTACTAGAAAATAGACATCACTAACCCTCTTATCATCTTCTACTCAAATGGATGTAGGGACCATCTGAATAAGCCGGCCTCGTCAACACCCTAAATCCATGAGAAAAGCCCAAGGTCACTTTATCCCATCTAAATAGACAAGCGGCCCTTCGAGGATGAACTGAGCTTACTGGGTTATTGCATAATTCTATCATTGAATTCAAACCATATTTAAATGGGTTATTGCATAATTCTACCATGACTTTTAGTTATTTTTGTCAATTTATCATATTTTTAAAATTACGGTGAATTGATATATTAACTTTTCAATTTGTTGCAAATTTGTGCACAATAAAAATAGCATGTATCCATACTTACATAGGCATGCTAGTATGATATGCATGTGTAGATTTATTTATTGATTTAGAAATTAAAAGAAAAAACTAGTAATTTTTTCTATTTTTAACTTTTATTTTTGTTACAAATATACCCTCAACTTTTTTTTTTTAAATACATCTTTATTTTTAACAAATAATTTGTACATATATGACATGTCATCATATTATTCCAGTATTAGTATATGTTATTTTGAACGTGAATAAATTTGTGATAAGTTAAAAAGTGTATATCAATTCCCCACAATTTATATTGTAATTATAAAATAATCTATTTAAATTGGTTTTAGAAAATGTAAATCGGTCAATTGTTTTAGGCTTTTCCGTTTTGACCGCACCATTCAACACATATGGAAATTTGCAATTGCGTCAGATATTGGATGCCCACACCAAGGAAATTTAATAAGTTCATTAAATGTCTTGCTTTTGGGAAGCAAGCAAACTGCTTGTATCATCAACCACAATTATTAAATAGTCATTGACTAACTAATTGTGGAAAAAAAAAAAAAAAAGCTAACTAATTCATGCAAGAATTTTGGCTTTGAATTCAGAATTGTTCAGTAAATTTGCTTTCTATTTCTATTGTTTCTGTCAATTGTCAACAGAGGACAGGAAATATGTGAAAAAAAGATTTGACTGTTCTATTTTATAAATACCCTTTTTCTGTTCTAAGTTAATAACTCAATATTTTAAAAAAAATGAGTTAAAATTCTCACAATTCACAGTTTTTATTTTTAAAAAATAATATTCAAAATGTCTATCAAAAATAAGATAATATTCAAAATGAAGAAAAACTTAAGATCCATAACCAAATGTAAATGTGTAGCTCAATGGATTAAGATATTTAGATCATTAGCTATTAGCCATAAAAATGGTAACACTCAATATCTAACCATAAGTTGAGAAAATCTAAAATCTATCTCACAACGGTCAGTTGTTAGTGTTTTTTCGTCCGCCTAAACATTGATGTCACATATCTCCCTCACTCTATAGTCTGTGTAAAAAATGTTTTCATTTGGGATATTTTTAGGGACCTTCTTCTTCTTGTGTATTAGCTGCCACCTAAGAGGCTGTTAGATGCTAGTAATTGCCTCAGAAGGATCCTGTTCAGGAAAAAGAAGAGGAAAAGAAACCGAAATAAAATTAACTGATGCGTATGTGTAGCAAAAGATGAGAACAACAAATATGAATGCCAAGTGTGAAAGGTCAAAAAATAAATAGGAAGCGTGGTATGCACATTCTGATTTGATGTTGATGCACAAAAATAATGACTTTCTCAGCAATATAATTTGAATTTTTTAAAAAACATAAAGAAAATAATCCAGAGTTAATATCCAGGAAATGGGAATTTTAGACCATTCCCAAACTAAATGAAAAGTTTAGGACCTGTCAAAGTTTTGGAAAAACGGAACTTCCATGATCAAAACCAGTTTGATTCTAAAATGCATATGTACTCCTAAAGAAAGCTTTTGCAGAGAAAACAAAAAACAAAAAAACAAAAATTCTTTCCATTCATGACTACCAAAATCGTTACTCTAATAATCTTCCTATTCATGCTCAACAATCTTTACTCCTTAGATGCAAAAGAATCCTGGATCAGAGCTGCTTACTATGATTCTTCTACAAACCTCCCTGCTTCAATTGTAAATTCTGCTCTTTTTACTCATTTGTATTATGCTTTTGTAGCCATCAACAGCTCCACCTATGAACTCTCCTACCCCTTCTCTACTGAACAAAGTGCGTCTACCTTCACTGCCACCGTTAAACAGAAGAACCCATCAATTATTACCCTTCTTTCCGTCGGCCTTGCTTACAGAAACTACTCTACCTTTTCTGCGATGGTTAGCCAGCCTTCTTACAGGCAGTCTTTTATCAAATCTTCCATTAAAATAGCCAGGCAATACGGCTTTCATGGCCTAGACCTCTGCTGGCTTTGGCCTAACACAAGCTCTGACATGGAAAACATTGGTATTCTATTAGAAGAATGGCGAGCTGCTGTAAATTCTGAGTCAAGGAACCCAAGTGAGCCTCAGTTGATTCTGACCATAGCCATCAATCGTGTGCCGGTAATTGGCGGTGGCATTAGTTTCCCAGTTGAATCCATTCAGCGAAATGTTAACTGGGCGAATATCTTAGCATTTGACTATTATTTGCCCTCAAAAGAGATTGTTACAGGCAACCATGCTGCTTTGTACGATCCTTCAGGCCATGTTAACACTGATATTGGCATAGAGGCATGGTTACGAAGAGGGTTGTCACCAGGCAAGCTGGTTCTGGGTTTGCCTTATCATGGATACGCATGGACACTAGTGAATCCCAATGATCACTCCATTGGTTCACCAGCCTCCGGACCAGATCAGACGATAGATTGTTCAATGGGCTATAAAGCGATCAAATCGTTAATCTCCGATTATGGTTACGGAGCCACTTCAACTTACAATGCTACATATGCAGCGAATTACTTTACAATTGGAACAACTTGGATAAATTTTGATGATGGTGAGGCTATTAGGACTAAAGTCTCTTATGCCAAGTCGAAAGGACTACTCGGTTACTACACCTTTCAACTCTCAAATGATGATAATTGGAAGCTTTCTCGGGCAGGTAGCAAATCATTCATCCACAATTTTTATGATATTTTTTATATTTTCCAACATATCTCAGTATTAGGATCAACACAGCTTATGAAGTTGGCAAAGAGGAAGAAAAGGACTTATGGACTGTAGTTTTAGTTCCCATTGCCGTAGTTATCGTTCTGCTCATTCTTGCCTCTGTGTCATGCTACGTAAGAAGAAGAATTCTCAAGTCCAAAGGTAGACATTTTCTACTTGCAAATTTATTCAATACGTTTGATGCTGCTTTCACATTTCTTTTTTTCCTTTTTATCTCATGCGTCAGGGAAAACAGATGTTGATCAAGTGTCAAGCTCTGAAGACGACAAAGCTCTAACAGCTGTGGATGAATATGAAGACCACAATGCTCCTAATCTGCAAGTTTTCACCATTTCTGAAATCAAAGCGGCTACAAGTAACTTTTCTTGTGAAAATAGGCTAGGAGAAGGTGGGTATGGACCTGTTTACAAGGTGAGGCTCTCCACTAATTTATAAGAGTGATTTGTGTTCATTGCATGAAGCTGATATGCTGGGCAGAGCTGGAATTGAGATGCATATATCAGTTCAAATTGCTAATTACTGGTTCCAAGCAATTATAAGTGTTCATGTTGGCTTTGCTAATGGCAGGGTAACCTACCAAGAGGACAGAAAATAGCAGTGAAGAGACTTTCGAAAACTTCAAATCAAGGACTTAAGGAGTTCCAAAATGAGGTTAAACTGACAGCGAAGTTGCAGCATGTAAATCTAGTAAGACTTTTGGGATTCTGCACAGAAAGAGAAGAGAAAATATTGATCTATAAGTACATGCCAAATAAAAGCCTTGATTTCTACCTATTTGGTAAGCTTGATTCCTTCTGAACTTTGTGCTTGATTTGAGAACATAAAAAACCATGTTCATAGCTCAATGCCATGATTCTGTTTTTATTAATATAGATCAGAATAGAAGATTGAAGTTAAACTGGGAAAAACGCATCGATATCATTGAAGGAATTGCTCAAGGCATTATGTATCTCCAAGAATACTCAAATTTAACAATAATTCACAGAGACATTAAGGCTAGCAACATTTTGTTGGATAATAAGATGAAGCCACGGATTTCTGATTTCGGCATGGCAAGGATTTTCCAAAAGGAAAACGATGAAGCCAATACAGGCCAGATTGTTGGAACATAGTAAGTGAGTTGATTCTTATAAAGATTCTTTTGATCCTGGACGCTGCAGGAACTATATACCTAACCATTTTGTTTGATTCATACCAATACAATGCAGTGGCTATGTACCTCCTGAATATGTTAGGCGGGGCATTTACTCCAAAAAATATGATGTTTACAGCTTTGGAGTTCTGCTTCTACAGATTATTAGTGGCAAGAAGAACACATGTTTCTATGGTCCGTACGAAAATATGAACCTTTTGGAATATGTAAGTCTACTCGCTTCATTTCTTAAGATTAATGCAGCAATTTTTTCACTGCCCAGAAGAATGAATGATTATAATATGTTATCACAGGCATATGAATTGTGGCAGACAGACAATGGCAAGGAGTTTATGGATCCAATATTAGACGACTCGTTATCGGCTTGTAAACTCCTGAGGTGCCTAAAGGTAGGGTTGTTATGTGTTCAGGAAAGTCCAACAGATAGACCATCAATCCTGGAAGTTTATTCCATGCTCAGAAATGAAAATGAGACCGTTGTTAGTCCTAAAAGACCAGCATTTTCAGTTAAAAAAAGTGGTGATGTCGAAGAAGATGGATGTAAGTCAAATCAAGAAATAGGTTCAGTCAACGATGTAACTATAACCCAAACGTTACCCCGATGACTTTGTTAAAGAAATTCATAATGCCATTATAACAGAATGCTTATTGTCAATAGCCAATGTGAAGCACAGATATTGTTTAGAGAAACTTTTAAATTCCATTATATAGTAGACTTGCTTTGTATAATAAATGTAATCCAATTTTTAATACAAATTTTCATCAACACCAGCAATATTGAAGTAGTGCAAACAATTCAACAAACAAATACCATTTTCCAAACGTTGTGGGATTAATAATTTTGCACATTGTAGAGGGAAAAGAGAGGCTCAAATTGGCCTTTAAACAGACAACAAAGGAAATAGAAATGGCTGTAGACAGCAACATGGAAGCTCTTTATATGATACAGTAAGAACCCAATTTTATAAATGAACCTCTATATAAATGAAATTGAAAATTGTTACATTAATTTTTATTTAATTATGAAAATATAATGGTTTATCAATAGTATTGATAACTCCAAATTGATATTTTTGTTTCTAAAACCTGTATTGACAAGGAAAATGGGTAAACGGGCTAAATTTTCCCCATAAACACTCTAAAACTTAAGTCAGTAATGGTATAAGGAAAAAATATAATAAAACGAATAGGCATAATAAAATAAAAAATTAAGGATGGTTGCTTGTATGATGAGGTGAGGGAGTGATGGAATGATGTCTTCATGATGTTGTATCATGTGAATGGGGAGATGAGTGAATATAAGAGTGAAAATATGAGAATGTGAGAATGAATGACATGAGATGTCATGAGATGTATTTATAGAAGAAGGTATTGCTCAAACCTCTAAGGAATATGATTCCTTAGTCATGTAGGATTGCCTTATTTAAGAAAGAAGGAGATTTCCTTTGTAGAGTAATCTTCCTAATTGAAATAGACTTCCTTATTAAACTTTCTTTTTATTCAAGTAATCCTCCTCATTGGGGGAATATAACTCTTATTAGAATAGGATGTTGATATGGGATATCAAGAGTCCCCCTTGAAAGTATATTTGGATATTTATGTCCGATATATTCGGGTGTGTAAGGTAATGGAAACATCATTCTTTTATGTAAACATCATTCAAGCAGTCCCCCTTGAAAGTATATTTGGATATTTATGTCCGATATATTCGGGTGTGTAAGGTAATGGAAACATCATTCTTTTATGTAGATAAAGACTGCTTGAATCACTAAGTTTAATATGGAAGGGTGAACTGAGGTGGCCAGCCCCAATCATAAGAAAAGATGAAACTTGATACCGAGTTTTGAAATCATCGTATAAGAACATCATTGAGGTGCCAGCTAGACTTTAGTGCACAAAACCTACAATAAAAATGTTGATTTAAGGGATTAACCCACCCATACGAAGACAACTTGGTGAAACCAACTGTCACTGGAGTTTTGATGCTCGGTACATTAAAAGCGTGGCCCGAGTGCCAAATAATCTCAGTGCATTAATAGCGCGGCCCGAGTGCCAAACCATGGTACTATCAAAGCGACCTAAGGGTGCTAGGTTTAGTCACTAGACTTTAAATGCTCGAGGCTTAGATGCTCGGTGCTATGACGTGAGGCTTATATTCTTGGAACCTCAATACTATAAAAGTGACTTGAGGGTGTCAGCTTCAATCACTAAACTTAAATTCTTAGTGCATTAAAAGCGCGGCCCAAGTGTCGTATATTCTCGGTGCATTAAAAGCACAGCCTGAGTGTCGTATATTCTCGATGCATTAGAAATGCGGCCTGAGTGTTGTATAATGTTGCTCAGTTTATGAACTTTAATAACTCTATTGATGGCAACTGCCTAATCAGAATAATGATTGATGTAGAGTCCGGACATTATTGCTGCAGATGTTTGATTTTTTGGGCATTTATTGTTTACAATATTTTTACAAAACGAAGGATGTTGTAATCCTAGCAATGAGTCTGAACCCTTTCAACCTTAGCTCCATAATATAGGATAGTAATTTAGTAAGGGTTTTTTAAAACGATGGAAGGTGGGTTTTGAAGGACCAAAATTTTAGGCTTGCTTAATCCAAGTCATGAGATGAGCATTATATTTTAAGTGAAAGGCCAAGGTTGCCCTTCTTCTTGAATAGAGGGTAGCGTGTGATGTTGACTGTGATGTTTTGGAATTATGCTTTGAGTTATACGGCTATGTAGGGGGTATACTTGCCTCTATTTTAGTCTTTTTCTTGCTAAACATTCTCTGAAATTTCATGAACAAGGATCTACTGTAGAGTAGGAATTGTTGGATACAACTTTGAGCGGAAGCCACCAATTGTTGTCTGAGCATGAATAAGTGCTTGTTCACCTTAGTGTTGCTTAGCAATGTGTCTAATGTCTTTTGACAATTTTTTCATGTTAATGCCGAGTGAGATGACCAAAATGTCTGATTGCTTGGACTAATTGGTGTTTTAAAGTAGCATCTTCATTTGTAATAATACATAAAAGGACAACAATTTTGGGATCATATAATTGATCTCATTTGATGGTCAGTCCTTGTATAATAAATATATCAATATGATTAATGTATATTTTGCATGGATAGTAATCATGTATTCATGGATGAATATCTGTGTATAGATGCGTAAGTGTGCTTATGTGACAAGCTATAGTTATTCTTATAAGAATAAAATGTAAAAATAAATAATGAATAATTAAGAAAGAAGAGAAAACATATTTTTTGATGTGCTCTTGTCCCACCTTTGAGTTAATAAATATTTATATTTGTTTGTGTTTATGCAATTATTACAGAGCATTATGAAGAGAGCCAAGGATTCTCTTATTTTTGTTTTTAATATCTAAAACATTTGTCTTTGTTGAGCATTCGGGTATCAATTTAGTGTCATACGAGTATGCTATCCGAGTTTGCATATAAGGAACTTATTCTACCTTGGGCTAGGCTTCCTAACCATATGTAGGCCCAAGCCTTTCTAACTTAGTTGGCTAGTAACCCTTCTTAAATATAAGTAGACTATCTTTAACTTTTAGCATTAAATAATTTTGGAGTCAAGCTCATTCTTGGTAACCCAAAATCTGAAGTCTTGGCCAGCATATATGATGATGTCACATGGCAGTGGATGGCAATCTGTTTTAATAATTTTCTTACTGTAAAATTTTGCTTCTTTATTATCGTAGTCATCATCCTCTTTAAGATCTGAATCCATACTACTTACCTCCCTGTCATTCTCTATTTTTTCAAGTGCTTTAGATTTTAGGGCTTTCATTATTCATTATTTATTGCTCGTTGTTTATAAAGTTGATATCTAATATTTAATGCTCATTTGTCTAATACTTGATGCTCCATCATTAATGCTCGATGAAAATGGCCTTTAATGACTATTGGTGATGATAGAATTGCTCTTGAATGTTGTTAAAGCTAACAACGAACTGTTTAAGGTTTGGTTTGAAATAACATCTTCGCATGAATCCTTCTTTAATGATTTAGGTGGATATGATGTTAGGAATATTGTTCCAATAACCATCCACTGCCAATATTGTTACAATTTGATCTGTCAATTCCATTAGGATTTTATCTTTCCAACTCAGGCAATTTAGAATAGCAAAGGTAAGAGTAAAATCCCGATTTTGGTTATCAAGCTCGGTGACTCGAAGCTTGTTCCAATAACCATCTTCATTGAATGTTTTCTCTCTATTTTCTTTATCAGTTTCTCAACTTGTCTCTCCATTTCTTTTCTAATCAAAGTTCTAGTTAATAAGGAACTCAGACTTTTGCTGAAAAGCTCTATTTGTTTCAAACAAAATCGAGGTTAGACTTAAATGCCAAACTGTCTTTAGGTTTCAGTTCTTCGATGTTCAACGATTGATGCGAGTCATTGCTTGGATATCTAAGGCTTCGATAACAAAGAATCAGATACTCAGATGTTCAAGTGTGGATATGCTTCAGTGAGTTGATTCTCGAAGCTCTTGATACTCGGACTCTTTAATGTTTGGACTCGAATGCACAACTGTATTTAGGCATTGGAGCTTTGAAGCTCGATGCTCGAAGCTCAGTTCTTGATCAGAGAATTAATTATAAATTTATCTTCTCATTTTATTTGTTTTAGAATTTAGCAAAGCAGCCTCCGAGATTCGTACGTCGACCATGATGTCATTTAAGTATATTGAACTTTATTCATCAAGCTTAGAGTGAGTTTTGAATAGAAATGGAACTCGGATGAGAATCAAAATCTAAATGTCTAACTATTTAAAGCTTTAAAGCTCTATTCTTGGTATTGAGTTCTTAGTTGCAAACTGAGGATGATCTTAGCATTGGATGTTCAACCTTAATCTGAGAATGGGCTTCGTTAAAAACCTTAGTCTTATTCTCAATCTAAATTGAAGTGATTAGTTCTGCCTAGTCAATTGATTTATGGACAATCGAAGCATTACTATTTTGTATTCACTTTCTAAGATTGCCCGTCCACTTTAAATCTACACACAAAAGGATAAGCACTAGTTCTTTGAATTGTCCACTGGACCACTAATACCCATGATGGTTAACCTCCAAATTTTCAAAACTCAATGTTCTTTATATTGATATTAATTGAATACGGGGATCCTTCCTTTGCGCCAGTGCTTGGACAATACTTCTTCTTCATGGAATTTGAAAAGAATATAACTCGTTCCATTAATTCTTTACCTTCCTCGATTCCTACTGCTATTTATATCCCATATTATTGTAGGATGAGTGGCTGTTGGTTTTTTTTTTAACCCAGAAGGTGTTGTGCTTTATGCTTGCTTTCCACAAGAAAAGAATATTATATGATCTTCATAACGTTTAATTTTCCTCGACCACCTTCTTCAGTGGTTATCAATGTCTCTGGGCACTTAAGTAGGAAATTCTCTAGTGCTTGCGAGCTATATTTACAAAGCTCTTCATCATTCTTTGACGCATTTGTGTAGTAAATAATTAGAACAGGCACAGTGTTACCAAGATAAAGTTCAAACCGATATCCCGCAGCACGGCTTAAAGCACCAATCTTTTTATTTTTGTGCTCCTACCTGAAATAGTTACTTATTTTATCAATTATGGAGATAAAAAGACAAGAGTGGTTGAGGTTGTGACGTCAAATACAACTGTTTTTAAACTTAGTCTTATAATGTTGATGTGTGGAACTTTCCCATTAAGCAATTTATCTTACAAACTACTGGTCATCTCCACAACTAATGCCTTGCTAACCTTCTTTGCTAATTCCATGACCATTGTTGCTTGTTCATGTGTCTCCAAAGGATTCTAAATGGCAATACAGTTGCCAACCACTGAAAAAATCCATATGAGCTGGATTTACCATTACCAATCAGATACCCTCCTTGTAAGGGTAAAAAATTAAACACCCAATTTGGAAAAATACTAGCATGACATTAAATTTAGTGTTTGGTTGACATTTGATAGAATAGGTCAGGTGCTTGATAGGTGCTCATGAACTCGATGCTCGGTACCCAACTATCTCTATGCTTTGGTGCTCAATGAATGGACACACCAGCATAGAATCTTAACTTTGTAAAACCTTATGCAATGTTTTATCGTTACCCCTTCTTTTATTGATCCTTCCAATGTTGTAACCTTGTGATGCAGAGTGGATTTTGTAGTAATGATACGAAAAAATAATCTCTGCAATATTTTAAACTAAATTTATCGTTGATTACTAAATTGGAATTTTTCACGATAGAAAGTGTGATTTGGTTACCGTCCTTAAGTGATCAAGCTAGGTTCCCAACAAGTAACAATAATTTGAAATTCGATTCGATTGTACCTAGCTCTTCATTATTTTTGAAGCAAAATAAAACTAGCTAGGTTTCCACAGACGACGCCACTTGATAACTCCAAATTGATGTTTTTGCTTGTGGAACCTGCATCGATGAGGAGAACAGGTAAAAGGGTGGAGTTTCCCTTATAAACACTCCAAAGCTTAAGTCAGTAATGGTATGAGAAAAAAATATAATAAAGTGAATAGGCATAATAGAATAGAGAATTAAGGATGTAATATCCCGAGTTTTTAAATAATTTTAAACTGCATCGGGATATGCAATGTTAATAATTTTTGTACATATTTATGATATTTTTATGAGTTTGATATTTATTAAAGCTAATTTTAATAATTTTTTAAATTATTTTAAGAGTTTTACATAAAATTTTCCCGAAAATTGTATTTTCGGGAAAATTAAAACGTAAATAATTTAATATTAATTATTTTGACTAGTTTTACGAATTTGCATGAACTCATATATAATTTTAAAAGTGCTAAATAAAATATATATATGTGTATTTATTTAAATTAAATTAGGGTTTAATTGATTAAATTAATTTTTATTATTTAGTTTTAATATTAATTAATTAATTATAAGTGTATAAATTATTAAATATATTAAATTATATGTGTGTGGAATATATTTAATGTGTGTGAGATTTTATATTATTATAATATAAAGTGTGGATATATATATATATATATACACATATATACATTATTATTTATCAAAATCAAAAAGTTTACAAAAATTACAATTATGCCACTCGCTCTTCTCCTTCATTCCCGATCGCCATTCCACCATTTGCGGCCGTTTCAAGCTGAATTTTTTGCCATCGGTGTGCCTCTCAGCCTTCCTCCTCCACCTCTAGCCTTTCCCGATGTCTGAAGCTCCTTATTCTGGCATGTTTTGGTCGGAAAATCAAGAGAAGCTGAAACTCGACCAAGCTTCGATCGATGTGATTCTGGCCACCGTTTTTGACACCGCTGGTCTCTATCTTCTTCTTGAGCTCCGGTGAGTGTGATTCCAAGCTTTCTTTCACTTAAAATAGTCTAGATTTCCCTAGGTTTTGATTTCTTCATTTCAACCTAATAGGGTTTTCAAAATTTTTTTTAGCTTTAATTTGATTGATTCATGCAAACTCCCTTCACAAACTTTGATCCTTGTAGCTTAATATACTTGTGGTAATTTTTGTGGAATTTTTGGAATTTATTTTGATTTTTGTAAATTTTTTATTATTTTATTAATATTTTCTAATTTTCGAAAATTAATTAATTAAATTATGAAATTGTGTTTTATGGTAATTATAGGTGTTGAAATGAATTTTAGAAATTTATTTGTAATTTATGAAAATTTTATATATTTATTTTGAATTTATTTAAATTTATGTAATTTTGGAAAATTAGGTTAATTAAGTGTTTAATTGAAATTAATTGGTTAATTGAGTGTATTTATTGATATTATTGAATTATATGTTGAGAAAATTAATTTTGAGTAATTATACTATTTTTGGTGAATTTTTTATTAATTTTAGCGAATTTATATATATATATGGGTATTTTGGTAATTTGACACTAAATTGGTTAAAAATGTAATTACATTGGTTTTAATAGTTATTTAAGGTATAAAAATGATTTCTACAAATTATGTAGTATTTTTAACTAATTAAAACTATTTTTCATAAATTATTTTCAAATTATATATAATATACGATTTTTCTAAATAAATGAGTTTTTATTGGTTTTTAACATGTTTTAGGGTTAATTATGTAATTTGGAGTGATAAAATGTATTTTTAATATAAAAAGGGCATTTTAGGTATTTTATAATTATTTTGTGAATATTGGACCTCGGTCGGTCAATTGTAGTTTGGAGTCCGATCGAGAGATTATGATTGTGGTTGTGTTTTGTGTTTATTTCGAAGTGTGTTTTCTTTGCAGGACCGACTCTACTCTTTGAGTAGAGAGATGTCCATTTTACAGGGGAGGTTCTGCTGGATTTTCGATAGAATTCTCGTAAAACGTGATATCCGATCGAATTCTAATTCTAATTCTAATTATGAGTCTAGCATTCTAGATCGAGTTTCTAGGAATTTCTGTTAAATTTTGTCACGACCCAAAACAGGGGCCATGACCGGCGCTAGGGAACGGGAATTCTTTCGAATCCGGAACCCTTAGCAAGCCTAAAAATAAAATAAATCATGCAATAATAACAATAACCATATATTATGCAGCGGAAATAAAAATCATAAATATAATGATAACACTTCATCACTGGATTTGAATCAAAATCCCATCATATACATAAAATCTCTTTAATACAAATCCAGTTTCAACATAATACATCTCTTTTAAAATAAAATACATGAAATCCAATACTTTAATTCACAACTACTACAGTGTCTAGATAAAATAAATAAGACTCAAGTAAACAATTTACATAAAGAAGCCGGGACGGAAGAAATCCGGCGTATCGACCTGCTACTGAGGTCTGAAGAAGTTGACTCTCCTGAAAAATAGTCAACGGAGGGGAGTCAGACCTCACTGAGTGAATTACTATAATATATATACATACACACTAAGTGATAATGCATACAGTCAACAGTATATATATAATATGTATATATACAGGCAATTTCATACAGATGCAGAAAAATCATTTTTATATATTTTACTGAAAAAAAAATCCCAGTTTATGAAGGATCACATAGAACCCTAGAATATCGCAACCTCAGAATAATAGTGTTAAACAACACTCTGGCCATACAGGCTCACTTATCCAAATATATCCACTTATTCCATTTAGACAGTAGACTGGCCCCGAGACACTAAGTCAACCGAGCTCCAGCAGTCTGACTGCCAGTGTGATTGGCCCCGAGACACTAAGTCAACCGAGCTCCAGCAATCATACCCACAAACCACATCTCACATATCAATAATCATAATCAAATCAATATCCACAATAATTTAGTAATATAGCCTAAAGCTATAGGCGTACCGGTACGTACTCGGTCCTAGTGCTGCCCACTAGGTAGCACGTTCTATTGATATCCTTCATCATTAAATATAAAACATTCATTCACAAAAATAAATGATGCATGACGTTCAATAAAATACAACATAAACCATATATATACCGGAAATATACCAAAAGTAAACCAGGTATATTTCGAGTATATATATGTCAAATAAATCCAATTAAATCATAAATTAAATTTAAAAATATATTTAAAAACATTTTAAATATATTTTATTAATAAAACATGTATATAATTTATTATATACCAAAAATAAACCAAAAATATACTTAAATACAAATCACATTATTTATGCATTTTAATCAAAGTAAAACATATATTTCTAAATCATGCATCCTAAGCATATATATATAGTATAGTAACTCACCTAGTGCGCTCCACGAGACAGGTCCGACGGGCCTGGTCCACTAGCCCTCGGTCTCGGTGCAACTAAACAAGAAATAAATAACCGATATCAGAGTAACCCTAATAGAAATCCTAGAATTCGATCTAGAGTATTAAACACAGAATCAAAAATTAGGGTTCGACTGGATATCACGTTTTACGAGAATTCTAGCGAAAATCCGACAGAACCTCCCCTGTAAAACGGAAATCTCTCTACTCAAAAGAGTAGAGCCAACCCTGCAAAGAAATACACTTCGAGAAATAGGCTCAACACAAAACCACAACCCCTCGGTCGGACTCCAAACTACAGTCTACCGACCGGGGTCCACAAACACAGAACAATTCCAGATATACCAAAAATATCCTTATAACATAGAAATACATTTTATAGGTGGAAATTACATAATTAACCTTAAAACACTGTAAAAACCGATAAAAACTCATTTTATTTGAAAAACCGTATATTATATATATAATTGAAAATAATTCACGAAAAATAGTTTTAATTAGTTAAAAATACCAAATAATTTGTAGAAATCATTTTTATACCTTAACTAATTATTAAAACCAATTAAATTACATTTTTAGACAATTTAGGGTAAAATTACCAAAATACCCCTATATATATAAATATACTTAAATTACTTCAAAAATTCACCAAAAATCATACAATTATCCAAAATTAATTTTCTCAACATATTTATCAATAATATTAATAATTAAACTCAATTAACCAATTAATTTCAAATAAAAACACTTTTAACCTAATTTTCTCAAATTCACATAAACTCAAATAATTAAAAATAAATACTTAGAAATTCATAAAAATTCTAAATAAATTCCTATAATTCATTTCAACACCCAATTTAACCATAAACTCCAATTTCATAATTTAAATAATTAATTTCGGAAAATTAGAAAATAATATTAAAATATTCAAAAATACCCAAAAATCCAAAAAATCTCCAAAAATTCTACAAAAATTCATACATGTATATTAAGCTACTAGGAACAACATTTGTGAAGGGAGTTTCCATGAATCAATCAATTCGAAGCTCAAAAAAAATTGAAAACCCTAATAGGCCGAAATTGAAAAATCAAAACCTAAGCAAATCTAGACCAATTCAGCTCAAACCAAAGCTAGAATCACACTCACCGGAGCTCAAGGAGAAGAAAGAGACCGGCGGTGTCAAAAACGGTGGCCGGAATCGACGTGATCGACGGTGGATCAATTTTCGGCTTCTCCGGCCAAAATCGATCTCCAGACGCCGGAAATGGCCTCCTCAGGCGGCGGAATTGGTCGGGGAAGACGGTGGCACACCGGACGGCACTCCCACGGTGAAGAAACGGCACGGCAGCGACCGGAAACGGAGAAGGGAAGAATCGGGAGGAAGAAGAAGAAGTCGGGGGCAGTTTTGTAATTTTCCAAACTTTTTGATTTTTGACAAATATATGTATATATATATACTTTATACTATATATTAAAATAATATTAAATTACACACATCAAATATACACCACACACATAAAAATATTAATATTTTAATAATTTATACTAAATAAAATTAATTAAATAACAATAAAATAAATAAATACCTAATAAAATATTAGGGAAATAATAAACCCTAATTAAATAAATATACACACACAGGCTTTATTTAATAATTTAAAAATATGTATGAGTTCATGCAAGTCCGTAAATACATTTAAAATAATTAATAATACATTGTTTACGTGAAAATTTCCCCGAAAATGCAAGTCCCGGGAAAATTTTACGTAAAACACTGAAAATAATATACAGTAATTAAAATAGGTTTTAAATACATATTAACTCGTAAAAATATCATGTAATATACAGAAATTATTAACTCTGCATATTCCGGTACTGTGTAAAAATATTTTAAAAACACGGGATATTACAAATTTATTTTGATTTTTGTTGCCATCTGTTTGTTTAGTTACGCCGAGACCGAGGCTTAATGGACCAGGCCCGTCAGAACCATCTCGTGGAGCGCAACAAATAATGAGTTGTTATTTTATATATATATGTTTAGAGTGCATGTTTTAGAAATGTAGGGTTTATTTTGATAAAATATGCGTAAATGATTCAATTAGTACTTAGGTTTATTTTTTGAATATTTTTTATATATTTTGAATTATATGCATGTTTTATTAAACATATATACTTAAAATATTTTTAAATATATTTCTAGTTTATCTTGCAATTATATTGGATTTATTCGACGTATATATACTCGAAATATACTTGATTTACTTTTGGTATATTTCTAGTATATATATGGTTTATGTTGCTATTTTATTGAAATTCATGCATCATTTATTTATGAATGTATGTTTTATATATAAATGAAGGATATCAATAGAACGTGCTACCTAGTGGGCAGCATTAGGACCGAATACGTACCAGTACACTGATAGCATTTAGGCTATATTACTAACTTATTTGTGGATGTTGATTATATTGATTCGATTTGATTTATGTGATGTGAGATGTGGTTTGGGAGTGTGATTGCTGGAGATCGGTTGACCAAGTGTCTCGGGATCAATTACACTGACAGTCAGACTGCTGAAGCTCAGTTGACTTAGTGTCTCGGGGCCAGTCTATTGTCCAAATGGAATAAGTGAATATATTTGGAATAAGTTAGCCTGTATGGCTAGAGTGTTGTTTAACACTGTTTGAGGTTGCGATTTTCTAGGGTTCTATTTGATTTTTTATAAACGATGATTTTCAGTAAATATATAAAAATGATTTTGCTACATCTGTGTGTATTATATATCTATTATATATACTATTGACTGTGTGCATTGTCATTTAGTATGCATATATATATATATATATCAATTCACTCAGTGAGGTCTGACTCCCCTCCGTTAACTATTTTTTTAGGAGAGTCATCGTCTTCAAACCTCAATAACAGACCCTTATGCAGGATTTCTTCCACCCCGACTTCACTATGTAAACTGCTTATTTGAGCTTTATTTTATAATCTAGACACTGCAGTAGTTATATATAGTTATGGAGTTTATGTATTATATTGTGTGAGTTATGTATTTCAAATATTTGAACTGGATTTGTTTTAAAGGAATATATATATATATATATATATATATATGAGGATGAGGATTTAAATCCATTAATGTATATTTAGTTACCTTATTTGTGATTTTATTTCCACTGCAAAATATTTTATTTATGTTATTATGATTATTGCATGTTTTATTTTATTTTAAGGTTTGCTACGGGTTCCGGATTCGAAAGAATTCCCGTTCCCTCACGCCAGTCATACCCCCTATTTTGGGTCGTGACAAAGGATGATTGCTTGTATGATGAGGTGATGCAATGATGTCTTCATAATGTTGTATCATGTGAATGGGGAGATGAGTGAATATAAGCATGAAAATATGAGAATGTGAGAATGAATGACATGAGATGTCATAAGATGTATTTATAGGAAAAGGTATTGTTCAAACCCCTTAAGAATATGATTTCTTAGTTGTAATAACCCTAGTTTTTTAAATTATTTTAATATTTAACGGGATATGCAGTGTTAATAAATTTTGAAACTATATTGATTATTTTATCATTTTGTGAATAATTATCGTTATTTTTACGTTTAACTATAGTTTTCTACGTGAATATTATCTCAAGACTTATTATTTTGGATAATTAATTTATGCTATTTAACATACTACTTTGAATGATGTTATTTTCATAATGTTATATTTAATGTATTATTGTTTTAATGTTATTATTATTCTTAATAAATTATATTATTTTATGTGTTAGGTACAACAATAATTAGGGTTAATATTATTTTATTGTGTGTGATATATGTGTGTGTATATATATTAATAAATGTGTGTGGTGGAGATTAGTTATATATATATATATATATATATATATATATATATATATATATATATACTATCCTTACTGCGCAACCCGAACCACCAAGCCAACCTCCGCCCATCGCCGTCCATTTCCTTTACTGTCAGAGCGCCATCCGGTCCTCCTACCACCGCTACCTCCTGCCGACGACGTCGCCTCCTCCTTCTTCTCCGGCAACGTCGACGTGCAAAAGCAGCAGCAAGGTAGACCGAGGCTTCCAACATCATTCCACCCACGTCCAGCCACCATTTCGTGCACCACTGGTCTCTATCGACTCCCTAAGCTTCGATGGTCATTATTCCAAGCTCCGTTTGTGCTTAAAGCCGATCGTTTGTGAGTTTTCTCCATTTTTTGGTTTTAAGCTTTTATGTTTTTCTATTTTTTTAGTTGATTTTTGGTTGATTTAGGCAAACTCCCTTCACAAAAGTTATTTCTAGTAGCTTGATCTTCATGGAAAAATTTTTGTTTGAATTTTTGGGATTTATTTTGATTTTAGTGAATTTTTTATTATTTTATTATTATTTTATTATTTTCGTAAATTAATTAAATAAATTGTGAAATTGTGATTTTTGGTGTTATTGATGGTTGATATTAATTTTAGAATTTAATTTATAATTTTTGTGATTTTTTATACAATTTTTATAATTATTTTAAGTTTATGTCTTGAAAATTAGGTTAAATATATGTTTTGATGGAAATTAAGGGTTAATTATATGTTTTTAGTGGTAATAATGAGATATATGTTGAGAAAATAATTTTTATGTATTTATATAATTTTTATTGAATTTTTTAATATTATTAGTATTTTATGTGTATTTTTATATATTAGGGGTAATTTGGTAATTTGGTAGTATTTTTAGTTAAATATTAAATTTAATTGGCTTTAATAATTATTTGAGGTATAAAAATGATTTTTACAAATTATTTACTAATTTTAACTAATTAATACTATTTTTCAAAAATTGTTTTCAAATTATATATAATATACTATTTTTGTAAATAAGTGGATTTTTAGTAATTTTTAATATGTTTTTGAACTAATTAAGTAATTTGGTTTTGTAAAATGAATTTTTATTAAGTTATATTGAATTACCGAGAAATATCAATTTTTAATAATATTATATTATTACTTAAGGTTTTTAAGTAATTATTGGTAAAATAAATACTTTTGGTGTTTTAATGTTTAAATTGTCATATTTTGATACTTAAAGGGTATTTTTGGTATTTATTGAATTTATGTATATTTTATTGTATCTTGTGGTAAATTATGGACCTTAATCGGAGGAAATTGTAGTTTAGGATCCTAACCGAGGAGTTGGATGAATTTTATATTCGAAGTGTGTCTTTCTTGCAGGACTAGCTCTACTTTTTAAATAGAGAGATGTCCGTTTTTCAAATGAGGTTCTGCCGAATTTTTGGTAGAATTCTCATAAAACGTGACATCGGATCTAATTCCTATTCTCTGTCTATGTTAGTAATTCTAAATCGAGTCTCTAGAAGCTTAAGTTAGATATATTCTAATGTCGTGACCGTTTTTATTGTTTAGTTGCACCGAGACCAAGGCCTAGTGAACCAGGTCCGTCGGACCCGTCTCGAGGAACGCACACCTGTGAGTTATTATACTATATATAAATGTATTGCATTTAGGATGCATGATTTAGGATTTTTTATTTTCATTATATGTTTTTAAAAGTAATTTAATTTATAATATGATTAGGGTTATGTTTAGTATATTTTAGTATATATACATGTTTTAAATGTATATTCATTCATAATTGTTTATTTAAATGATTAGTATACTTTAGGTATATTTTTAGTATATTTTAGGTTTATTCCTAAATAACTGCTTGTCGTATTATTGATTTATACTTAAATTATTTTTAAGTATATTTTTGATATATTTTTTATATATTTCCAAATAAATGCATGTTTTATTATTGATTTAAACCAAACATGTTATTGGTATATTTAAGGTTTATTTTTGATATATGCATGCTAGATAATTAGGTTATTTTTGGTATATTTTTTTTTGGATATATGTCAAACCTAAATGCATTTTTTAGTACTTATGCATGTTTTAAATGAATATTTATTCATAATTGTTTTATTAAATGATTTGTGTACTTAGGGCATATCTTTAGTATATTTAAGTATATTTTTTTAAAGTAAATGCATGTTATATTATTGAAACACACTTAAATTGTTTTAAATTATATCAATGGTTTATCTTTAATATATTTCATGTTTTATTTGACATATATACACCCGAAATATACTTGGTTTATTTTAGATATATTTCTAGTATATATATGGTTTATTTTACTATTATGAATGTTATTCTACATTATTTATTTTTCGTATGAATGATTTATTATAAATGAAAGATATCAATAGAACGTGCTACCTAGTGGGCAGCACTAGGACCGTGTACGTACCGGTGCGATAGATCAGGGTTGAGTGAGAATTAATTATGGTGATTATAATTGATTTTATTGATTTGATTAAGATTAATGGTGATATGATTGAGAGTGTGATTGCTGGAGCTCGGTTGACCAAGTGTCTCGGGGCCAATCACACTGACAATCAGACTACGGGAGCTCGATTGACTTAGTATCTCGGGGCCAGTCTACTGTCCAAATTAGAATAAGTGATCTATTTGAATTTAAGTGAGCCTGCATGGCTAAAGTGATGATATGGTTAATTGAGGTTGCGATTAATAGGGTTCTATTCAATCCTTCATGAATTAAAATAAATGTTTTCTACATTTAGTATATTTATAAAAGTAGAGTTTGGCATTTGTGTGAAATGCGTGAATATACATATATACATATATGAATGCATGATTGGATATGGTTAAATTGCATGTACATATAGTATAATAATTCACTCAGTGAGGTCTGACCCCCCTCAATTATTTTTTTTCAGGAGATCCTATATCGTCAGACCTTAGTAGTAGAGTTCCTCATCGGTGTTCTTCCATCCCGGCTATTTTATATAAATGTATATTTTAAACTCTGATTTGTATTCTAGAAACTGCAGTAGTAGTGTTATTGTATCATAAAATTATTGTTTTGTTTGATACCTTATACTCTGAGAGTATATTTGAACACTGTATGAACACATATTTATTTATGAAAGGATATTGAGTATCCCTTTTATATATATTGATACGAAAAATTTTAATTCTGTCGTACTTTTTATTTATTTATTGCATGATTTTATTTTCTAAGGCTTACTACGGGTTTCGGATTCGAAAGAATTCTCATTCCCTAGCGCCGGTCATGACTCCTAGTTTTGGATCGTGACATTAGTCATGTAGGATTGCCTTATTTAGGAAAGAATGAGACTTCCTTTGTAGAGTAATCTTCCTAATTGAAATAAACTTCCTTATTAAACTTTCTTTTTATTCAAGTTATATATCTTTCTCATTGGAGGAATATAACTCTTATTAGAATAGGATGCTGATATGGGATATCAGCTATATATATATATATATATATATATATATATATATATATATATATATATATATATATATATATATATATATATATATATATATATATATTGATTATAATTAAATAAGGATTAATATAATGGTTTTTAATTTTATTTGTAAATATGCATGCGTATCAAAATAAGATCCTATAGTATAAAAATATTAATTTTTTTACTTGTTAAAATTTTAGTTTGCTTCTAAAATTTTTCATAAATATTCTAATTTGATAGATGTAGTCCAAATTGAAATTGTGTAGAGGTGTTGACATAACATTTTAGGTGGCATTGTTAATTTGGATTTTATTGCCGCATCAATTACATAGTTATATAAAAAGACTATATTTTTTATTTGTACTCAATTTATCTCAAATTTTTAATTTTATCTTAAATATTTTAATTTTTCTAAATATATTGCATATTACTATTAAATATTTAAAACTTATTAGTTAATCATAATATTCAAAATATTTATTATTTAAATATACAATTTTATAAGCTAATATATATATATATATATATATATATATATATATATATATATATATATATATATATATATATATATATATATATATATATTAGCTTATAAAATACACTTAAATAATGTCATTAAATAAAATATACCAAATAATATTATTTAAAATAAGGTATATATATTACACAATAAATTATCAAAATACTAATCATAATATATATATCGAAACCCTAATTAACAATAAATAATAATAATAAAACTTATTAAATGAATAAATAATCATATTTATCTTTAAAATTTATTAACACTGCATATCCAATTATACAATAAATTAATTTAAAACTCAAGTTACAACAATCTTCCCCCTTTATAAGAATTCATCCTTGAATTCCAGAATGAAGAAGAAATACAAGATCAAGGAGGAAGGAGATATGGGTAAGAAGCTCGCATCTCAGCTTCGGTCTCCCAAGTGTGTTCTTCTACTCTGTTGATGCGCCATAACACCTTGACCATTGGAATCTGCTTCAAACAATGTTGTTGAACTTGATAGTCAACGATCACAACAAGTTCTTTTGTGAACGTCAAGTCTTCATCACTTCAACATTGTCGAGCTGCAGCACGTGTGAAGGGTCTAAAACATACTTCCTCAGCATCGAGATATGAAATACCAGATGCACTTGAGACATACTCAGAGGCAAAGCCAACCGATATACAATAGTGCCAACTCTCTCCAGAATCTCAAACGATCCTATATATCTCGATGCTAGCTTACCCTTCCTGTCAAATCTCATAACACCCTTCATCGAAGACAACTTCACAAAAATAAAGTCTCCTACCTAGAACTCCACATCTCTTCGTCTAGGATCCGCATAGCTCTTCTGCCCGCTAACTGCTATCTCTAATATGCTCCTGATCATAGCAACTTTCTCTATAGCATCTCAAACCATCTCAGGTCCAGTCAAAGCTCTCTTACCAATCTCATCCCAACTCAAAAGGGATCTACACTTCCTTCCATACAAAGCCTCATATGGTGTCATTCCAATACTGCTATGGTAGCTATTATTATATGCAAACTCAACGAGTGCCAAATGATCATCCCAGCTACCTCCTAAATCCAAAACACACATCCTCAACATATCTTCCAGTATTTAGATCGTCCTCTCAGACTAACCATCTGTCTGAGGATGAAAAGTAGTACTGAAATCCAACCTAGTGCCCATCGCTTCCTGCAGTTTCTGTCAAAAATGAGAGGTAAACACTAAACCTCTATCTGATACATTGGACATAGGTACTCCATGAAGGCACATAATATGCTTCACATACAGCTTCGCCAATCTAGCTACATAATAAGTGGCTTTCACAGGCAAGAAATGTGCAGACTTGGTTAACCTATCCACAATCACCCAGATGGAATCGTATCCATCCTTAGAATGAGGTAAACCAACCATAAAATCCATAGCAATCCTTTCCCACTTCCACTCAGGAATAGGAAGAGGCTAAAGCTTCCCAGAAGGCTTCTGATGCTCAACTTTCACTTGCTGACATGTCAGACACTTAGCAACATAATCAGCGACATCCTTTTTTAATCCATCCCACCAGTACAAGTTTCTGATACTGTGGTACATCTTAGTGACACCCGGATGTACGTTGTAAGTTGTAGAATGTGCTTCCTCTAAGATATCTTCTCTCAAGTTATCCACATTAGGAACACACAATCTACCACTGATCCACAAAACACCATCATCATTAAGTGTGAAATCGGTGAACTTCCCTGCTCAAACATTCTTTGCAAGCTCTTCCAGAATAGGATCTCAGCTCTGAGCTGTTTTAATCCTATCTCTCAGTACATATCACACCTTAAACTGAGCTAGCAGTCCACCTGATCTACTTACCTTCATCATCAGACCTTGATCCACTAACTGATGCAACTGTTGGATCAACGATCTCCTCTCCACACTGATGTGAGCAAGACTGCCTGAGGACTTCCTACTCAAGGCATTTGCTACCACATTAGCCTTGCTTGGACGATATAGAATCTCACAGTCATAATCTTTCAATAGTTCTAACCATCTCCTCTACCTTAGATTCAGATCTCTCTGCTGGAAAATGTACTTAAGGCTTTTGTGATTAGTAAAAATCACACAAGTCACCTCGTACAGATAATGTCTCCAGATCTTGACAGCAAAGATCACTACAACCATCTCTAGGTTGTGGGTAGGATAGTTCTGTTCATGCTTCTTCAACTGCCTCAAAGCATAGGCTATCACCCTACCATTCTGCATTAATACACAACCTAGGCCAACTCTAGAGGCATCACAATATATTGTGAACTTGTCTACTCCATTAGGCAAAGCTAAAATTGGGGCTGTGGTTAACTTCTCCTTCAGCAACTGAAAACTATTCTCACAAGCTTTTGACCACTCAAATCTCACATTCTTCTGAGTCAACCGAGTCATAGGAGCTGCAATTCTGGAAAAATCCTGTACAAACCTCCTATAATACCTGGCTAAACCTAGAAAACTATGAATCTCTGTAACTGAAGTCAGTCTAGGCCACTCAGACACTACCTCAATCTTTTGTGGATCAACCTGAATACCTTCTTTAAATACCATGTGTCTAAGAAATGCAACACTCTCCATCCAAAAATCACACTTCGAGAATTTAGCATAAAGTTGATGTTCTCTTAGTGTCTGTAGTACAGTCCTCAAATGATATACATGCTCCTCTATACTCCTCGAATACACTAGTATATCATCAATGAAGACTACCACAAACTAATCCACAAATGGTCTGAATACCCTATTCATCAAGTCCATAAAAGCTGTTGGTGTATTAGTCAAGCCAAAAGACATCACCAAAAACTCATAATGGCCATATCGAGTGTAGAATGCCGTTTTAAAAATATCGGCTTCGCTAATCCACAACTGATGATAACCCGACCTTAAATCAATCTTAGAAAAGAACTGTGCACCCTGTAGCTGATCAAACAAGTCATCTATCCTCAGGAGAGGATACTTGTTCTTCACTGTCACCTTGTTCAACTCTCTGTAGTTAATGCACAGTCTCAGGGTACCATCCTTCTTCCTCATAAACAGGATTGGTGCACCCTAAGGAGAAATAATGGGTCTAATAAAACCCTTATCTAACAACTCTTGCAACTGCTCCTTTAACTCTTTCAACTCTGTAGGAGCCATTCTGTAGGGTGGCATAGAAATAGAGGTAGTGCCTAGAACCACATCTATACAGAACTCAATCTCTCTGTGAGGTGGTAAACCCGACAACTCCTCAGGAAAAACATCAGGAAACTCATAGGCAATAAGAACCTCTGTGAGTGACAACTTCTCCATTAAAGTATCCCTAACTAATGCCAAATATCCTTGACAACCTTTCCTCAGCAACTTCCTAGCCGTAATAGCAGAGATGAGATTTTGAGGTGCTGAACTCCTATCACCCACAAATTTAAATTCTTCTTCACCAGGAATTCTGAAAGTCACCTCTTTACTCCAACAATCTACCACGGTATAGTGCTAAGATAACTAGTCCATACCTAAAATAACATCGAACTCCATCACATTCAATAGAATCAAATCAGCGGACAATTCTCTACCTCCGACAAGAACTGGACAACCAGAAAGAACAACATCGGTGTCCAAAGAATCACTCAGAGGAGTGACAATAGACAAAGGAAAAGCCATCCTCTAAGTTTGCCAACAAGACTTAGAAGCAAAAATAGGAGAAACGAACGAATGCGTGGCACCCAGATAAAAAAAAAACCCATGCATCCAGGTAATAGATAGAAATAATACCTGCCATGACTGCATTAGATGCCTGAGTATCCTACTGAGTGAGATGGAAGACTCTGGCATGTCCTCGACCTCCCTGCTGGCTGGTAGAAGCCTGGCCAACACCTCTGGCACCTCCTCTAGTACCTCTACCACGACCCTACTAGGGAACAATTTGGGTAAAACTCTGATGTTGGGCTGGAGGCAACTGAAAAGGAATGGGTGCAGCACTAGCAATCAACTGTTGAGGGAATCATGGAATCTGCGGTTGCTGATATCTAGAATAGGAACACGATCTGGAAAAATATCCCGTCTGCCCGCATCTGAAACACGTCAGCGGTGTTATGTAACACGATCCCTAATGGACTCTACCGCAGGTCTGATATACACTAGCAGCTGACCCGGAACTACGACCACTGCTGCTGCTCGAAGCACCTGACCCAAGTCTGAATGGTCTACGCTGACCTCCACGGCCATGTCTATTACTTCGATGTACCCACTGCTGCTGTCTCTGAGTCTATTGGGCTGGACCCCTCTGCTGACTACTCGATCCAACCTGAAAACTCGAGTACAAAGTAGTCTAGAATCCATCTGACTGAACACCCAATTGGTAATAATCAAGCATAGCTCCTTACCTGACTAGCCTCAGCTCAATCTCCTTGGCCAACTCTATCACTGACTATAGAGTAAGGCTCGCTATAGGCATACCAGCAAATGCAGAAGCCAAACTAGTGACATAGGTGGTGACTGCGAAATACTGATCTCGCATCAGATCCTCTGCATATCTGCCAAGCTGAAGGAACTCTCTAATGTAGTCCTCAACAGATTTATCACCTCGGGAAATGCTGGTCAACCAGAGTCTGTAACTCATACGAAGTGGCTCTAGGCAGAATCTCCTAATAAATAGCTCTCTAAATTGAGTTCAAGTCATCGTCGTCATATATGGCTGGATCATTTGAATAAACCAATCTAGGGCTAGTCCCTCAACAGACAACTCGACTATCATAATCCACTGGTACTCGGTGTGAGCAGTCTGAGTTCTCGTCTCGATCGTATGCAGAAAATCTAGAGGGTTTGAAGTCCCATCGAATGCAATCCTGCAAACTCTGGCATAGAACAGGGCTACCTCAGGGTCAAACATACCCTGTTGATATACAGGCTGAACAAGTGGTGCAACCGGAGGTACAGGACTATCCTCATACTCTGTCTCTACATGTTCCTCATCATGTAGCTCTCTCTATCTACGGTGACCTGTCGCTCCTCGAGGTCTACCTCTGCCTCAACCTCTGTGCCTAATTGGCAGCTCAGGAGGTAAAACCTCATCCTGGTAGGACTCATCATCCTTGGCCTCAATAACCGGTGGAGCGACACGCGCTCGCCTCCTCATTCTGAAAAGATAAATAGAAGGATTCAAATAAGACAGATAACGAAGGATAACGCAAAAAACTAAATCAAGGAATACATATCAAGACATACTCGAACATAATCAACTGTAATAGTTTCAAAAGAAAAAACAACACTAAAAACTAGGGCCACAACTCACACAACTAAGGCCCTGACACAAAACTCTACTCTGATACCAACTTTTTCACGACCCAAAATAGGTAGCCATGACCGGCGCTAAGGAACAAGAATTCTTTCGAATCCGAAACCCGTAACAAGCCTTAAAAGAAAAACATGCAATCAAATAAAATAAATAAAATATTATTCGGTGAAAATTAAATCTCAATTAATAAAAATATGTTCCTCAACATCCTTTAATAAAATGATAACACATCATATATCATAAATAAAATCTTTTAAAACAAATCTTTAGAGAAACACTCTGAATTAAGATCCTCATACATGTATAAATACAATACAATTCATGACAGATTTAAATACAACTACTACTGCAGTGTCTAGAGTACTAAATAAAACTCAAGTGAGTGATTTACATAATAAAGCCGGACCGAAAGAAATCCGACGAACAGATTTACTGCTGAGGTCTGAAGAAGATGACTCTCCTATAAAAACGTCAATGGAGGGGAACCAGACCTTACTGAGTGAATTATTATAATATATATACACGCATAGCTAAATGTCAAATGCAGACACTCAAAAATATATATAATAAATATATATACAGGTAAATACACACAGATGCAACAAAAATCATTTTAATACTGAAAATCTTTAGTTTATGAAGGATCAAATAGAACCCTAAATGATCGCAACCTCAATATCAATAGAAAGTACTCTAGCCATATAGGCTCACTTAATTCCAAGTAAATTTACTTAATCCATATGGACAGTAGACTGGCCCCGAGACACTAAGTCGACCGAGCTCCAGCAGTCTGACTGTTAGTGTGATTGGCCCCGAGACACTAGGTCAATCGGGCTCCAGCAATCACACTCTCAATCACATCAATCTCAATCAAATCAATATCAATCAATCATAATCACCATAATTAATTTTACACATAACTCTAATCTATCGCACCGGTATGTACACGGTCCTAGTGCTGCCCACTAGAAAGTACGTTCTATCAATATCCTTCATTTATATTAAAACATACATTCAGAAAAATAAATAATGCATAATGACATTTAAAATAAACAAATAAACCATATATATACGAGAATTATACCTAAAATAAACTAAGTATATTTCAGGTATATATACATGTAATAAATTCAATTAAATCATGTAATATACTCAAAATCAACCAATAACATACTTACATAATTTGAAAATAAATCACAAAGAAATTATGCATTTATTTTAAAATATACCAATAATATACTAAAAATATACCTAAGCATTTATCAAAGCAATTATGCAAAAATTTACATTTAAAACATATAATTTCTAAAACATGCAACCTAAAGAAATTCATATATATCATAATAACTCACAGTTATGCGCTCCTCGGGTCCGACGGGCCTGGTCCACTAGGCCTCGGTCTCGACACAACTGACAATAAAAACGATCACGAATCAGAATATATAGAGACTCGATCTAGAATTCTAAACACAAACAGATAATAGGAATTTGATCAAATGTCACGTTTTATGAGAATTCTACCAAAAATTCGGCAAAACCTCCTCTATAAAATGGATATCTCTTTACTTAAAAAGTAGAGCCGGTCCTACAAGAAAATACACTTCGAATAAAATTCTCATAACTCCTCGGTCGGAATCCCAAACTGCAATTTCCACCGACCGAGGTCCACAATTCATAACAATATACAATAAAATATATTAAAATTTCATAAATACCAAAAATGCCCTTTAAGTATCAAAATATAGCAATTTAAGTATTAAAACACCGAAAGTAATTATTTTATCCGTAATTACTTAAAAAACCCTAATATTAATATAAATCGATATTTCTCGATAATTCAAAAATATAAATAAAAATTCATTTTAAAGATCTAAATTACTTAATTAGTCCAAAAATATATTAAAAATTACTAAAAATCCATTTATTTACAAAAATGGTATATTATATTTAATTTGAAAATAATTTTCAAAAAATAGTATTAATTAGTTAAAATTAGTAAATAATTTGTAAAAATCATTTTTATACCTCAAATTAATTATTAAAACCAATTAAATTTAATATTTAACCAAAATTACTACCAAATTACCAAAATACCCATAGTATACAAAAATTCACATAAAATACTAAAACATTCAAAAATTCAATAAAAATTATATAATTACTCAAAAATTATTTTCTCAACATATTATTCACTAAAATCCACAAATACACTTAATTAACCAATTATTTCTAATTAAATATATATTTAACCTATATTTTCAAAATTGACATAAACTAAATATAATTATAAAAATTACACAAAAATCACAAAAATTATAAATTAAATTCTAAAATTAATATTAACCACCAATAACACCAAAAATCACAATTTCATAGGTTATTTAATTAATTTATGAAAATAATAAAATAATCAAAAATTCAAAAAAAAATCAAAATTAATTCCAAAAATTACAAAAAAATTAAGCTAGAGGGATCAACTTTTGTAAAGAAACTTCTCATGAATCAAGCATGAATTATCAAAAAAAAAATCAAAAACCTAAAATGACCGAAAATGGAAATGAGTTCGAAACCCTACCAAATCATGTATTCAAGCTACAAGAAGCTTGGAATCCTCCTTTATAAAGTTTCAGAAGTCCAACGGCACCGGAATCATCAATTTTGGTGGCCGGAAACGCCTTGAACGGAGGAGGGACCGATTTTCAGCTTTCCAGCTTCACAGGCTTCGAACGGCACCGGAGAAGATGACTGGCGACAGCTGGGCTGGCTGTCTGGTAGCGGAAGACACGGAGGCACTCTAATGGAGGAAGAAATGGATGGCAGCGATAGTGAGGGAGGGAGATCGGGGAAGATGATGAAGGGGAAGGTTTTTTGTTTTATATATATATATATAAATATTACTTTATAATAAAGTTTAATAAACTATATAATATATTATTCAACAAAATTTATACACCACAAATAAAATACACACACACATATATATATATACACACACATATTAATATATACACATTTAAATAAATAATAAACCCTAAATATATGTGCATATATATATATATATATTAGCTTCTAAAATACACTTAAATAATGTCATTAAATAAAATATACCAAATAATATTACTTAAAATAAGGTATATATATATTACACAATAAGTTATCGAAATACTAATCATAATATATATATCGAAACCCTAATTAACAATAAATAATAATAATAAAACTTATTAAATGAATAAATAATCACATTTATCTTTAAAATTTATTAACACTGTATATCCGATTATACAATAAATTAATTTAAAACTTGGGTTATAACACCAAATTAAAAATTAACTTGAATGCTAAATTTATATTAAACACAATATAACAAAATATAAAATTCATTACAAATAAATTTTATAAACTATTCATTTAAACCAAACACATTTCATCAATAAAAATTGAACTCAACATAATGTAAATGTTTTGCTTTTGGGAAGCAAGCTGCTTGTATCATCAACAACAATTATTAAATAGTCATGGATTAATTCATGCAAGATTGGTAGCTTTGAATTCGGAATTGTAAGTAAATTTGCTATCTATTTCTATGTTATATCTGTCAATTGTCAGCAGAGGAAAGGAAATATGTGGAAGATTTGATTGTTTATTTTATAAATACCCTTTTTTTCTAATTTAATAATTTGATATTAAAAAATGAGTTAAAATTTTGGCAAGTCACAAATTCTATTTTTTAAAAAATAACATTCAAAATAATGAAAAGCTTAAGATAAATACAAACATAATTTTTAAAATTAGTTAATAAGAAATTATTTTTATTCAAATAATATTTTAAATTTGAATCATAATATATACAATTAATTAAGTTAGTTGTTCATAAATTTTTATCATCCATGTACTTTTATTAAATTAAATTGAATTAATGTGAGTGTAATAATATTTGTATACCGATAGATTTTATTTTATTTTATTTTATTTTTTAAAAAAGCAAATAAATTAAGTTGACTAAGAAAACCTGAGATATCATAATGTCTACAAATGAGATCTGCTTTATTGAGTTGGATTTGAATCATACACAAGTACATGGATTCATATCCATTGCTTATTTAAATCACGTAGAAGTCTAACATATTATCATCTGGCCATTGATTTTACGCTCCCCAGGTCTGTGAAGCTGCCATAAACCAATGAAATTTTCATATCAGAATAATCAAAAAATTAAAATCATGACACATCATAATACAAAATGAACACATCAAAGAATGTGGATTTCTGTTTTGAAATGTCCAAAGCTAGACACCTGTTTGAATTTGTAAGATTAAGAATTCCTAATTTTTGGTAAAAAAATTGTAGTGGAGAGACATTTTTATCTAATTCTGATGTATGCACAATAGAATGTTAATTAATATTTATTTTTAAAATTTTATTTTTTTCAAATTTTTAATGTTTCTTTTATTTGCATTGAAATGAATTTGTTATATAATGATTTAAACACATACAATTTATAAATATTTTTTAAAATAATATAATTTAAAAAAATTCAAAGATAAAAAAATAAAAATCGCGAGTAGCGTCACTATAGATGTGGCCACTCGCAATTAATATCATTTTTTATAGTTAAATTTGTAATATATATATATACAGTGTTAATGTTGCATATAATACTCCGAGTTTGGTATATTATAAATCAAAATCTGTAAATTTTTTCATCAATGTTGTATGTAAAGTCCAATACTAACCAGTTGCAGAAAGTGCCCAATTGTTATCAGCGCCAACATGCCAAGTAAAATAACCGAGCAATCCCTTTCCTTTAGCATAAGAAACCTTGGTAGAGATACTCTGGACATCATCATATCCAATCCATGTTGTACCGCTATAGCAATAATTTGTAACAAAAGTGCTATTGAACACTGTAGCAGCATTATTTTGTGTTATGTACTGCTTGATCCGATTATAACCAATTGATCCATCTCCTGCTAGACCTGCTCCATTAGCAGGCGCATAAAGACCATTATTATTAGCATTAACTAGACGCCATGACCAACCATAAAAGGGAAAACCAAGCACTATTTTCTTTGCGGATAAGCCTGCCTGAATCCAGGATTTGACACCATTATCTCCACTTTCTTGACGGCCTGGATTGTACAATGCAGCAGGTGGTCCAGTGCTAGATGGGGACCAACCAGGGCCATAGAAGTCATACGCCATTACGTTGATCCAGTCCAAGCTGTTTGATACAGCTTGAATCGGGTACGAGACAGAAGTTGAGTAGTAATATGATATGTAAAGAACTGCTGCAGATAAAAGCAATGGTGGCTTGCCAGAGCTTTTTGCTTCTGCTGCTACAGCAGCTCTCCATTCATTAAGAAGAGAACCAAAATTGTTCATTTGAGTGGCGTTTGAAGGGTACTCCCAGTCAAGATCAAGGCCATGAAAATTGTAAGATCTTGCTAACTTTATTGATGAATCAATGAACGATTTCCTTGAGCTAGATTGGCTAGCCATTGAAGCAAAAGTGTTAACATTTGCAGCTCCACCACCAATGGACAAAAGGGTTTTAACAGAAGGGTTCTTCTTTTGGACTGTTTGTGTGAAGGTTGAGAATTGAGGTTGGTTTGAGGATGAGACAGTAACTTGGTAGGTTTGGGAATTAACGTCAGCAAATGCACAGAAAAGGTGAGTGAAATAGGTTGAGTCTATATCTGAAACTGCGAAACCGCTGCCTGGAAACCAGTAACCACCTTTGACAACAGTAGTTTGGCCGGTGGAGAAGTGGAGTTGCGAGGCAATGAGGATGATATAGAGAAAAGAGAGGATTTTGAATGCCATTGAAGAGGAAAGGGAATATTAATGTTTGTAGTGATGAGAAGCTGATGCTTAGCATATGTACATATAGGGTTCTAAACGATGACCGGAGTTCAAAATTTAGATTTTTTATCAAATAAACTAACGGACAAGTTATAATTTTATTTCACATTAAAATTTAACTTCGAAAATTCGAGATTTGACCTCAGAGAGAAGGTTCCCATTTCATTTCAAAAAATCTTTCAGCGGAAAGAGTAGAAAAAATTATTTATATAGATGATTTTTTTCAATGCATTTTATACCATTGGACCTTTTGAATTCAAAGGCGTGTTGCACTATTGTTTATCTAGATCATTTTTTTGTTTTTTAATGCATTTTCTACCATTGGACTTTCTGAATTCAAAGGTGGAAATTGTGCAACTTCCAAGTTGTGGGCACATAGGGCAGAGTCCACTCTATCAACAACTGGTAACGAGTGCATTGCACAATTTGGCAAATTGTTAAATTTCCACTCAAAAGTTCATTGATAGTATTTTTTTAATTATACTCTTTGTGCATGGTGTCACGAAGCAACACTAGCCAGGTCTGAGACTCTGAGGCGTAAATTATATCATAGACTTTTGTACTCTTGTAAAATTTTTTTTTAATACTTTTTTTTGTATCGCTTCTTCTCCTCTCTTTTTAACGCTTCTCTGCACGTTTTTCTTCTCTCTTATTCATCTTTCTTTTTTTTTTTTTCAATCACGATATCTCCCTTCTTTTTTGCACATTGTTTTTTTTTTTCTGCACTTTTTTTTATTAGTGGCTTTTTTTCTTGGTCTTTGTAAAGTGGTTCAAAACTTAAAATCATAACTTGAACCAAAGAGAGAATATTTGTAAAATTTACATATCGGTTCTTCTAAAATTCAGGAGTTATTCCTTTTTTTTCCTCTTCTTCTTTTTATAATTTTTAAATTGGATTTTGACTACAAATTATTTTGTTATATTTATTTAGTTTGTAACTCAAAGATTCATATGTTATTAATTAAAATTAAATTGAATGTGAATCTGTATGTAAAAGTTAATGAACCTGAAAATGAAGGGTAATGAACTTGCAGATGATCGAAGATCAATGAACATCCAGGTGAAAGTCAATGAACCTGCTGCAAACTCATTAATTTTCACATGCATGTTCATTGAATTTGCAGGCAAAGGTCAACTAATCTGCAACAGACTCATTGAATTTAACCTATAAATTTATTGATTCTCAATGACTATACAAGTGAAAAACAATGAACCTCATAAATTTTATCAATTAAACTATTAATTTTTATTGTATAAAAAGAGAATTTAACTAATTAAAATAAAGTTTAACACAAACAAAAAAAAATGATATTTAACATAAAAAAACATTTAACTAAAAAAATCGTAAATTTTTTTTTATTCACATATGTAATGTACCTCTTATTCATACTGGACATGTTACATGGTATAACAATTTCAGGAGAGTTGTCTTGCAAGTTGCAAGTGCGCTTGAAACATTGGGTTGAGTAAGAAATCCGGCCACAAAAGTTCAAGTCAGCTTAATACACTTAACAGGAATAATGACGCTTTTGTATTGTTGTAACATAGGGAGGTCCAAGATAGGATGGCTAACCATTGAGAAAAAAAAAAAAAAAACTAATATGTCTTTTTAGTGAAATTTAAGGAACATAAGAATTAAAAAAAAATCCAGCTAGCTATAACTAAATTTTTGTTCAACCATTAATTTCAAAATTGATATGTTATATTTTTTTAATATAATGTTTTAGGTATCTGATGGTTATAAAAATTATAATTATTTTGAAATTTAAGCTAAATAAATTAATAAAAAAATAAAATTTTCTTATCATCTATTTTTTAGGTAAATAAAACTCAAACCTATGATTTTAATTAACAAAATTCAAATTTCTTAATATTTAGACCAACAAATGTTGGCTATATTTGCCCATATATAAAACCCAAGTGATCAAGTGAAGGCTCCAGAATTTGGGGATCATGCGTTCAAAGTCTAGCATCACACATCAAATTTAAAGCTCTTGATTGTCACTGCAATGCCAAATTTAATACTATATATGATAATAATATTATTAATAATAGTAGTTAATATGATAGATATATTGATAATATATAGTTGTAATTTTCTTTACGGGCATAACAATAACTAGTCCAAAAACTTACTTTCATTTAAATCTTGGAGCGCCTCGCTTCAGTTATATGTAGATGTAACCATTTCAAATCTATAAGGTTCCATTATAGAATAAGGTTCAATTTTATTTGATTGTAAGATATTAATGGTTGAATTTAGCTTATGTTATTTTTGTGTAATAATCTGCCAACTGTAGAAGTCAGCTAGTTCTGTATATGTCAGATAATTAATGGTGCAGAAAATTTCCTAGTAACAAATGGAATTTTTTTTTTTAAGAAAAAATAAATTATTTATTTATTAAAAAATTAAACTATAAATAAAAATATAATAAAAAATACTAAAATAAATAAAATTTCATTTATGATGATCTGTACACGGAATTTAATAATTTTAACTAATTGTAAGTCGATATTTTAATTTTTAAATGAGTTTAGTCGCAAAAAAATTAACAGAATTTTTATGATAGCTAAATATTAAACAATTATAAAGAAATACCATTTTATAAAGGGTAAAATCTCTATGAGAAGGGAATTCAAAGATTTCACCTAAAAAAACAAATAGAATAAATTAATTAAAAATATGTATTTATTATTTAAAAATAAAGTAAATAAAATATAAGGAGGTAATGGGAGACTACTGTTAATGTAAAAGATAATCAGCAATAGCTAAAAATTAAAATTAAAATTTCAAAAATATGAAGAAAAAAAAAGAAATGAGTATAATTTTTGTTAATAAATGAACCTTAATAATTCGAAAGATTAAAAAAAAGTTTAAATACTATTAAGAGCTTAAATTAAAACAATTTTGAGCTTAAAATGAAGCTTCTACCATTTTCCATCATATACTTTTTTTTCGTTTTCGTCCCTTATAAAAAATATATCTTGGATACGAAACTAAGGATGAGCTATAATTAACTAAACGGATATCAAACATTAAATAATTAACTAGTAATCAATTCGTGTATTGTGCGTATCGTAAATAATATATATTTTAATGTGTAAATAACAATTATAATGAAATGAATAATAAGATGAAAATTAAAATAAATGAAACAAAATTATCCTTAATTTAAATTATAAAATTTAACCAAACAATTAGCTAACCATAAACAATAATAAAATATCATATAAAAATCAATACACTTGGAGATAAATTTAAAATAAATACTGAAAGCAATCATTTTTAAAACTATATTAAGGATGCGATGTTGTTTTGAGCATGCGATGCTACATCATTAAAGAGTTGGGGTTTGAAAAAGTGGAAAAATAAAAATAAAAAATAAAACTAAAAAAAGAAAAAATATAAAGAAAATCAAATATAATTATAACATTAATAATTTCATCAATATATATATATATATATATATCCAACAATTTCAATTAAAATATAAATTTAAAAAATAACAAAATTATTTCAAAATTGATCAAAGGTCATTTATGCTAGCAAAAGCTTCCTTCTAGAAAAGCATTTGACATGACAAACTTTGAATCAGTAAATTGTATATAAAGAAATTCAAATTTCAATATGAATGAGGCTAACCAATTTCCATAAATCAATACACACTAAAAACTATAATAAATTTCATACAAATTACAACAAAACTATTGGATCACTAATTAGCATTGATTAGCGATACAATTTGATAAGTCTTTGTATACTAACCAGCAGGAAGACCAATACCCCTGTCACGACCCAAAAAGGGGTCATGACCGGCGCTAGGGAACGAAAATTCTTTCGAATTTGAAATCCGTAGCAAGCCTAAAAAATAAAATAAAATATGCAATAATAATAACAACAGTATATAATGCAGCGGAAATAAAAATCATAAATATCATAATAACATTTGCACCAACTGGATTTAAATCAAATCCTCATCATTTCATATATATAAACTCTTTTAATACAAATCCAGTTCAAATATAATACAACATCTCTTTAAATATTTAACGACTACTGTAGTGTCTAGATAAAATAAACTCAAGACTCAGAGAAGCAGTTTACACAAAAAAGTCGGGGTGGAAGAAATCCGGCATACAGGCCTGCTACTAAGGTCTGAAGACGATGACTCTCCTGAAAAAAATAGTCAACGGAGGGGAGTCATACCTCACTGAGTGAATTACTATAATATATATACATGCACACTAAATGACAATGCATACAATCAACAGTATATATCTAATATGTATATATACAGGCAAATACACACAGATGCTGTAAAATCATTTTATATATATTTTACTGAAAATCATCGTTTATGAAGGATCAAATAGAACCCTATGATATCGCAACCTCAAAAACAGTGTTAGACAACACTCTAGCCATACAGGCTCACTTATTCCAAAATATTCACTTATTCCATTTAGACAGTAGATTGTCCCCGAGACACTAAGTCAACCGAGCTCCAACAGTCTGACTGTCAGTGTGATTGGCCCCGAGACACTTGGTCAACCGAGCTCCAGCAATCACACCCAAATCACATCACACACATCAAATATTCATAACCAATCAATATCCACAAATGGTTAGTAATATAGCCTAAATGCTATAAGCGTACCGGTACGTACTCGGTCCTAGTGCTGCCCACTAGGTAGCACGTTCTATTGATATCCTTCATTAATAAATATAAAACATTCATTCACAAATAAATGATGCATGAAATTAGATAAAATACATTATAAACCATATATATATACTGAAAATATACCAAAAGTAAATCAGATATATTTCGAGTATATATACGTCAAACAAATCCAATTAAATTATAAATTAAGCTAGAAATATATTTAAAAACATTTTAAATATAATTTATTAATAAAACATGCATATAATTTAATATATACTGAAAATAAACCAAAAATAAACTAAAAATAAACTTAGGTATTAATTGAATTATTCATGCATAGATAATCAAAATAAAACATATTTTTCTAAATCATGCACCCTAAACATATATATATAATATAGTAACTCACACTTAGTGCGTTCCACGAGATGGATCCGACGAGCCTGGTCCACTAGGCCTCGGTCTCGGTGCAACTAACAAACAATAACGACAGAAATCAAAATAAACCTAACAGAAAATCCTAGAAACTCGATCTAGAATATTAAACACAGAATCAAAATTAGAGTTCAACTGGACATCACGTTTTACGAGAATTTTACCAAAAATTTGGCAGAACCTCCCTTGTAAAATGGACATCTCTCTACTCAAAGAGTAGAGCCGACCCTGCAAAGAAACACACTTCGAAAATAAACACCACATCTCATTCACAACCCCTCGGTCGGACTCCAAACTACAGTCTACCGACCGGGGTCCACAATCACAGAATAAATTCAGAAATACCAAAAATACCCTTATAACATAGAAATACATTTTATAAATAGAAATTACATAATTAGCCTTAAAACACAGTAAAAACCGATAAAAAATCATTTTATTAGTAAAACCGTATATTATATATATATTTGAAAATAATTCACGAAAAATAGTTTTAATCAATTAAAAATAATAAATAATTTGTAGAAATAATTTTTATACCTTAAATAACCATTAAAACCAATTAAATTACATTTTTAGCCAATTTTTGTGTAAAATTACCAAAATGCCCTTATATATATAAATATACTAAAATTCATTCAAAAATTCACCAAAAATAGTATAATTATCCAAAATTAATTTTCTCAACATATTTATCAATAATATTAATAATTAAACTCAATTAACCAATTAATTTCAATTAAAAACACAATTAACCTTAATTTTCCAAAATTACATAAACTTAAATAATTCAAAATAAATACATAGAAATTCATAAAAATTACAAATAAATTTCTATAATTAATTTCAACACCTATATTCATCATAAAACACAATTTCATAATTTAATTAATTAATTTCCGAAAATTAGAAAATAATATTAAAATATTCAAAAATACCCAAAAATCAAATTAATCTCCAAAAATTCCAAAAAAAATTCATACATGTAGATTAAGCTAAGGTTAAAAACATTTGTTAAGGGACTTTTCATGAATCAATCAATTCGAAGTTCAAAAAAATCAAAAACCCTAATATAGCCGAAATTAAAAATTCGAAACCTAAGCAAATCAAGACCATTTCAGCTCAAACCAAAGCTAGAATTACACTCACCGGAGCTCAAGGAGAAGAAAGAGACCAGCGGTGTCAAAAATGGTGGCCGGAATCATCGTGATCGACGGTGGTTCAACTTTCGGCTTCTCCGGCCAAAAATGGCTTCCAGACGCTGGAAACGGCTGCTATAGGCAGCGAAAGAGGCTGAGGAAGGTGGTGGCACACCGGAAGGCACACCAATGGCAAGGGATCAGGACGGCAGCGACCGGATTTGTGCGGGGAAGTGATCGGGGAAGAAGAGAGGAATCAGAGGCAAAAACGTAGTTTTTCAAAATTTTTGGTTTTTAACTTATAATATGTATATATATATACTTTATACTATATATTAAAATAATATTAAATTATACACATTAAATATACACCACACATATAATTTAATATTTTAATAATTTATACTAAATAAAAATAATTAAATAACAATAAAACTAATAAATAATTAATAAAATATTAGGGTAATATTAAACCCTAATTAAATAAATAATCACATGTATACAAGGTGTTTAATATTTTAAAATATGTATGAGTTCATGCAAGTCCGTAAATATATTTTAAATAATTAATACTAAATTATTTACGTGAAATTTTCTCCGAAAATGAAAGTCTCGGGAAAATTTTACGTAAAGCACTTAAAATAATGATAAACAATTAAAAATCAATTTAAATTAAATAAAAGCTTATTAAATATCAATATTATATTTAAAAATTATTAACACTGCACATCCCGATACAGTATTAAAATATTTAAAAATACGGAATATTACAACCCCCTTGTCCCACAACTTTCAAGTATTGTAACAAGTTCCAACAAAAATAAAAACAACAAAATTATTTCAAAATTAACAGAATAAATAATCACAATAAAATTAAAAAAAAATTATTTTAGTAGAGAAGAACATACTTTTTTTTAATGTGAGTAAGTGAAAAATAGAAAAAGACTCAGATTCAAATATATTAAGATAAATAATAGAATTTCCGTTAAATAAATACAAGAGAAAGATGTATTTATGGTCGAATAGATGAGATGTGTTTTAAGTGAAATAGAAAACATAATTTTTAGTAGGGTAGAAGAGAGATATTTTAGATGGAATACAATTATAGTGTTTTAAATAAAATAAAATATTTATATTTTTTAAGTAAAAAATTTGAATTTTAATAATTTAACATATAAGTTTTTATATTTGAATGTTCGATTATAGAGGGAAACATTTATCAAAATTTGGATTTAATGACATTGGAGTTTAGCATTTAATATATATATATATATATATATATATATATATATATATATATCTTAGAATTTTCCGTTATTTTAAAATATAAAATTAAAATTATTTGAAAATAACAAAAAAATATAAAATTAGTTTAATAAATTATTGATCAATTATTAAGCAAGTTAAGTATTAAAATTTTTATTTTAAATTTATTTTAATGAAAATTTATTGTTTTAAAAGTATTTTTTTTATAATTTTGAAAATTATTATATTTTATGAAATATTAATAAAAGTTATGTTTAAAATATTAATGTTGTACGATATTACAAAGATGTATTTTAAATTTTGTCTTTGTTAATAAATTTTTAAAAAAAAATTAAAACTAAAAGTAAAACTTACAACTTTAAAATTAATTGTAAATAAAAAAAAATTAAATAGTTGTAATTACGATGAAAATTTCAGCTCCGAACCAAGCCGAACTAGGATCGGACATAAAACTCGGAACTTATAAATTCGCACCGACCGGAGTTGGACCAGAATATTGGGTCCTACGCGGTGGTCTACCAATGAACAAAATAACGTGGACAGCAGCACCATGTATATGTATCTTTAGACATTGTGACAGTGCTGTTCAATTAAAATTAAAAACAAAAGAGGTACAAATTAAATCTTGAACTGGGTACTAAAGTTAAGATTGAATTTTAATATATATTTTTTTACATTTTGAATTTTAATTTTTGAAAATTCGTCATTCTTTAAAAAATTGTTACAATTAAGTTTAAAAAATTAAAGTTAAATTTAACTTTAATGTTAATAATAAAAATTAGTTTAAATAATAATACAAATTAATGAAATTGGTTAAATTTATGAAGTTTTTAAGTTTTTAAAATTTATATATATATAGAAATATATTTTTTTTAATTTTTTAAAAATTTTGAAAAATTAAAATTATTTTTTCTATAAATTAAAAAATTTTATGTGGAAAAATAGTTCTCCTACTGAACCCTCCTATTCTTCGATAAAAATAGCTCTTATTTTGAGTTAAGAGTTAATGGCCTGCATTTCTGACCAAAGGGAGGAAATGGTCGGAATCCGGACCGTTAACTCTTAACTCAGAGTAGGAGAAGTCAGCTCTAATTAGTGAATTTCAAATTATTGACTTATTTAGGACCCTATAATAATACAATTCACTACCCTCGGTTTTAGGAAATGACCAACTCATTCTACACAGTTTGATTGGGAGATCATTTCGCTCATAAAGTTTCATTTTAAAAATTTATAATCAAATGATATACATTTTAATTAAAAAAAAAAAAACATCACTCAATAATTTTTAAATCTATAAAAATTTTAAAAATATATTAACTGTATAAAAATTTTATAAGTCTTTTATATATATATAACTTAATTGTAAAATTTTTAAATTTTTTGAAAAATTTCTAGATCTCTAAAGAATATTTTTTCACTTTTTCAAATTTTTAAAAATTTAAAAATATATTTCTTTAAATAAAAATTTAAAAAAAACTTTATAAAAATATATATTTTAAAACTAATTTCATCAATTTGTATTGTTATTTGAACTAATTTTTATTAATCAACACTAAAGTTAAATTTAATTTTAATTTTTTAGATTTAATTGTAATAATTATTTAAAAAAAGTTTAATTTTTTAAAAAATAATTCAATTTACACGAATTTTCAAATATTAAGATTGAAAATGTAAAAACATATATATATTATATTAAGTTTCAATGTAAACTTTGGTGCCGGCCACAATTTGCACCGTTTCCCAATAAAAAAATCATTGCAACGGTCAAATAGCGCGCGAAATGGTTAGCCAGATAAAGGCAACAGCTTATGACAAGCTTAAGCGCGTTCTTTCAAGCGCCTACTCTCTTTACAGTATCCCCTAACCGTTACACTTTTAAGCCCACGACGTCCTCCACCACCACCAACGCTTCCTCCTCTTCAATGGCGGCCTCTGCCCGAATTGCTATTGTCGGAGACGTCGTGAGTGTTTTCTCTTTTAATTATTTTTTCCAGCTTCTATTATGCTTGGGGTCATTAGTTTTTTCAATTTACAAACCCTAGTTTGATTTATTACTATTTTATTAATCCAGGGTTTGTAATTCTGTGCTTTTTTTTTTTTTAAAAAAAGCATGACGATTGGAATCTAGAAGAAGATACAAAGGCACTTCAGCATTTGCAGGTACTTTTTTTTTTCTTTATATATATATATATATATTCAATATTTGTATTTAATAGCCAAATTCTAGCTGTTATTTGCTAATTGCAAGAGAAAACTGTTTGCGTTTGGCTTGATTTTTGGCTCAAACTTCGGATTGATTCTAGGTTTTAGAAATTCAACTTAGCTAATTATTCGTCAATGTATGAAAGGTAAAACAAGACTCTGATAAGGAGCTTTGGGTTTTGTCATATGATTTAGCCAAGATAGAGATACATAGGTCTCTGAGCTGCCATTTTAAAATAATTTTAAAAAAAAAAAAAAAGTTCTTGTGGTTTATTATAGTGATTAGTTTAGGCTGTCATTTTAATGGGCTATGATGTGTATGAGGATTTCCAGATTATGTTCAGTTAGATTCCCTTGTTTATGTCTGGCTTTACTCTAATTGTCTTGGCATTTTGTGGGTTTGATATGTGGGTGAGTTATCAATTTTGTCACTGAAAAGTGTTAAAAAAAAAGTGTAAAATTGTGGAATAAAAAAAAAGTTTGGATTAGAATCACTTACCTTTGATATTACCACAATGTCTTTATCAAATTGGCTAACTCAAGTGTTAATTGCATAAGGAAAACACTATTGATCACAACCCAAGATCCAACAAAAAAGAAATAACATGTCAAGGATGTGTATGTGTCCAACATTTGTAACCAAATCCAATAAACATAAGCTATTGTTAGAAGCTTGGTTTGCTTGTTTACGTTGCTCTATGCTTGAGGCCCTGCCAAAATTATGGATCAAAGGAGGTTCTTTTTAGCACATGAAGCAAGGAAATTACTGAAAGGTTTCAGGAAAAATATTATAAGAAGAACCTCATCCAGCTAGAAATGGGGATTCATGTTGTTTATAATTGTAATCAACTTACCTTTAGACTATTTGTTATATATTTAGTTAATTTTCTATTAGCTTCTTACCTGCAATTTCTGTAATTTTGCACTTTGATTAATATCCTGGCTAATATGTGTTATATGGCATGTCAATGCAGCCAGATTTGGTGCTGTTTACAGGTTGGTTTTCTTTCTCTTAACTTTGAGATATCTGATTTCATTGGCTTGTCATCATTACTTTATCTCTGTTGCCTATGCAATCCTTTTCACTTGGTTTAAATGTTGAGATAAACATTTATGTGTGCCACATGGATCTGGGTCCATGCCAGACCCAAAGATGGTGCACAATAAGCGTGTTCAATGATTTGGTTGAAATCAGATTATATGGAGGATGGACCTAATATGTGTGCCACATTCCAGTGTTCTGAGTGTATAATCATGAATTCTAAGCTTATTAGTCTTTATATAATTTTTCATTATTTATTTTTCTTATCCTTCCTTCTGTCTGGCTTAATTAGGTGATTTTGGTGATGAGAATGCTGAGCTTGTTCAAACTGTTGCAGATCTCCAATTTCCTAAAGCAGTCATTTTGGGAAATCATGATTCCTGGTATACTCGCGAATTCTCCCAAAAGTAAGTGCAGATGTTATAGCTACTGTATTGGTATTTTCTTTCTTTAAATTCATGGAGACTATACTACTTGAATTGTAAACTGTTGTTTGAGTTCTTCTATGTGATATCAGTTTTAAAAATACATTAATAAGAAAAGAATGAACAGAAAACTCCTGAAAATGTTTTTAAACTTTTTTTCTGCCAAGGGTTTTTCTTTTTTTTTCCCTGTCCATGTATGTGATATGTACAAGTAGCCAGCCTTAGTTTTATACATTTGGATGGTAAGCCATTGGAGTTGTCATCAAAAACTTTGTTTTGCTAGTACTAACATACTTGTAAATTTCTAGTTCACTGTAGTTTTTTTTTTTTTTTCTTTTTCTCTTTATATTTTAGGAAGAAGGATGCTGTGCAACTTCAACTGGAATGGTGAGCTTATGTTATCTCTGAGCATGATAAATTTTCTGGATGATCTTCCGTTTGTACTCCATTTTTTTATTTTTCAAGTTCTTGCATTTGTACTCCATATTGATCATAAAGTTTTGAATGTATCTTGGTTGACAATGTCAGCATTTAGTACACATATAGGGTTCTTACTTCATTCACTACTTTATGTGTGGTTATTATATCCTTATTTGCTTCTTGCTTGTTGAGATATTATGAATCTAGGAAGAATTTAAAACTGGCTAATTTAGTAAGCCAACATGTTTTGGCTATCCCCTGTGCGAAAACATAATGTCTTTTTTTACAATTCAGTATACATGGTGAGATACTTGGTTGGTGCTTGATTTTACTAGCAATGTAATTTATAAATACCAGGCTTTTTTTTATATGTTTCATTGATGCAGTACAAAGGAAGACCCTTGTCGTCTTTGTAATTATTCCTCATTCTTTTTATATTGATATCCTTTTAAAACTTGTTAGTTAAAAATAAAGGAAATCATAATGTAAACTCAAGTTTTGTGAAGGTAGAGTGAAGTGTGTAAACAAACTTCGGAAAAATAAGTAAAACACAAAAACGTCAGAGGACACTGTTTTTGTGCATATCTGCTGGTATTCTCCTCATATCTGTCTAGCCTTTGATATTGATTTTTGAGATTTTTGACTAGTATGAATGTTAAGGAGGGAAAGATATAGGACAGTGCACTTCTTCCAGCACATTGTAAATCATGCATACACGGACCCTGTTGCTAAATAAAATTGCCTTTTTGGAAACAATTAGTCTTGGCGAAGAGCATGTAGGTTACAAGCGTCTAGATTTCCAAACATTAAAACTCAGCATTGTTGGTGGCCGGCCATTTTCATGTGGTGGGGAGCAGCTGTTCCGGAAAAAGCTTTTATCTGCAAGGTTTGTATTGTTTTTATGAAAATTGTTAAAGTAGGATTGTTGTTTCTTTTCTTTATTGTTACATTTCCTGTTACTTGCAAAAGTTTTGAACTAACAAGTTCTAAAAGAAATCTGGGGTACTTATTGCTGACTGTACTGTATGTTTGTAAGTTTGTTTGCTCTTTTTCTAGAAACAAATTCAACTTTATCTTGCTGATGCTGTAATTCTAAAATGTATTCTTGTAAGACTATTAGGCAGGAGTTAGTAAGAGTGACCTTATTTATTAATGCAATGGCCAAATGAGACAACTTTCAATGTGCAAATGTGATTGGCTGATGTAGAAATATTTTTCTTTTATTTTCTCTGTAGTCTGTCCCTCGATATTGTTGTTCATTCTGTTACTTATTAAGTTAGAATTTTCTCTCAGATACGGAATCAAAGACATGGATGGAAGTGCAATGAGGATTTATAATGCTGCTTTGGGCACTCCAGACGAACATCTTGCTGTATTTCTGGGACATAATGGGCCCACAGGTGTATCGGCTGGCCAAACTTACTCCCCAACCAGCTGTTCATGACAAATTGTTCACTTCTTGAAATGCATTTTGGATCTTGCTTTTTCAGGTCTTGGTTCTAATATAGATGACATCTGTGGAAAAGATTGGGTGATTGGAGGTGGCGGCGATCATGGTGATCCAGGTAACCTCTTTTTCTTTTTTGGCAACCAGATGTCTGGTTATAGGTGCCTCCCTCCGCCTTGTTCACCAGCTTACTGCACTATGGAAAGGCAAGGGTACAAGTTTCTTTTGTGCATTCATGGTATTGTTATTTGAGGTTTAGCTGGGAGTTGAAGGAGCATGAAGTTGCATGATCATGGACAGGGAACAAAATAATAACTCATAAGATGCAATTTATTTTCCATTTGTCTATGTCACTGTATTCCCTTTACATTCACAAGAATTCCACTTGTACAGATCTAGCACAAGCCATTGCCCACGTAAAAGAGACTACCAAAGTGAATGTCCCTCTGGTTGTGTTTGGTCACATGCATAAAGAGCTGGCTTATGGAAATGGGCTCCGAAAAATGATCGTGGTTGGTGCTGACCAGACTATATACTTGAATGGAGCTATTGTTCCCAGAGTGCAAAGAATTGATGGTCAGCAAGGCACAAGGAGAGCATTTACTTTGGTTGAGATTCTTCAAGGAAAAGTAGATAAAATTACAGAAGCTTGGATTTCTGTGATAGAAGATACAACTTCAGTCAAAGAGGAGCATATATTATTTAAGCGCGGTAACTAAACCATGAAATCTTATTTAAGAATTACCTGCTGTGCTCAGTGTAGAAGCAAGCTATCACTCTTTGAATTGGTAGTCTCTTTGAATTGCCCATCTTGTTCCTCATGTGTGTTCAATTGCTTGTCACCAATTCCATATAAAATAAAGTCTTGAACCTTTAGCTGATGCATATCTTCCTGTAAAGAAACTATGCTGTCTATATTAGCTCTAGCCTTCGGCTTTTGTTTCTTCTCAAATAGCAGTTGAAGAAAGGTAGTCTCAATTACTTGGTTAAAAATTTTAAAAAAATACAATGAGAATTTAAAATGAATGAGTAGTTGTCTGCTAGTAAGTAAGAATACACATCTTCATGCTAAATAGCATGTATCGAATTCATACTTTTAAGTTTTAATGAATTTCAACTTAAGTATTTTAAATAAATACTATGGCTTTTCAATCACTAGATAATTAGAACCATTTTTGATAAATTACTAGGAGCAAGACTCACCAGGATTTTCTTAAAGAGAATTAAACCTTACAAGTTCATGATTATATTTGCTTTTCTTATTTCAACAACAGTCTCTTCTCAAATTATTTCTTTTATATCTATAATAGCAAAAAATAAATAAATTGCAAAATACAATTACAATGCAAAATTAGATCAGCTGAATATTGAACAGAATGAATTGAATTGACCTGTTGACATGGAAGATATGATCCATTTCATAGATTATGTTGAATAAATGGATTAAAATAAAGTAAATAAAACAAGTTCTGATATTGTGGGCTGTCTCTGTCTTGTAATAACACAGTTGTATAACAGTCCTTCAGGTGCAGATATTATTTTTAGAAGTGATTTTTCTGTCCTTAGGTCATCTTTTGAGACCAGAGTTCGTTTTCTTTTCTTTTACTGTCTTTTCTAGCGCACCAACTTCCAAGCATTCTATCATCAGCTTTTTGACCCACTCTAAGCCCTTGGACTAAGACTGAGATTACCACTCCCCCAACATTAATCATAAATTAATTTTTTAATAATAAAATTAAATAATTTAAGCACTAGTTAAATTGAATTAAAGTTAGTTTCGTAAATTTACAGAACCATACCAGACAACTCGCTCGTTGATATATAAAATTAATTTTTAAATACATACATCAAATGTAAGAGGGTAAAAAAAAAAATCACAGCTTTTAACGTTTTCTGTAAATTTGACAAAAAATTTTACTTTTAATAATTTTATTTATCAACTTTTTATTTTTTATAATTCTAAATACCAACAAATTGTTTTGATGAAATCCAACCAACGTGGTGGCTATAATTATCTTTAATTTTTCATGTGGGATCCACATATAATCCAATGTTAAAATCGGTGTATTTTATGAAACTCTAAAATTGATAAATATACTAGCTCAATTCATGAAATAAATAGATAAATAGAATCATTTTAAAATGATACATTTTTTAAAGTCTCATAAAATGCATGGTTTTGTCCTTTAAATCCTATATGTGGATCCTACCCGTAGAACTAAAGACAATTACAGTTATCACATTAATTAAATATCAAGAAAATTTATCAGTACTTCAAATTATAAAAGTTAAAAAAAAAATTATGAATGACATTTCTAAAATTAAAAAGTCATATCAAATTTGCTAAAAGTGCTAAAAATTATGATTTTTTTAATAATTTATTAATGCAAAAACATGATTTTTAAAATCATTCAAATTAAAAGAAATTAAAAGGGCTCTTTTAAAATATAGTATGTGGAGCAGCTACAAGTCTTGTATGAAACTCTTCTATGTTATTTTAGGGTTCTAAATTATTTTGGTAATGTAAAGAAATTAAGAAAAAAAACAAAAGCCTATGGGCTATGGTTGACATTGTTTAATTTGGTTTATGGTATAATCTGAAACACTATTAGGGTGTAATTAATTGCTTTTGTCTGCTGTCAGCTTTATTTGTTTTGATGACTCTTGTGATTGGATTACTTGGACACCACCATAATGCCCTCCATTCAATTCTTTATCTCTATAATTAATCCAACTGACTAAAAATCATAATTAAAAAATAATCTAAAACCCACTTTATGTTGAATTATTTAATATAGTCCATGTCGCTAACTTCTATGTTAAACTATTTAAGGTATATTTTTTTGAACAATGGTCTAAGTTTTAAGAAAAAATATATGTATATATATTCTTAAAACTTATATTTTTCGTATTTTATTTTATGAAAAAAATTATAATTATAATTATTAACATAAATTGATTGAATCAAAATTAAATTGTTTTTATTATCGAATGAAAAAATTAAAAAAAAATCACAAATAGATCAAAAATTAAAAATATTAACAAAAATTAAATTGATAAAAAATATTTTCAAAATTAACTTTTCATATTTTTTTTTAATATGGATCAGTTTTTTTTCTTTTTTATTTTTAGAATATCATCTTTTTTTTTCTCAATATTATTTTTGCTCAATATTTTTTTTATTTTTTTTTTCAATATTTTTTATATTTAATATTTTTTTTACTATCTCCATCTTCTTTTTTTACACAACATTTAGCTTCCTTTTTTCTATTTAATTAATTTTTTTAATCTAATAGAAAAAGGGCGGTTTTTTTCCTCAACATTTTTTTCTCAACGTTTTTGTTTTGCTCAATATTTTTTTTACTATCTTCATCATTTTTTTCTATTTTTAAGATATTGTCTTCATTTTTTTTTCAACATTTTTTCTAATTTTAAGGTATTGTCTTCATCTGTTTTTTTTTTCTCAACATTTTTTTGCTCAATATTTTTTTTCTTTTACTACCTTTTTTTTAAATGAATTATTATGAACTAAACATTTCAATTGTTGTAAAAATAAACAAAAAATATCTTCAAATGTTATAATAACAAATACTAAATATATTCAGCTGTTGTAATAATAAGCAATAAGCAAAATTTTCCCCTTTTATTTTCTTAAGGAATAAGAATTTTTTTTACTTTGATTTATTTATTAAAATGTCTAAGTTTTTTTTTTTTAAAATATTATCTAATACTTATTGATCGTTAATATGTAATATATTCATGATGCTTATAGTATATTTGTAACATAAATAAAAAAATTGAAAAAACAAAAAGCAATAAAAAAAATAAAAGCAACAACACTAAAAAAAATAGACAATAACAACAAATACATTAAATCAACTTAAATAAAACAACAATAGCAACTGAACACAAAAAAAAAATTATGTAATGTATCCAAAAAAATATCTTATTTTTATTATTAATACTAGTAAAAGTAAATATTTTAATTGAAAATAAAATAATTACTTTTAAAGATCCAAGAAAAAATTGAGCTAAGTAAATTAAAAATTAAATTTGTACTGAATACAGAAATTAAATAAATATATACAATAAATTTTTATTAAAAGATAACTTTAAAATTAGTAAATAGTAACAAAAAAATTTAAAAAAACATGGAAAACACCAACCTTAAAGATTGAAAATAAAGAGGCAATTTTTGAAAAGCCAAAAAAATAAAGGCATGAGTTAATGTAGGCGGCGGGGTTTAGTGCGCGTTCAAGTGTTTGGCGACCACGGCACTGTGTGGGTTCGAGGCCCATGAGGAAATACGATATAGGTCATGGGCCTATTCGGAGATGGAGTAGCCACCCGGATAAAAGTCGGGACACACTTTACAGCAACTGGATCCCACGGAGGTTTCCAGAAGCCGTAATCAAAGATCGGGTTCGGAAACTGGGTATGAGCGTTTGAATGCTCACCCAATCTTACGATTGGACTCCGTTTGTGTTTTGCATTTTATTACCGTTTAATTATTTAATTATTTCCTCATTTACCACACGTAATAAAATTGTCTTTGGATAATTGCCGAATTTTATAATTAAGTCCGAGTTTGCACATTAGTCCAATTTTATACCTTTAAGTCCCAACATTCAAAAAACACAGTAAATAAAATAAATAATAATTTACAACCATACATCCAAAATTAAATAGGGGAAAGAGATTAAGGATTACAACGCTTTTTAACCAAATAAACAAAATAATATACAGAAAATAAACCAAATATATACCGAAAATAAACTATTAAAATAACATAAAGATGGCAATATATGAAGGATAAATAGCAAAAGTGATTGCTTGATGACAAAAATTATCAAGTAATTCCTGCAAATATCACACGATTAGCCTTTCTTCTTACAAAAAACGAAGTCGCATATAACGATATTTACAAAAAGATCCTACAAAGAGGTTGTCACATTATGAGTTAAAGAAAATATTGAACAATCAAGATAATCACCACCATGCAATCATACAGACATATTTAAGGTCAAAAGGGACATGTTAAAGCAAGCATCACAGCGAATGAACAACGAAACAAAGAAGGAAACATGCTAACCCTGCCAATGAGGCGGTCGCCTCACTGATGAGGCAACCGCCTCATTGATGAGGCGACGTCTCATTAATAGAGCTCTTGCAATCTCGAGACAAAAACTGGCAACTTGCACACAAAAGGTAAGCTCCCTGAGGGCCTGTCAGTGGGGCGATCGCCTCATTGATTAGGTGATCGTCTCACTGAGGTGGGGCGACGCCTCTGACCACCAAACCGGCTTTGACTTCCAAGACGTACAAACTTCTACTCTAAGCAACCAAAACATGCATATACACACACTACACTCATCATACTACAAATACATACGTAAATATTCAAAGATCCATCAATAAAATGAGATGTCAAGCACATGCACTAGAGACAAACCTAAAATGTACTAATAGCTCAATTACACATAAGCAAGAATACATAAAATGATGAACATATCAAGTTTAAATACAAATTTTATACCAAAATGAGAGGCCCTCAGAGCTGGTTTGGTTGAGATCCTTGCTGGGATGTAGTATCTCTTCTTGACACAAGTTTCTTCCCTCTTCTCTTGTGGGAAAGTGTACCTCCTTTCTTCCTTCAGGACGTTTTCCTTCTTTTCCTCCTTTTTCCTTGTGTATATTTTTTTCTCAGCGCTCTCCCTCTCATTCTTTTTCCCTTTTTTCTTCTTCTCTCTCTCTTTTCCCTTTTATCCCTTAGCTTTCCCATCCCCTAAGCCTTCTAGCCCATCATGAGCTCTCCTAACCTTTTTTCCTTTCCCAAAAGCTTTTTCCTCATGCAAAAAGAAAGTCTGGAGAGTGGGACCCGCACCACTTGATTGCAGCTGCATTAAATGTAACTGCACGTGGGCTGCCGGAGGGGCGGCGCCTCATCGGTGAGGCGATCGCCTCATTGGTAGCTACCAGAGAGGCGATCGCCTCATTACACTGAGGCGGTGCCCCTTTGGCCAGGGCCTGCGCTAGGCTAAACTTAGGTAGTTGGGCTCGATTTTGGATTTTCTAGGCTTTGGATTTTCAAGTCTACTTTCCACTTAGAGATTTAGGCTTCATCCTCATGTCCAAGTTCACATTCTCGTCATTGGGCTTGACAACGGGCCGATCAAACTGAGCAACCCTAATTCGTCTCCTAACACAGGCCGACCGAGTCGGGTGTCTACAGTTAACCTAGGCACACTCATGATATTCTCTTAAAAAATTACGATATGTATTAAATAGTATTGAAATTAAATTTAATAAATATTAAAATATAATTAAAAAAATAAATTTTTAATAATAAAATTATTTAATAACATGCATTTCTCTCTCTTTCTATATATATATATATATAACCTAATAATATTTATCATTCCTTGCAGCTTGTGTTGATTGATTAGATACCCAAGTTTTCTGCTTCGGTAGTTTTGGATAAATTCATTTCAGGTCCCCCCACTTTCAAAAACTAGAGGTCCCCAATCATTCAAGTAGTAGTCAATTAAATTCTGTTCATCACCTACCAAATTGTCCACAGCCCAACATCCCACTGTTTCTCTTCTTACAATGTTCCATCTAATTCTTCTTACAATAATCGCACTTTTTCTTTGTTTTTTTCCTTCAAGGTTTTGACTTGGTTTATTTTTTTTTTTGTATTAAATATGTACATCTTTGTTTCAAAATTTGTTTAATTGTATGTAACACCTATTTCAAACTCCAATCATTAATATTTTGGAATATAGTTTATTGTAGTCATCATTATCACATGATGGAATAATTAAAGGAGTTCATAAAGTATTTAATGCAAAATGCTGTGAATTAAAAAAAAAAAAATTTCTACCTAAAAGTTAAGGAATTGAAGTGTATATAATTCATTCATATACATGATTCAAGTATAAGCTAAATATTGAAATTAAGCATATCACATGATGTGAATAAAAATATACATTATAATATATGCATTTGTATATGGGGTTCTTTGCATGATTTATTTATTATTATAGAAAATAACTAACGTACCTTTTATGATATAGTGATTTAAGGATTAAAATATAAATAAACTTTACAATATAAAGGATTAGAGTGTAATAAGACTATAATAATAGTGACGTAAATATAATATAACAATTTTAAATATAATTACACCTTGAAATTAATTAAGACTTACTTTTAGAGCAAATGAACTTAAGTGTATAAAAAGCCAAAACCTCATAGTGTTTTTATTTTTATTTTTGTAATTATTGTTAACAATTTCCCAAAAGATAATACAATGATTTCACATTGATATTGTTAGCATCCCAGCAAACAAAATTATGAGTCCTCTGCTCTACAATAAAAAGAACAAAAAGAAGACACAATCTACTTATCTCATCCTGGAAAGGATTGTTTTTAATTAGCAAGTTGAATTGGTTAATTTTTTATCATAGAAAAAAAATAAATTTAAAAATTTAAATTTTTTTATCAGAATATTTACATTTTTTTTACTATTTAAATTATTTTTATAAATTTTAAATAGAATTTAGCACCTTAATTATATATAATTTTCAAAAAAAATTATATAATTATCTAAGTATTATTTTCTCCTGTTATGTCACAAAATATATAAAGTTGGATATTGATAAATAAATTTGAAATTTGTCAAAAGTTGAAGATATGACTCTCTTCAAACCATTAATGCACGTTAAATATATATAACTTAGAATTTTAAGAAAAATTTAAAGAATTATTTCAAAATTGACTTCAAAAATAGGGAAAAGTTTGAAAGAAGACATTTAAACAGAAAGGAAATTATGAAATTAAACGATTCTTAGCTTAAATCACACAAATAAGTTTAATCTAGATATATAAACAGTTGAAATTCATGATATAATACATATTGACTTGTGTCTTTGAATAATTCAAGAATAAACTAATTCTATTGTTAGCAAATCCAAGGGGGAAAAGAAGAAAACTTTGCACTTTACAACTAAAAATGAAAATTTCAAAATAATTTATTTTTATAGAAAATAAATTATATATTTTTTCATACAATTTTTTCACAAGACTAAAATTTTAATAAAATATAGTCAATTTAATTACATTTATTATATATATTTATTGATCCAATTTTTAAATAAATATTATATCAAAAACGATAAATAATACAAATAAATCAAAATATAAAATACTAAAAATTTAATTTATTAAATAATATTAAAATAACAACACTCATTTTTATTAAATAATATAAATATCATGAATGAAAATTATATAATAGAAATGTTATTAACATGAATAAATAATTATTAGCTATGAATTTATGGTTAACCTTTTCAAAATTCAGTTTTAATGTTGAAAATAATTATTCCCAAAAAAAAAAATGAAAGAATGTAATAAAGTGGCTGACCAAAGCCCTTATAAAATGAAAGAATGTCTGACACTGACAATTCTTCATCTCTCTATTCTGAGATCCCCCATGCAGCCTTTGACCAAATATCTGCCGTCCATCTCTCCTTTTCTTTTTCTTTTTTATTTATTTGTTTTTGAGATATTTCTTTTTTATTTATTATGATAATTAATTTTGAGTAATGAGCACATATCTTAAAAATTAAAAAAATCTATCCTTAATGCAGGAGAAAAGACCAGATTACCCTTTATTTTCCTAAAAATATGCTTGGTGTATTTATTTTGAGAGAAAAACTTTGATTTAATCTTCTTGTATTAATGTCATTGAGCATGATATGTAATTTGATCTCAAATATGAGCATGCATAAATAAAATATTTATTTATTTATTTATTAAGCAAGCTTTTTATTATTAAGGAGATAATAATTTGATTAGATTTTTTTATTTTAAAATATTTTAAATTATGATATTTTTTTCAGTGAATAAATTATTTTTATGTTAGTGATATTTTAAATTTAAATTGTAACTTATATATTAACATTAAGTTAATTATTAAAAAAAATTCATTATGGAATGGAACATATTTATTAAAATTTATTGAATTTTTTTAATCCAACAAAACAATTATATATTAAACAACTCATATATATATATGTATATAAAGAATAGGGTCAAAAGTGTACCTCCATAGTCCATTCCAACCAACATTATAAACATTCCAAGAAGCCTCTTATTTATCTCATGTTTTTTTTTTTATTACACAACACAAAAATAAAGATAGAAAACAGAGTTCATCATCATCATCATCAATTCATCATCCCAAACAAAAATAAAATAAAATAAAAAGAATTAATATAAACCAGGACAACAACTTTTCTTTTCTTTTATTTTTCTCTCATAAAAATCCATACTTTTGTTTTTTCATTTGGCATATTTCTGGGTTTCTGTTCCCTGTTTTCTCATCATCATCTCCACCACCTTCACCCACTTCTTCTTCTTCTTTGGCTCACCCTCTTAGATCGGATCCCTTCACATTTACCCAGAAAACCCGATTTCCACTTTCCATAAAACAAGCCAAAACAACCAAAAAATATTGAAACTTTCAATTTGCAACTCTTTTTTTCTTTTGACTATATTCTTAGACTTATTTCAGAAACTTGGTTTGTTTCTGTTTCTGTTTCTGTTTCTGTTTCTGTTTTGTGTTTTGTTCTCAAAAAACAAAGGAAAAAAAAGAAAGAAAGAGAATTTGTTTTTTGGTTCTTATTGCATTAGTAAATGGGAAATGTAACATCTAACGTAGCAGCAAAATTTGCATTTTTCCCGCCAGACCCACCAACATATGATGTGTGTAAAGAAGAAGATGGAAAGCTTTTTTTGCCTGGTGTTACAGCTGACAAAAACATGAACGTTCATTTGTTAGAGACAAAAGGCGGCAACAAGATTGTTGCCACCTTTTGGAAACACCCTTTTGCTAGATTCACCCTCTTGTATTCTCATGGTAATGCTGCTGATCTTGGCCAAATGCATGAGCTTTTCATTGAGCTTAGAGCTCATTTGAGGGTCAATATCATGAGGTATGTACATGGTTTTCTTTTCTTGATTGATCCTACGTGATCACCTCTGTGTTTCCTGGCCTTGGCCTTCCCCTTTATGTAAAAAAAAAAAAAAAAAAAAAAAAAAAACATTTCTTTGTTTGGTTCTGGTTTTGGTTTGATGGTTGTCTCAATATCTATTTTCTGATTTTATGGTTTTGCTCCTTTTTATGATCATGATTCAGCTAAAAAGAAGATTAATAATTTGTGGGTGTTGATTGTTTTTGGTCCTTAATTAAAGGATCTGCTTGTGCTGTGTTCATGTTTTTGCTGCCTTTATTTCTTTTGTAATATATGTGCAATTAATTCAACTCCCTTATTTTCCAATTATGATCTCTCTGTTTTTAATATTTCTTTTGCTGTTTTTGATTTATTGTTTTTTCTCTTTCTCTTTTCATCTGTGCACATCTAGGTGCTGCCTTCACATCTTTGATCAAAAGGTTCAGAATCATGGGCCAAATTGTGATCTAAACATTTGTTTAATAATGTTGCCGGCTCGATAACCTGTTTTTTTGTCCTTCACTTTTGTGACCTTTCAATTCTATAATAGACAAGAAATTGTTAATAAAATAACATTCTAATTTAAATTTGATCATGGCCCAGGTATTGCCTTTATGTTGTCTTGATCCTTTTGGAATCTGTCGGCCTTCTTGTCACTATATGCAAATTAATATTAACTTCTGGATTACTTGTATTGAACTGTTAAAGATTTATTTTTAAAATTTATTTTTTTGCCCTTTTGAGTGCATGTCATGAAGATGTTTCCCAGATGAGATTTAACTAAAATTTAGCTAATGGAGCATCACAGAGATTTTGCATTATTTTGTGCAAATATAGCTAATGGTCCATGTGCCTACGGTGGTAGGATCGCACTTACGTGTTCTGCCGCTTACTTGTTTTTTATCTATGTTTCAGCTATGACTATTCAGGATATGGAGCATCATCTGGCAAGGTAAAGAAAAAATATATAAAATATGCATTTCTAGAATTTTAATATACTAATGGTAGCAAGAAATTAGAAATTACGTTAATGCATACTTTAAAATAATTTTTTCTCCCCATGTGATTCTAATCAGTTGTTATTTCTGTAATTTTGTAGCCATCTGAGTTCAATACATACTATGACATAGAGGCTGTATACAATTGTCTGAAGAAGGATTATGAGCTTAAGCAAGAAGACTTGATCTTGTATGGACAATCTGTTGGAAGTGGACCTACTCTGCACTTAGCTTCTCGTTTAAAGAAATTGAGAGGTGTAGTTCTTCACAGTGCAATCTTATCAGGTATACGGGTTTTGTATCCTGTCAAGATGACACTTTGGTTTGACATTTACAAGGTAAGCTTAGCAACCCTTCTTTGAATCTCTTGTTAGCATAAAGTTGCTTTGGTTTTTCTTCTCCTTTTTTATTAATAAGCTGTCTATTATTTACAGAATATAGACAAAATACGGCATGTCAACTGTCCAGTTCTGGTTATACATGTAAGTTTCTCTTCTTATATTGTTTTGTCATTGTTTCTAGCTTCTTCCCGGTTCCCTTTGTTTCTACAGTAAATCCCCCCCCCCCCCCCCCCCCCCCCATATTCTTATGGTTTTTATTAGTTAAGTTTTCAGATCATTAAAATAGCGTATAAAGCACGGTCCATTGAGTCATGCTCCATGGCTCCATATTTGTAGATTAAAAGCAATCTGAAGCAGGCAGCAAAAATTTTAAATTCATTTCATACTTTGTTTCACATCAGAGTTTGAACCCCTTGCATATAATTTGTTGCCATTAAGGCGATGCAATGATCATGTTGTGTCCATGGGAAGTATTAATCAATAGAAATCACTAATGAATTCTTTATTCAATGTCATTCCATGAGTGAAGGAGAAATTAGTAAAAACTAGAACAATGAGGATCGGCGTTATTCTTTTTTTTTTTTTTTTGCCCTCTAATTGGTACATGAGCAATTTTTCTCTTCTTGGTTTATGCGTGTCAAATTCTTTTCATGCATATACCTTCAGACATGAGAGATCTCTGAAATGCAAGTATATGCATGCCATCGTCTGCAAGGATTTTAATGGATTTCAGCTTGAATCTGAACATTGCATTTTCATCATTGCTGCTATCTTCTATTGAACATTCTCAGGGAACAAATGATGACATTGTTGATTGGTATCATGGGAAGCGGCTATGGGAACTCTCGAAGGAAAAATATGAGCCCTTGTGGATCAAAGGCGGTGGCCATTGCAACCTTGAAACATACCCTGAGTATATCAAGCACTTACGAAAGTTCATAAATGCAATGGAGAAAATCTCCATCACAAAGCCAACAAAGCAGCTCACTTCTGATCATAGCATTCAGGTAAAACATAACAAGTGCTTAAGATGGAAAAAGGTAGCCATTTAGAAGTAGTTCATGAATACGGTACTCGCATCGCAAGGTGAACCCTTCCCCACAAATGGATCTCCATGCCTTACGGACTTGGCGATTAGCAAGCCAAGCTTATTATTGCTTGGAATGTTTGTACAGTTCAGGAACTGATACAAATTACAAATACTTTGTTGTATCCTGGTGCTGTTAAAATTAAAATGGATTTACATAGGGAGCTTCTGTAGCTGTCTCAGAAAATGATGCAGCAAGTATCATATTGAAAGACGGAAGAGAAATATGCTTGATCTGGGTTTCTTGTATAATTTAATGGAGTTTTGTCTGTAAAATCTTTCATCATTTTGAGAAAATCACATATATGAATCCCTTTTGTTTAACTTTGGTCAAAACATTATTCTTTTGTATGTGTAACAATGCATTACCTTTTACTTTCTGAGTCTTCCTGTGCAGCCTTTAAGTTCCAATTCTTCAAAAATGTAACATATATCAGGAATTTGTATCATGTCCTTGACAGTTAGTACAGTGAGTCTTGGACAACACATGGCAGCATCTGTGCAAAGGCCATCAATGAACTGAACCTTAAGGTTCATGTAAACAAAAGGATTTATACTGCCTGGATATTATCTTCTTGAATGAGATATAGCATGCATGACATAAGTCGTTTCTGTGGGTCTTAACCAGCTGATATTTCATGTGACAAGGCTTAGCGTGAAAGTAAGTTGTCGCTATATGCTAACTGTAACATGCTGTGATCTCCTACAGAAGCAATCCAATGGTAACACCTAACAGCTGCCCATTCCCATATAATGCTAGTTTGCGGGGGCAGTTGTACCTGTTTTAGCCAAAAATAGGTAAAAATACACAGAAAACCATAATTTTAATTTTTCAAAACTGAGTTTTCCATTGTAGTATCAAACATACTCCAACAAACTCCCAACTTTCCCTGTATCTCAAAGGCACCTGAGAGAGTGAGTGAACAATAATAGCTTCTTCTATCCGTACAAATATCAGAAATATTTAGCGTGAAGGGAGCTCCTGTTGTGAGTGTAAGACCGTTTTCCACTTCTGATTTATGGTAATAAGGTCTATTTATTTCAGCTTTAGTATGTTAAATTATCATTAAAAGTACAATATATTTTTATATATTTCTTTTAATACTTTTTAGTTATATAAATTATTAAAATTATTAATATAAATTATTTAAAAATAAATTTTAGAATATAAAAATTATTGTATAGTTTTATAATATAATTATAGATATAATATTATAATTATTTAATTACTAATTATAATTTAAAATAATGTTTGTCTTATTATGAATTGTAAGAAATAATTACATACATTTAATTTAAATGAAGCTATTTGTTATTAGCCATTTAGATTAAATTAAAAATATATACAAATCAGCTATCTAATGGGAAAAAATTTCAAAATAGAGTTGATCAAATTAATAGTTTTTTTTAATATACCAACTATTAATTGTTAAGTAGTCATCTATTTACATGTTGCGCAGACTACTTATTAATAAACTATTTATCTATATTTTATTAGTGAAAATTTTAAATTATAGAATATATATAAATAATAAAATTTACATAGAGGGTTTAGGACGGTTCCCCAAATGAAAAAAATAATTATAATAAGATTAATTATAAATTTAATTTTTGTTACCATAATTTTTTAGTTATAATAAGATTAATTTTAAAATTATTAGAGTATATATAGTAGTGTTTTAGTTAAAAAATAATACTAAATAATTATTATATTATCATAATTTTAAATTTTTTTAAAAATAAAAAATTTAATGGTTTGAAAATAAATATTTGAGTGATTTAAGATAGAAAAATATGTAATATATAAATAACTTTAGAATTTGAGTAGTATATATATATATATATATATATATATATATATATATATATATATATATATATATATATATATATATATATAATAGTGTTTTAGTTACATTAAAAAATAATACAGTTTTATAGGAAAAAAAAACAGAATTACATAGAAAAAAAATGGTTTTTTAATATAGAAAAAAATATTTAAAATTTTAAAAATTAAGTATAAATGAATGTTGAATTATGAGTATCAATACTTGTCACACTTTAAACTTACTAATTTCAGGCTCAGCATTTAACAAATATTTAGATTTTGAAATATTACCGATCATCTAAATTTTAGCTAATTAAGAAAAGACCAAGCTGCCTCAATTAGATAAATCCAACACCCATAATTATTTTTGGAATAAATTGTAGTCTTTTATTAAGAATAAAAATTTATATCACCTTAAATTTTTTTTTCTACTTACTACTCCCTTTGTTACTTTTTAATTGTCTCGTAAGGATTATGCACATAAATTAAAAAATGTAATTAATATATGTGTACAATACTATATTACCCTTATAATAATTCTCTCAACTAATTATTAGTTTTGTATATTTCCAAAAGTAGTGACTGTATAAATAAGGGTATGATAAAAAAAAAAGTAGTTAAAATGCATTGGTAATTAAAAACATCAAATAAATTGAAACAAAAAATCCAACCTAAAACGATAAATTGTTATAACCCGATATTTTATAAATTATTAAATTAATTTTTGAGATATGTAGTGTTAATAAATATTTTAATTTTTATACTATGATTATTATGTGTAATTTAACTAAATTCAAGTCTCAGTATTTATTTTATAATGTTATGGTATTAGGATTTAATCGAGATTTAAAAATTTAATTTATTGTTATATATTATTTAATAATATTATTATTGTTATTATTTATAAATAGTGTTAATTTAGTGTATTTAAAATATTTTACTATTTTGTAGTGGATTTAATTAGAAAAGTAAGTATTTAATTTAAAAATATTTTTTTAATATTTTTTTTCTTTTTCCTCTTTATTATAAAAAAAATATATATAAAAAATTATTTTCTTTTTCCTCTCTCTTTCCTTCCTCTTTTCTCTTTCCTCTCTTTTCTCTTCTTCTTCTTCTTCTTTCAGCGTTTTGCAAAAACACCGCACGCCAACACCAACCTCCACACTGTCACACGCCACTGCTCACCATAGCTCGTCACCCTTATCTTCTCCTCCTCCCTTCCTCCTCCCTCCCGCCGATGTCACCATTTCTTCCCTCTCCCTTCTTCCTCCTCGTGGCACTGTTAACTTCCGAAACTCGTCAGTGTCGATTCTGACAACGTCAAGGGCTGAGATCAATTTCATTTGAAAGCTTGTTCCTTGGGCTTTGTTTCCCCCAATGTAGTTTGTCCTATTAACTTTGAATTGAGCTTCAATTTTGATGAATTATTTTTAGAGTTCATAATTTAATTTGTTAACTTTGAGTTCAGTTGGTTTGAATTATGTAAAATTGACTTTAGATTAGTTAAATTGGAGTTGTAAGCTTTCCAAAAATGTGCTTTAAATCAATTTTGGAGATAGTTAAATTCTGAGCACTGTTCCAAGCTCGGATACTGTTCACGGAACTATCCTAGCTCGGAAAATGCTTTTTATTTTGAATAAATTCTACTAGTTATTTGAAGCATGTTTTATTAAAAAAGTATATTGAAATTTCATTCTGATTATTTATTATGAATGTTTGAAAGTTAATGTGAAATTTTGATTTTTGGAAAATTTATTATTAATTAGTAAATTTTGTATTTTAATTGAAATTATTGTTAATTATTATGTTTTGTATAATTTTTGAGTAATAAATAGTATTAAAATAATATTATTAATTTTAGCTAATTAATACTAATTTCCAGAAATATATTCAAATAATAGTTTTATTTATTATTTTTATGATTAAATGAATTTTTAGCTATTTTTATTATATATTTGGATAATTTAAATAAGTATTGGAAATTTATGCTATTTAATTTCAAAAATTTCAAAAATGGATTTTTATTAATATTATTTAATTATATTTGAGATTTTATTGATTAATTTGAAAATAAATATCTTTCACGTTTTTATTGTTTAAATTGTTGAGTTTTGGTATTTTATTGATTTTTGTGGATTTTAGTGATTTTTAATATTTATTATTAAATTATTGATCTTTGTGTATATTAATTCTCAGTTGAACAATTTATGTAGTCTGGGGGCCAACCCGAAAAGTTGAGTATTTGTTAATATTGAAATGTATATGCGTGCAGGATCAACTCTACTTTTAGTAGAGAAACGTCCATTTTATAGAGGAAACTCTGCCAAATTTTTTATAGAATTCTCGTAAAATATGACATCGGGTCGATCTTAAGTTTTTAATTTTTGGTCGAATCATGTCCTAAATTGAGTCATTCTTTAAAATTTTTAGAAGTATAAAATTAGAATTTTAATTTTAATATTATTATTTTTTATTTATTTTTTATAGTTGCGCCAAGATTGAGACCTACTAGACCAGACTAATTCTTTTAAAGGAATGCACAACTATGAGTTATTATATATATATATATATATATATATATATATATATATATATATATATATATATATGTATACCGCATGTAAATTAATATTATGAGCATTCATATATGTTAATAAATATGAATTTAATTATGCTCATTTCATTAAATCATATTTATTATTGTTAATATTTATATTTATGATTTTCCATACAAATATTGAGAATAATTATTTTTGATAATATATGCTGTCATATTTTTATATTGAATTTTTATTATTCAATTTCGAAAGAAATACTTTTGAAGGATAGCACTAAAACATGCTACTTAGTGGGTTACACTATGCCTGTATGTGCACCAGTACGTTAGATGTTAGGGTTGATACTATGAAATTAGTGATATGAGAGATAATTAATTGATTATTGAGATTTATGGTGAGATAGTAGTGTGATTGCAGGAACTCGGTTGATCTAGTGTCTCGGGGCTAATCACGCCGACAGTGAAACTGCGGGAGCTCAGTTGACTTAGTGTCTTAGGGCCAGAAAAATATTTTGGAATTAAGTGAGTATGTTGGCTAGTGAGGTTCAGTGATCAAGGTTGCAGAATATTTTAGGGTTCTGCTTCGATATTTTACCCAAGAACTTTTATGCATATATTATTATATAAAAATAGATTTTAGCATCTGTATGAAATGCATATATATATATATATATGAAAGAGTCCTAGAGGGGGTGAATAAGACTATTAAACAAAATAAGAAATTAAAGGAATTCTTTGCAAGAATTGAGTAAGACTTGAGAAGGAAGAATGAAGAACACAAATATTTAAAGAGTTCAGATTCAATAATAATCCTATGTCTCTACCTAACTTATCCCCAAGTTAGAATTTTTAATCACCCACAATCTTATTCACAAGATTGAGAATATACAAGAGTTTTATGGCTCACTCTTACAACCTTACAACTTGAGTTTTCAAGGCTCACTTAAAAACCAAATCCCAAGTGTTTCAATGGACAACACTCAAACCAATTCCTTTAGAAATAAATCTCACTTCCCTTATAATTTATCCCAAGATTTAAGATGAAGAGAAATTCTATTTTTAACACACAACCAACTCTCATAAGAGTTTATACAATAAAACTGTTTAAGAGAATTTTTAGAGCTCAATTGAATGCTTAAGAGATAATGAATAATAAACAAGTTTCTTAAAATTTCAATTGAATTCTAAAAAGTGTTTATATAGACAAACATTCAAAAATATTATTGTTAGATGTATCAAATATGTCTTCAACATCTATATTTGATTTTGAATCAATTCTTGGACTTTTGATAGCTCAAGGGATGCTCACGAGCAGCTCACGAGTGAACAGTGCTTGTAAGGAGCAAAAATATATCCATTGTATTCAAATGTTTCCATTTGGGGTTGACAGCACTGCCCTCATGAGCAGATCATGAGAAAAAAGTGCTCATGACTCTAGCACGTGAGCAGCACTGCCCCTTTCCTCAATAAGAACACTAAAAAGAGGAAAAGTCATGACTAGCTCATGAGATGCTCATAAACGGGACTGAAGATGATCAAATCAGCTTTAGCTTTCTTCATAAAAGTTATAGATAATTATCTTATCTTTCTATAGCACTTTAAATCACCTCAATTGGACATCTGTAGCTCAAGATATTTTAAAATACTAATAGCTATGCAAACTGAAATGCAAGCTACATATGTTGATTTCAACTAAAGATTTTCATACCCAAATGAGCTTGGATTTTGACAATCAAGCTCAATTTAGAAAGCTTAAGATTTCTAATTTAAAAGTTAAGAAGATCATTTTAACATCACAAAGCTCTAAAGATGTCAAACGCCTTCTTGAATCTTAAATATCGAATTAGCCCGAAAAGTCAGTATTCATCCAAAAGTGTATATGCTTGGTATATGTTTGGTATATAATTCCCTAAACACTTAATTGAAATTATTAGTGTCAAAATTATTTTTCAAAGTCCAAAATTAGGAGTTTGATCATACAAATTGTAATATCCCGTGTTTTTAAAAATATTTTTACACTATACAGGGATATGCAGTGTTAATAATTTCTGTACATTATATGATATTTTTACGAGTTAATATGTATTTTAAACCTATTTTAATTACGGTGTATTATTTTCAGTGTTTTACGTAAAATTTTCCTGGGACTTGCATTTTCGGGGAAATTTCCACGTAAACAATGTAATATTAATTATTTTATATATATTTTCGGACTTGCATGAACTCATGCGTATTTTTAAATTATTAAATAAAGCCTGTGTGTGTATATTTATTTAATTAGAGTTTATTATTACCCTAATATTTTATTATTTATTTGTTATTATTTAATTATTTTATTTATTATTAAATTATTAAAATTTATTATTTTTTTATTATTTATTTATTAATATTTAATTATTTTATTTTATTTTATTTTTTCTTTTTTTTTTTTCCTTTTTCTTTCTTTTTCTTTTTCTTTTTCTTTCCTTTTTCTTTCTTTTTCTTTTTCTTCTTCTTCTTCTTCTTTCCTCCCACGCCCGACGCCCGACCACCATCCCTCACCGTCTGCAACTCCGGCCACCTACCGTCGGTGTGCCTCCCGGCTTGCCACCGCCATTCCCAGCCGTCCTCCGCCGCCTCCAGCCCCTTTCCCCGGCGCCGGCAGCTTTATTTCTTCCTCTTTTGGCCGAAATCTTCCCTTCGCCGTTTCTCCCTCCTCCGGCCACCGTTTTCGACGCCGGCGGTCTCTTTCTTCTCCTTGAGCTCCGGTGAGTGTGATTCTAGCTTTGGTTTGAGCTAAAATGGTTTAGATTTGCTTAGGTTTCGATTTTTCCAATTCGGTCATATTAGGGTTTTCGATTTTTTTGAGCTTTTAATTGATTGATTCATGGAAACTATATTCACAAATGTTGTTCCTAGTAGCTTAATCTACATGTATGAATTTTTGTAGAATTTTTGGAGGTTGTTTGGATTTTTGGGTATTTTTGAATATTTTAATATTATTTTCTAATTTTCGGAAATTAATTATTTAAATTATGAAATTGGAGTTTATGGTTGAATTAGGTGTTGAAATGAATTATAGGAATTTATTTGGAATTTTTATGAATTTCTAAGTATTTATTTTTAATTATTGAAGTTTATGTGATTTTGAGAAATTAGGGTTAAATGTGTTTTTATTTGAATTTAATTGGTTAATTGGGTTTAATTATTGATATTATTGATAAATATGTTGAGAAAATTAATTTTGGATAATTGTATAATTTTTGGTGAATTTTTGAATGAATTTAAGTATATTTATATATATAAGGGTATTTTGGTAATTTTACCCTAAATTGTCTAAAAATATAATTTAATTGGTTTTAATAATTATTTAAGGTATAAAAATGATTTCTATAAATTATTTGGTATTTTTAACTAATTAAAACTATTTTTCGTGAATTATTTTCAATTATAAATATAATATATGGTTTTTCTAATAAAATGAGTTTTATCGGTTTTTACAGTGTTTTAAAGGTTAATTATGTAATTTCTACCTATGAAATGTATTTCTATGCTATAAGGATATTTTCGGTATTTCTGGAATTATTCTGTGTTTGTGGACCCCGGTCGGTAGACTGTTCTACTCTTTTGAGTAGAGAGATGTCCGTTTTACAGGGGAGGTTCTGTCGGATTTTCGGTAGAATTCTCGTAAAACGTGATGTCCAGTCGAACCCTAATTCTATTTTCGTATTTTAATACTCTAGATTGAATTCTAGGATTTTTGTTAGGTTTATTCTGATGTCAGTTAATTATTTCTTGTTTAGTTGCGCCGAGACCGAGGGCTAGTGGACCAGGCCCGTCGGACTCGTCTCGTGGAGCGCACTAGGTGAGTTACTATACTATATATATATATATATGCTTAGGATGCATGATTTAGAAATATATGTTTTATTTTGATTAAAATGCATAAATAATGTGATTTGTATTTAAGTATATTTTTGGTATATAATAAACTATATACATGTTTTATTAATAAAATATATTTAAAATGTTTTTAAATATATTTTTAATTTAATTTATGATTTGATTAGATTTATTTGACATATATATACTCGAAATATACCTGGTTTATGTTTGGTATATTTCCGGTATATATATGGTTTATATTGTTGTTTTATTTAAATTCATGCATCATTTAATTGTGAATGAATGATTTATATTATTAATGAAGGATATCAATAGAACGTGCTACCTAGTGGGCAGCACTAGGACCGAGTACGTACCGGTACGCCTATAGTATTTAGGCTATAATACTAACTTATTTGTGGATATTGATTTGATTATGATTATTGATATGTGAGATGTGGTTTTGGGTGTGATTGTTGGAGCTCGGTTGACCAAGTGTCTCGGGGCCAATCACACTGGCAGTCAGACTGCTGGAGCTCGGTTGACTTAGTGTCTCGGGGCCAGTCTACTGTCTAAATGGATTAAGCGGATATATTTGGAATAAGTGAGCCTGTATGGCTAGAGTGTTGTTTAACACTATTTCTGAGGTTGCGATATTCTAGGGTTCTATGTGATCCTTCATAAAAGATGATTTTCAGATAAATATATAAAAAATGATTTTATTGCATCTGTGTGTAATTGTCTGTATATATACATATTATATATACTGTTGATTGTATGCATTATCACTTAGTGTGTATGTATATATATTATAGTAATTCACTCAGTGAGGTCTGACTCCCCTCCGTTGACTATTTTTCATGAGAGTCAACTTCCTCAGACCTTAGTAGCAGGTCGATACGCCGGATTTCTTCCGCCCCGGCTTCTTTATGTAAACTGTCTACTTGAGTCTTATTTATTTTATCTAGACACTGCAGTAGTTGTGAACTGAAGTATTGGATTTTATGTATTTTATTTTAAAGAGATGTATTATGTTGAAACTGGATTTGTATTAAAGAGATTATGTATCTATGAGATGAGATTTTAATTTAAATCCAGTGATGAAAATGATATTGTGATATTTTAGATTTTTATTTCCGCTGCATATTATACTGTTACTGTTATTGCATGATTTATTTTATTTTTAGGCTTGCTACGGGTTCCGGATTCGAAAGAATTCTCGTTCACTAGCGCCGGTCATGGCCCCTGTTTTGGGTCGTGACACAAATGGTGAACAATCTCCCCTTTTTTTGGCTTTGACAACCAATTTGAAAAAATAATAAATAATGTGTGTAAGCATGACAAAATAAATAACATGAGTAGGCATGTTAATTAAAATAGCTCCCACTTTCAAATTAAATAGATGAAAAATGAGAAAATATTTTGTTCCCCCTTAACATATGCATAAATTCAATATTTATCATGTATCAGAGCATATAAATAAATGAATTATCATAGCATTTATAAGGGTTGATGTAGCATGTTTAACAAATATAGTCCTTTAAATATATTTCTTTATTTCTCCTCCTTTTTGGACATGATAAGAAATATAAATTTATTTTATTACCCTTCTTATAAAAAAAAATAAAGACAACATAAAAATTTAACATGAGGGACAATGTCTATCAAGATAAAGGTGTTAAAAACAAATCATGATAACATGATTATTAAAAAATTTATTCTAGACAGCATGAAAAAAATAATTTCAAACATATATGCATGTAGTGCTACTATAATGCATCACAAAATAGTACATATGCTATATTGAAACATCACATGATCATAGAAAGTTTAGCTAGTCAATCAATCATACATAATCATATGGTACTTAACATATCTTAAACACAAACACAATTATTTATCCCCTAAGTACATAGTTTCTTCTCCCCTTTTGTCAAAGATAAAAAGAAAAGAGAGAGATATAAGGGAAAATAAACCTAAAGGAGCAAAAAATACTAGAGGGAATAAAAGATCAAGAACCAAAACAATCAAAGCAAAGATACTTAAAATCTTTATAAGAGACATGTCATTTTTTTTAAAGGTAAAAATCATTCCTACGAAGAATTTATACAAAACCATGAATTTTGCAAGTATATGCACAATTAAAAGTCATGCATAAATAAAAATGGCATTTAAAAAATAAAGTTTCATTGATGTGAAGAAGATAAACTAACAGCTTAACGCTTATATCTAGAAAATATCCAGAAGATAAACCAAACAGAAACTGTTACAATAACCATTAAAAAAAATTAGCCTTATGGAGGAAAAGGAGGGGGAGGAGGCTAAGAGTATTGTATGTTATGATGAAAATACAATTGATGAATATCATATTCCATGTGATCCATTTTTAGCTCAAAATGATCAAGTCTAGTGTCTACTTGATTAAAACTTATTTTGAAGTTTGACTCCACTATGGATAGGCGATCAAATAAACCATCAACCTAAGCGGGCTCATCATCAATACTTTGAGAAGTGGAAGGTCCTCCTGCCTTTTTTCTTTGAGAAGGAGTATACTCTTGTGGAATTTCTTCTTCAAAAGGAATACTTTCAAGTCTAAGAGTGCCTATTTGCTCAACATCTTCTAAATCTTTTTCTTGCTCCTTTTTAACATCTCCATCTTCATCTTCTACTTTATCTTTCCAAAACCAAAAGTTTCTAACAAGCTTGAATTGCCTAGAATTTCTCAAGAGTTTGTCATCAAGAAAGGATGGAGGAATGGAAGGGATGTTCCTCAAGTTAATCCCAAAGTAATGAGCAATCTTTATGATAAAACCTCCTATTCATAAGGCACCACTAACACTATCACTAGCTAACTAAAACCTCTATTGAAGCCATCTTCCAAGCTCAACATCTATACCTTCAATAAGACATCTAAGAAGGAAAAGATTATCAAAGGAAATAGTTTCATTACTTAAGCCCCTAACATGAAAATAGTAGGTAATGAACCTATGTACATATTAAAGGGATTTTAAAGCCAAATTAAATGTTTTAGTGTGTCCCGCTTTAAAGGTTTTCACATTAGGTTTGGAATGTTGAGAACAAAAAGGATTAGGAAGCCAAGTTGAAATAATATAGGCTAAACCCCCGTATTTAAAGTTAAAGATGTTATCAAAGGCTTGAGAAGTAAGGAATCTATCTCTCCCACCCAATCTAAATCTCATGCTATTCATAGGATTTTGCTCATTAAATTGATGGGTTCTTAAGCAATAAGAGGCAAGAAATTCATGGACTAATGTGGGATGGATAGGAAAATCATTGAATGCAAAATCACACAAACTTGCATTATCAAGTAAACTTCTAACCTCATTGATATAACCCATCTTTTCCATGGTAGCATGAGACATATACTTAAAAGAAATAATATGCCTATCCTCGAAATGAGCAAGCTTTTCCCTAAATTGAATTGAAGTGTAAGAGAGAGGAGGTTGCTTCTTAGGTTGATCTTTGGTAGCTCTTCTAGAGGAAGAAGAGGCACCTTGTGCATACTTGGTCTTTGGAGCCATGACAAGGGTATGAAATGGTTGAGGACAAAGAGTATTTTTGAGAGAAAAAGATTGTTTTTTTTAAGAGATTTATTTGAAAATGCAACTAATTGAAAATGAAAGGAAGATGTTGAGGGGTTTATAAATACAAAAAATAATAATATAAGTTCTAAAAAAGCTCAAAAAATGGCAGGTGACCGTTTGTTTTAAACAAACAATTAAAACAAAATAATAAAAAAAACTGCCAGACAGCTACTCATGAGCAGTTCTAGATCAATAGACCTGCAACGGTCATGAGCTCAATGGCTCGTGACAAAAATTGCTAAATAGTCACTGTAAAAATTTATTGCAATAAGGTCCTAAAAACGTGACAAATAGGTCCTTAAGCATAAAATTAACCATTCAATTAAAACAAATGATAGTTAAAAACAAATATTTTTGACATATATCATTAAGAATTAACAAAATCAAAGAGATTTTTGTAAATATGTAAAAAAAATTATTAAATAATTTTGCTAAAAAAAAATTAAAATTAATTTGATATATAATTAGGATGAAGTATTAGAAATAAAAAATAAACTAAAAATATACAAACCATGATTAAGCATGAATTTTGAAATTGTATCAAATACGAAAAATAAACAAAAACAAAACATTAAAAACAAAATAATTACAAAAGAATTCAATCATCAATTAAGCAAGTTATCAAGACAAACTTGAACCATCAATCATACCAAGTTCATACTTAATAAAATTTAATTTTTCCTCATAAAGAGGCTTGGTAAAGATGTCTACTAATTGATGATTAGTATCAACAAAATCAAGAAAAATATCACCATTTTGCACATGATCACGTAAGAAATGATGTCTAATGTCAATATGCTTAGTTCTAGAACGCTAAATGGGATTTTGACTAAGGTTAATAGCACTTGTATTATCACATTTAATTGGAATGTGATCAATATCAATACCATAGTCTAATAGTTATTGTTTTTGTCATAGAACTTGGATGCAACAATAACTAGCCGCCATTTATTCTGCTTCAGTGGTGGACGAAGCAACCGAAACTTGTTTCTTACTAAACCAAGAAACTAAGCAATTTCTTAAAATTTGATGTAATATCCCGAGTTTTTAAATAATTTTATACTGTATCGGGATATGCAGTATTAATAATTTAATATATATTTTACTAGTTAATTATTTTGTTAATAATTTTGAGATTTATATTTGATTATTTTACTATTTTTAAAATAATAATTAACATATTTTACGTAAATATGTTTTAAAATTATTTTTATTCCGGAAGTAGTGTATTGATAAATTCTTGACTTAAAGCATTAATATTTTAATACTACTACGTTAATGAATATATTATTTTTGCATGGATATATTGTAATTATATGTATATATATATTAGGGTTTAGTATTATATTAAGGTGTGTTATTATTATATGTGTTTATATATATATATATATATATATATATATATATATATATATATATTAGTGAATGTGTGGTTTATATTGAATATACATTATTTTAATATTAAATAATGTTTTATACTATAGTTTTATGTATGTATATGTACATATAGAATCAAAAAACGCAGCTTCTTCCTTCTTCTTCTCCCCTCACGCCATCCCGCACCCTACCCTCACTGTGCCTCTCGGTTCAGTACAACGGACCACCCTTCGCTGCCACCAGCTGCTGCCAACCTCCTCCCCCTTCCTCCCTCTCCCTCTCTGACATGGTTAGGCCACCTGAAGCTCGTCGGATCGCCAAGAATCACAACAGCAGCGTGTGGAGCTCTTCACCGTCGATCGCTTTTTCGGCCACCATTTCATGCCCCGTCGGTCTCCATCAACTCCATGAGCTCTGGTGGTTCCTATTCTAAGCTTCTTTTGGCCGGAAAATGAGTGGTTGTGAAGGTTTGAGCTTGATTTCAATTTCGGTCAACTTGAGTTTTTGATTTTTTTAAGCTTCAATTTTAATGATTCAAGCAAACTTCCTTCACAAATATTGATCCTAGTAGCTCAATCTAAATTCTGTAATTTTTGTGGAATTTTTGGGAATTATTTTGATTTTTGTGAATTTTTAATTATTTTATTAATATTTTCTAATTTTCGTAAATTAATTAATTAAATTATGAAATTTTCATTTATGGTGTTTATAGGTGTTAAAATGAATTTTAGAAATTTATTTGTAATTTTTTTGATTTTTTTATAATTATTGTGAATTTATTTAGTTTATGTGATTTTTAGAAAATTAGGTTAATTATGTATTTTATTGAAATTAATTGGTTAATTGAGTATAATTATTGATATTATTGAATTATATGTTGAGAAATTAATTTTTGAGTAATTATATTATTTTTAATGAATTTTTGAATAATTATAGTGAATTTATATATAGTAGGGGTATTTTGGTAATTTGGCACTAAATTGGCTAAAAATATAATTAAATTGGTTTTAATAGTTATTTGAGGTATAAAAATGATTTCTACAAATTATTTAGTATTTTAACTAATTAAAACTATTTTTTTCATAAATTATTTTCAAATTATATATAATATACTATTTTTCTAAATAAATGAGTTTTTATCGATTTTTAATATGTTTTAGGGTTAATTATGTAATTTGGAATTATAAAATGTATTTTGGTCAATATTTATGAATTTATTAAGAATTATCAATTTTTAATAATATTTTATCAAAATTAGGGTTTTTATGTATTTATCGGTAAAATAATTATTTTTAGCGTTTAAATTTCTAATTTATAATATTTTAAGTATTAAAGGGTATTTTTGTTATTTTTGGCATTTTAAATGTGTTCTGTGTTATCTCATGAATTGTAAACCTCGGTCAGTAGAATTGTAGTTTGGGAGTCCAAGTGAGGGATTGTATGGTTATATATTTTTGAAGTGTGTTTCTTTACAAAACCGGCTCTACTCTGTGAGCAGAGAGATGTCCATTTTACAGGGGAGATTTTGCCAGATTTTCGGTAGAATTCTCATAAAATGTGATATCCGGTCAAATTCCCATTCTGATTCTGTGTTCGGTATTTCTAGATCGAGTCTTTAGAATTTTGATAGACTTATTCTAATTCCGTAGTATTGTTTGTTTGTTTAGTTGCACCGAGACTGAGGCCTAGTGGACCAGGCCTGTTGGACTCATCTCGAGGAGTGTAATAACTGTGAGTTATTATTTTATATATACGTGTTCTAGAATGCATAGTTTTAGAAATATTTGTTCTAATTTTATAAAATATGCATAAATGGTTTAATAATTTCTAGGTATATTTTTGGTATATTTTAAATTAAATGCATTTTTTATTATTGAATTATACTTAAAATGTTTTAATTATATTTATAGTTTATTTCTAATTTATTTTATAATTAAATTGAATTTATTTGACGTATATATACTCGAAATATACCTAGTTTATTTTTTGTATATTTCTAATATATATATGGTTTATATTATTTTTTTAATTAATGTCATGCATCATTTATTTTATGAATGTATGGATTTATTTTAAATGAAGGATATCAATAGAACGTGCTACCTAGTGGGCAGCACTAGGACCAAGTACGTACCGGTACGACGATAGAATTTCATTTAAATTACTAACCTATTTGGGGATATTGATTGGATTGATTTATTTGATGTGAGACGTGATTTGAGAGTGTGATTGCTGAAGCTCGATTGACCAAGTGTCTCGAGACCAATCACACTGACAGTCAGACTGCTGGAGCTCGGTTGACTTAGTGTCTCGGGGCCAGTCTACCGTCTAAATGGAACAAGTGAATTTATTTGGAATAAGTGAGCATGTATGGCTAGAGTGTTGTCTAACATTATTTAAGGTTGCGATCATCTAGGGTTCTATTTGATCCTTCATAATCGAATATTATTTTCAGTATATATATATAAAATGATTTTACTACATCTGTGTGATTTTGCCTGTATATATATTTACTATATATATTATTGAATGTGTGCATTGTCATTTAGCTATGCATGTATATATATTATAACAATTCACTCGGTGAGGTCTGACTCCCCTCCATTGACTATTTTTCAGGAGAGTTTTCATCCTCAGACCTCAGTAGCAGACCTTTACATCGAATTTCTTCTGCCCCGGCTTTACTATGTAAACTGCTCGCTTGATTTTATTTTATATTCTAGACACTGCAGTAGTCATAGTCAAGTCGTGGGACTTATGTATTATGTTTGTACGAGATTTGTATTTTAAAGATTTGAACTGAGATTTGTACTAAAGATTATCTATATATGAGATGAGTTTGTTTACTTAAACTTGTTGATGGATTATTATTTTATTTTATTTATGAGATTTATTTCCACTGCAAGTTATTTTATTTATGTTATTATTATTGCATATTTTTATTTTATTTTTTAAAGGCTTGCTACGGATTTCGAATTCAAAAGAATTCTCGTTCCCTAGTGCCAGTCATGACCCCTGTTTTGGGTTGTGACATTTGACAAGTTCCGGAAGTGCTTTTTCTATCTAGTAAACTATTAGAAAAGTCAGTATCAGAATAACTAATCAAGTCAAAGGAAGAACTCCTAGGATACTAAAGTCCTAAATGCATTGTACCAAAAAGATATTTGAAAATTCTTTTGATAGCATTCAAATGAGATTCCCTAGGACTTTATTGAAATCTAGCACACAAGCATGTAGCAAACATAATATCGGGTCTACTAGTAGTTAAATAAAGAAGGGATCTGATCATTCCTCTAAATCGCTTTTCATCAACCGGTTTACCATTCTCATCCTTATTGAGTTTAGTTGTGGTGCTCATTGGAGTTTTGCTTAATGTAGCTCCATCCATTCCAAACTTCTTGAGAATTTTTCTTACATATTTGGTTTAGTTGATGAAAATCTCATCTTTACATTGCTAGATTTGAAGTCCAAGAAAGAATTTGAGTTCCCTCATCATACTCATCTCAAATTCTCTTTTCATTAATTTTGAGAATTCCTCACGCAAGCAATGGTTAGTAGCACCAAAAATAATATCATCAACATAAATTTGCACAATTAATAAATTATACTTGGATTTCTTTATGAAAAGAGTTGTGTCAACTTTTCCTTTAGAGAAACCTTTCTCTAGTAAATAAATTACTCAATCTTTCATACCTAGCTCTTGGATCTTATTTCAATACATATAGTGCTTTTGAAAGTTTAAGCACATGATTTAGAGAATTAAAATTTTCAAAACCTGGAGGTTGTTGAACATTTACCTCTTCTTTAATAAAACCATTTAAAAATGCACTTTTAACATCCATTTAATAAAGTTTAAAATTCATGTATAATGCAAATGCAAGTAGCATCCCAATAGCTTCTAATCTTGCAACGGGGGCAAAGGTTTCATCACAATTAATGTCTTTCTCTTGTTTATAACCTTTAGTTACTAGTCTAACTTTGTTCCTAGTTATGACACCTTGTTCATTCATTTTATTTCTAAACACCCATTTGGTGCCAATAATATAATGATGTTTAAGTCTAGGAACCAAGGTCCAAACTTTGTTTCTCTCAAATTGATTTAACTCTTCTTGCATAGCAAGGATCCAAAATTCATCACTCAAAGCATCATCAACATTTTTGAGTTTAATTTGAGAAATGAAAGCTAAATTAATAATAGACTTAAGTTTATATCTAGTAGTTACCCCTTTTGTAGTGTCACCTATTATGAAGTCTTAAGGATGTGCTATTTTAAATTATCAATCCTTTGGAAGTTCATCCTTTAAGGTAGGTTGAGATATCTTCTCATTTTCCTCCTTGCTTAGACCTTCAAGTTCTAAAGGCTTACTAGCATTCTCTTATTGTGTTTCCATAATTTCATTTTCACCTACAAGATCATCAATACTACAAACATCCTTTCTAGGATCAAGTGAGTTTGATTCATCAAATACAACAAGCATTGACTCTTTAATTACTAGAATTCTCTTATTAAAGACCCTATATGCTTTGCTAGAAATGGAATAGCATAGGAAAATTCCTTCATCGGCTTTGGAATCAAATTTCACAAGATTATACTTGGTGTTCAATATATATATGTATATATATTGATGCTTGATTGTATATGACTTTCCAACTAATTTATATAAATGTTGAACTGTCATTTTTCTTGTATCTTAGTAATCACTGCAGTAGTAGTAGTATTGTGGTAGTATTGTGTTGTACTAGTTAGAGATATTATATTTGAATATTGTATAAGGATATTTTTATTATGTTATAACATAAAAATTTATTTTATATTAATTAAAATTTTAAGTATGGCATATATTTTTGTGTTATATTTGCATTTTTTTTTAAGATTTGCTACGGATTTCAGATTCGAAAGAATTTCTATTCTTTAGCGTTGATCATAACTCTCCAATTTGGATCGTGACAAATTAAAAAGGAATAGAGGGAGTATTTATTATAGTTTTTCTTATCGCACCCCCCACAAATAATATTTTCAAAACTTGAATAGCATAAATATTTTTAATTTAAATATTCACTTTTTATTAACAATTTTTCTTTTTAAAAAATCTATTTATTACTTATTACGCACTAAATGACAGCTGTGAAAAAAAAAACATTCTTTTAGTTTTTTGAGATTCAAAAAAGGCATATATCTTTAATAAATTTGTTCTTTTTTATTTTGAAACATTGAAATTAAGTATTTATGTGTAATATTTAATTTTTAAGTTTTGGAAACACATTATTTGAGGAGTTCTAAACTTTGATTAATGTTTACAATTTCATGAAAATTCTTAGTTTTTTTCTATATATAATTGAAATTGATTAGTCAATTTGAGTTTTTAATATTTCCCACAATTTTCATAAAAATGTAATTGTTGTAATGTATAAATAATTTTCTTAAGAAAAATCATAAATATATAAGTTAATTAAATGAAAAGTAATTTTTTTATATGAAAATATTTTTGAATAGTAAAATTTAAAGATAATTTACTTTCTATAAGAGTTGTAATTTATTTGGATAACTAAAAAATAGAGAATATTAAAAAAATATTAGAATAAAAATAAACATTTGAGATGAGGATATATGTGTCATTTGCACTTTAAAAATATTAATGGTAGAGCGTAAACATAAAATGGGTCCCCACCCATTAAACTTTTATCATCCAACTTTTGATTGCAGTATAGTTTGTTTTCTCCCCTTATAAGTAATCTTCATAATGCAACATGTACTCTTTTTTTGAAACTGATTGAAATGGTTATTTTCCATATTAATGAAGGAGAGTAAAAGAGATCAAAATTCAAACCCTACTTTTCATATATGAATATCTACACTTTTATCATTTGTGCTAATACAAATGAAGTAGGGATAGTTAGAGCATTTTGAAGAAATTTTTTTATACAATTAAAATTTGAGGAAATTTCACCTTATGGTCTAGTTAATGCCATTAATATCATTTGTGGCTTGTGCATATTCTTTTTTTCAATTTTAACTTATTTTTATCTTAATTTTAGGTTATTTTTGAAAGTTGGCCAACAACTTCAGAGATTCCATTTTTTTTTTCATATTTTTCTTTTTTTTTTTTTCATTTTTATAATTTTTTTATCTATTTATTATTTTTAAAGACATATTTAATTTAATTTGATTTGATTGTATGTATTTTATTTAATTTTAATATTTTAAGTAATTTAATTTTATATTCTAAATATTTTTTTTAAATTTTGAAACTTACTACTATTTAGAATATAAAAATTAACCTAATTAAATAAAAAATTACCCATAGTCTTCAATAATTATTTTTTCAATAAAAAATAACAAAAAATGATGAAATATACCAAAAAAATTACTATTTTTATTATTGATACTAATAAAAGTAAAAATTATATTTATGATCTTAATTTTATTATTAATGATGAAAAAACTGAAAAAAAACAACAAACAGTAACAAAAATCAACACAAATAAACAAAAATCAACAACTACAATTTTTTTTACTTTTGTTGATTGTTGTTGTTTTCAGTTGTAAGTTTTAATTGTTTTTGTTGCTTCTTTTTGTTTATTTTTATTTATTTTTATTAAAAATAAAAAAAATAACAATAAAAAAATAAAAATAAAAATAATGAGATATACATTAAAAAATTATTATTTTTATCATTAATACTAAGAAAATTAAAAATTTTATTTGTGACCTTAATTTTGTCATTAATAATAAAAAAAATAATTTAAAAATAGTAAAAAAATCAACAACAATCAATAATTTAAAAACAACAAAAATCAACAACATAAAATTTTGTTGTTTTGTTGTTTTAGTTATTGTTTTTTGTTTTTTTTTTTTTCAGTTTGTTGATATTTTTTATTTTTTTGAATTTTTTTGTTAATGTTACAAATACATCATAAGGATTGTAAACTTGTTACATATTAATTATCAATAAGTATCAAATAATTTTTTTTTTTGAAAAAAAAAAGTTGTTAGACATTTTAATAAACAAGTTAAAGAAAAAAATAAAATAAAATCCTTATTCTTTAGAAATATAAAAGTAGAAAATTTTATTTATTTATTGTTGTTACAACAGTTAAAGATATTTATTGATTGGTTTAACAACAATTGAAGATATTTGGTTTATAATTATTTATTTTAAAAAATAAAGGTCTTAAGAGACAAATATATATAGAAAAAAAAAACAACAAAAGTTGAGAATAAAATGAAGATAATACTTTAAAATAAAAAAAATATTGGAAAAAAAAAAGATAACTCTAAAAATAAAGGTGGCAAGGAGAATAAGTTATATTTGAAAAAATTAATTTTGTAAAAATATTTTTGAAAGTTTTTTCGATTTTTTTTGAATTTTTTTTTAGTTCTTAATTATATTTATGAAAAATCCCTTAAATTTTTTTATTATGGAGTTAATTTGAAAATTGTTGGACAAGTAGAGATAGATTAACTAAAAGCCCAAGTCAGGCCAACAAGTTCTCAGAAACAAAACCCATTAGCCAATCTTGTAGTTCTGGAACCAAAAGCATATGAAAGCCCACAAACTTTGGAAATTTTGGTAAGTCACTGCAAAATGCAAATTTTTGGTGACTTATTGATAATTGTAAATAAAACTTTGTCTAATTAATTCTGTATCTATAAATTTAAGGCCTTTACTTGCAAATTTAACTACAAACTAAGATTTTTTATAGTTTCCAAGTCTTGTTTTTTGTGTCATCTCTACACTATTTTTCTCATGTGGAAATTAAAATAAGTAGCTTAATATATTTGAGGTTTTTTAACAAATTAATTGTTTTAACACCTTAACTTGTCAAAAATATAATTTATAAATATATTTTAACTAGTTTAGATGTCTAAATAATTTAATTTCAAATTACAAAAGTACTTTTAAATAGTACTGAAAATGTTGATAAATTATATTTTTAGTAAATTAAAGTATTCAAATTGTCAAGGTATAAATTTAGAAAACAAACTGCTTATAAACTTTAATGCATTATCTTCTTTATGTTATGTATCAATTCACTCCTTCCAAACTCACTATTGTTCCACTTTGATTAATTTTTTTGTTAAATTAAGATCAAAGCACCATTCACAATTCCACCATGGGGCACCCAACCATCCACTCACATAAAAATGTCATTTCTTTATACATATCACAAAAGGGATTTAATATTTATTGATTAATATATAATGCTGAAATTTTTTATTACTGAATTACTAGATATATCATATAATAAAATTCATTCAAATAATATATCAAAATTTTCCCAATAAATTGGAACTAAAATTTTTTCTAAGGGAGGTGCTATATCAAATTCATGAAGCAAATGATTGAGAGCACATCCACATCCACTTTAGATATTGATTGAAGCTTTCATCATCAACTTTCTAAGTGGGGATTGAAATTTTAGCTATATTAGGCCTTTTATACATTCAATTTTTCAACTTTTCTGAAGCTATTTTCACAAGTGAGCATCTAACCCACATGGCTACGACATTGTTTTTTCACCTAATATTGTTCATTTTCACCCTATTAAAGGGCATTTTTTGTGCAAGATGATTGACTAGCTCAACACATGACCGATATATGTATAACCCTACTTTGTATCATTCACACCATGGACTTTAATTAGAGCAGTTTAATTAATTCAAAGAGAAAAAATTTTAATTCAATTGGAAAATCAAAATATAATAATAGAAAAGTTTACTTAACTTTCATTTTGGTTATAAACATAAAATTAACATAAAAAATTTCTATCTATACAGATAGAATTATAATTATTAGATTAATTTTTATTTAATTATCATTAATTATTTTTATATATCAATACTTATAATATGTGTCAATAATTATGATTAAAAAAATATTAATCTGACAGTTATAATTTCATTATATAGATACATATATTTTTATTGAAAAATAATTCTAAAAATAATAAATAATAATTTTACATTTAAAATATCATATATTAAATTTATGATCTAATTTTATAATATCTATTATTTAAGTCATTAGATTATAAAAGTAAGTGAATTATAATATATTTAAAATAAATAAAAAAATTTCAATTCATTAATTATTCAAACTTCTAATTTTCTGGTGAATACCACTCTTTTCGCCAATTGTTCTCCTGTGTGCCTCTAGTGGCTTTTTTTTTTTTTTTTTTTTAATGTTTTTCGCCTCTCTTTTCGTACTACTTGATGACCTTTTTGCACCACCCAAACCTCCTTGGAGACAACTTGTTTCTATTGCTTAAGGAAGTGGGTCCTTTGTTTTCATCTTCAAAAATTTCATTTTTGTTATTTTTAAGGTCTTATGTTATGTTCCTATGGTTGAAACAAGAGACAAAATTAAATTTAGAAATATTCATTTTTTCTTTTATTTTCTTTTTCTTTTGGGTTATGTCCAAAGAGAGCCACAAGGCTAAACTGGCTTTTATTGAAATGTTCTGTGGTTGGGGGGACATAAAACTAACCCTTAATGAAAATATTTATAAAGTATTGTTGTTTAATAAAAAGGGTGGGCTTGTATTATTATTTTAAGACATGGTTTGACTGTTTGGTATGTATACCTACACTACAAAAATTAATGTTAATAATCATATTATATGATCCCTTAAAGGGAAAAAGAATTTATAATAAGAATTGATGGGTTGGATGGAGATTTTATTTTCTTTTGGGATAATAGTGGGCCTTAGGATCATGAAAAGAACTATCAATCAACCAAATTTAGAAAATTTTAATTGAATTTTAGAATTAGGACAACCTTGCCTTATGAGGACATCAACTAATAAAAGGTTGAAATCTTATGATTACTTTGAAGGTTTACTTATTTTGTCGATTGCTTGAATCATTCATCATACAAATATAGATTAGTTGGTGCAATGTAACACTAATTAAGATTTATTTGTTATAAATTTAAAATTTTTATATTATTGAGAAAGGTTCTAAAGGGAAGAAAATAGGATTAATTAGAATTTTAGGAAAAAATTAAAAGTTAGAAAGAAAAATTAAAAGCGATTAAGAAATATAGAGTAAGAATAAAAATAAAAGGAAAATCAAGAATAAAAATAAAAGGAAAATCAAAAAGAACACAAGTGATTTTAGGAGTTTGGATTTCCAATCAATCTTACGTGTTCCACCTAACTTATTGTCAAGTCAGGATTTTGAACTTATCCCAATTTTATTATCAAAATTGCTATAATAAGGTGTTTTAAGGGTCAATACCAACTTTGCAACAATTTTCTTTTTTGGCTCAACACAAACCAATCTTTAATTTATTTTTCAAGAATCAACATAAATCTATTCCTAAGTGTTTTCAAGGTTCACATTTAAACTTTTCCACAAGAATTTTTAATGCTAACTCACAACCTTTTACAATATGTGTTCATAACTAATGTTGATTGATTGCTCACTACCCACTTTTCAACTCTAAGAAAGAGTGAAGGAAAGAATCCTATCAACTAGACATTCACCAAAATCTCAATAGAAGGGTAATCACAAATTTAACAAAAGTGTGTTTACTTACAAATGTTATATTAAGAATAAATATAAAATAACAAAATTTGGCTTAATGAATTTGACAATAAATTTACTCCACTATCTCTCTAATTCTTTAAATTAAGTCTTGAGTTTGTATTTATAATGGAGGATCCAAAACTAGCTATCGAAGTGCATTCAATTTTTCCTTTATCTTCATTAACTTCTTTTAATGAGTTTTTAGCCTTTTGTAAAGAAAAGGACACTCACGGTCCTGAGGGGCATGCTCATGATTATAAGGCTTCAAAAACTAGCCGTTGAGATTCAAATTTGTCCATTAGAGCTCAAATGCTCCTCACGAGATTCAAATTTGTCCATTAGAGCTCAAATGCTCCTCACGATTGTGACACCTCCTCATAATTGTGATCAAGCAGCTCATGACCGTAAGGTATGTAGACTTTTTTGCTTCGTTTATCTTCAAATATGCTCTTACTTATGACCATGAGGGGCACTTTCAGAAAGTATTCAAGGCTTCAAGAGCTTGACTTTTTAACCTCCAAAATGATCTCTTTTGATCCATGATTCTTTGTATAATTATGAGGGGCAATTCAATCTTTGAATGACCTTATTTGGACTTCAATTCAAGGCCTATCAATTTTACCTTTAAACCTAGCTTATAAACACACTTAAATGTACAAGTTAGCAATTTAAATTGATTGTTAAAGCCAAAATAAGGTTGATTTGAGATTGATCATGACATTAATCATGCAAAAGGTCAATAATCTCCCCCTTTTTAACTTTAAAAATTAATTTTTAAATGATGATTCAAAATCACTAAGTGTATGTGTGCATTTGTTCACAAAACTCCCACTTAATCATATTCCAAGGAGTTTGAAATTTCTCCCCCTTAATATATGTTAAGGTGAGTTAAACATGTCAAATAGTTTCTCTCTATTTTTGGCATTCTATTTATAAATCAAGCATAATTATTATCATTTAAAATGCCAATTTTCTCTCTCCTTTTGTCAAAGTGAAAAAAGGAAAAAAATCAAAAGGGACAGATACTAAATGAAAAGCAAGTGAAATAAAATTAATGAAATTAAATGCACAACGAGGATACCAATTAAGAAGGAAATGTTATCAATTGAAAATAAAAACTCCAATTAAAAAATAAAATATATACCAACTGAATACCAAATGAAAAGCAAGAATACCAATTGAAAAATAAATGAATTGAGTGAAAAGGAAATGATACCAATTGACACCCAAAAATTAAATAAAAAATCAATCATGAAAAGTCAAGTTTATTCCAAGCATATATTAAGAATTAGTAATAGCAATCATGATTGTTAATATATAGTCCAAGGACAGTTTTTAAAGAATAAAGCATATCAAATGAAAAATGATGCCAAATGAGGGATATCAAGTGAAAAATGTTAAAAGATAATAAAAAAATACCATGTCAAAATTATGCAATTTTTTTGAGTCATTTTGATTATGCAAATGGTCAAATTCTCTTTGGACATTTTGATTTTTCATAACTATTGATATGTTAAATAAATAATTTCATCAATTTATCAATAATTAGTAAAAAATAGCAAAAAAATCATTAAGCAACCTTTTGAACCCAAACATTAATTGGTTTAGGTTTGTGACTCATAGTTTATAAGTAAAAGGTTGAGATGAAGTATTCTATAGTAATATACATTATTAATATGTCTAAATTTCATGCACTAAAAAATATTTAATTTTTTAAAATCTGTTTTACCTACCAACATATACAAGTTTACCATGGTTACGATAGTTGGTGGCTTTTGTAGACACAAATAATTTAGGATGAGCATGCATTTTATAAAAGAAATTATGTATAAAATTTTGAGGCTTAATGTGCATGTGTATATGCCTCTTATTGAGATACATGAATGCATAATGTAGTTAGAGTTTCTTAGTTTTTGCTTTGAAACCTTGAGTCTTAGGAACACTAGCCTTTAGAGGTTTTTCCTTGGCATTTGGATTCTTCAGACTCTTGGTCTTAGAATCTTGAGTTTTAAAGCTCTCATAAGGAATGAGGGATGAAGCAAGATAGCTTTAACACACTTGGGGGGACTTGATAATATAGAGGCTTTATTAGAAAAAAAAAATCCAAATTTCTTGCTTGAAATCTTTGTGAATTTAAGAGATTATTAAAAGTCTCCATTTGTTTGTGAAATTTGAAAATAGAGTTTTTTAGTTCTAAAATTTATTTTGAAAATAACTCATTTTCTTTATTAATTTTAATAAAATCATTTTTCAAAGATAGAGACTTTTAAATCATGAGATAACTTCTCATTTGAGGAAATAACACTTGAAAATTCTAATTTCAAGTCTTCAAAACTCTTAAACAATTTTGAAAACTTTTTTTTGTAATTTTGTTCTTTAAAAGTAATTTTTGACATTTTAAAACTAATTTTCTTACTAAAGAGGTCTCATCATCAAGCTCGTCATCACATAAGTCATCACAAGAATTATCATAAAAAGAACTAGATAAGAGAAGTACCTCACATTTGTCCTCTAAGGCCATGAAGTAAAGGTTTGATGTCTCTTACTTCTCCTCCTCCATCTCGAATTTAGATAAGTCATCTTAAGTGACTTTGAAAGCTTTTATCCTCTCATTTGCTCCCTTATACTTGTACTTGAGCTTGAGACATTCATCTTAAATGTGATTGGCCCTCATGCACTTAAAACATATGCCTTATATAGCCTTTTTAAATCCACCTCTATTGGATTCCTTATGCTTGCTCAAGTTTTTCTTTCTCAAGTATTCCATGAAGTATTTAAGGAATAATGCAATCTCCTCATCATCTTCACTTGAGTCTTCAAGGTCATCTCCATCACTTGAGTCTTATGATGCTTTGAATACAATACTATTCTTCATTTCCTCTTTATTTTGTTGTTCCTCTTTTCTTACCTCAAGATAAGCTCATGAGTAAGAAGCTTACTAATGAGGATATCCATCAAAAGATTGGAGAGATAATAAGATTCTTCAATTGAAGTCACCCTTGACTTTTAATCCTTTTTAGGTATCACCTCAAGATCTTTATGTTGACTTCTTCTTTGGAGTAGTGCTTGCCTAACTTCTCCAAGATTGTCAAAAGGGCATTCAACCTATTGGTCATTTCGATTATAAATTCATGAGGCTTCATTTTGAATAGTTCATGTTCATAGACATGGAGTTTAACTTTCTTAAATCTTACTTAGATGTTGCCTTCATAGTTAATCAAAGGTTTTCCACATTTTTTTAGCTAAAATGCATTGTTGGATCTTGCCTCCTACCTCTCTGGATATAGAAGCAATAAGGACCAACATGACCTTTTTGTTCTTATATTTTTCCTCTTTTTCCTCTTAAGTCTATTCCTTTCTTTCATTTAGAATTTGAGTGCCTTCCACCATATCCATGGGAGAGTTCCACCTATTTAAGACTATATGCCATAATCTCATAGGATCACTATTAAAATAAAACTCCATTTTATGTTTTCAAAAAGGGTATTCACTCCCATAAAAAAATCTATAGGTTTGAAAACAAAGAACTTCACTCTCTATGATCTTGAATTCTAGTAATTAAGTGTCTAGAACTCAAGCCTTGATACCAATTGAAAAAGGACCTAGAGGGGGGTCAGTAGGGCTTATTAGAATTTTAAGAAAGATTAAAGGTTTGAAGGAAAATTAAAAGAAATAAAAGAGTAAGCATGAAAAATAAAAAGAATATCACAATGAATACAAGTAATTTTAGAGAGTTCAGATTCTCAACTAATCCTATATTTTCACTTGACTTATTTCCAAGTTAAGATTTTGAATTCACCCTAATCTTATTACCAAGATTATTATAGCAATGTGTCTTAAGGCTCACACCAACCTTAGAACAACTTATGTTTTTCTTAGCTCATCATAAACCAATCTTTAATATATTTTTTAAAGTCAACACAGATATATTCTTAAATGTTTTCAAGGCTTGTACTTAAATCTTCTTATAAATGTTTTCAAGGCTAACTTACAACCTTTTATAATATGTGTTTTTAATAAGGATTCAACACTAACTTAATATTGATTAGTTCTTTACTATCCACTTCTTAACCTTAAGAAAGAGTAGAAGAAAGAATCCTATCAACTAAGCACTTACCCAACTCTTAATAGAAGGATAATCACAAACTAAACAAGAGTTTGTTTACTTATAAATGTTATATAAAGAGTAAATATAAAAGAACACAATTTGGTTTGATGAATTTGACAATAAATTTACTCTACTAATTCTTTAACTCTTTAAATGGAGTCTTGAGCTTGTGTTTATAATGGAGGATACAAAACTAGTTACTGGAGTGAATTCAATTCATTCCCTATCTTCATTAGCTTTATCTAATGAATTTTTAACTTTTTGTAGAGAAAAGGACGCTCATGGTAGTGAGGCGCATGCTTACAATTGTGAGACTTGAAAAACTAGTTGTTGAGATTCAATTTAGTCCATTGGAGCTACGATAAATGTTGTAAGTACCCAGTGTCATGATAGTTGAGTGTGGATGCGACAAAGGACTCCAATGATAAAAATTTGTTACAAATAGGACTATGGATATTGATTTTTCAATCTCAAGGCTTAATTGCATTTTTTAAGGACTTAATTATAATTTTTTCTTTAGGGACCTACTTGAAAATTTTTAATTCTTTCAAGGGTCATTTTGTGATTAAAATTTTAAAAAAATTGTCGATCAGAATTATATATTTTTGATCAAAAATGTGTAATTCCGACTGAAATTACACATTTCCAGTTGGAATTGTACATTTCTAATTGAAAATGCATAATTCTGATTGGAATTATGTATTTCCGATCAGAAACACACAACTCCAGTTGAAATTGCATGGGTTCCACCATTTTTTTAATTTTTCAAAAATATTTATCTTAATTTTGATTGGATAAAATAAATAATTTGAAAAAAAAAAGATAAAATAATCCTGATAAATCTTGATTTATCATGTTGTTTTATATATTTTAAAAATAAAATCTTTATCTCCTATGATCAAATCACATGAGGTTAGCCTTTTGGTTTATAAAAGTCGATATATTTTAAACGTGAAGGGGTTTAGCAGAGAAAAGAAAAAAAAGTTTTGAGTGAAAAAAAAATCTTTTGCTTTCTTACATATTGAAGGTCCTTTGAATGTAGTTTAAGCTAGAGAAATAAAAATCAAGCCTACAAACTATATTCCAACAACAAAGGGTGAACAAAAACTCTGAGGAGTAAATTAATACTATATCTATACACACCATCCATATCTTATTCTTCTCTTTTCTTTATTTTTAATTTTTTATTTTGTTTAATTTAATTTCTTTTGAGCTCAATATTAATCATTTTTTTATTTGTTTTGATTTTGATGGTGAAAGTGACCTGAATCGTGAAGCAATCATGTGAACCAATATCAAATCTATGAAGATCCATGGAATGTCATGGATTAAATCTTGTATCAATCTCATGTAGATTTTAAGTTTCTATTTTTTAATTTTTATGCATGTTTTGTTTATTTATCTCATGTAGATTTTGTTTATTTAAGTTTCTGTACTTAAAATTGATTAGTAAATTAGGTTTAATTGGGTAAAATTCTAATAAAATAAATGGCGACAGTAGTAATTATTTAGGTTGCATGTAAATTGAATTAGGATTAGATATCACTAAATGTATGTTTTTGATTGATTATTTGTTCTTATTTGTTATTTAAGCTTGTTTGTTTATTTTTGTGCGTTTTGGGCCTTAAGCCCACGATTAGGTTTAACACATTAATAATAGGTCTTTTTAAATTGGTTTGTAAGTTAAATTAACTTTAAAATCAATTTAGGCTCATTTAGGTTAATTTAAACTTATGCATATTATAGACAGCGGGGTTTAGCGCGCATCCAAGATTTTAGCAACCGCGACACTGTTTAGGTTCAGGGCCTTAGGGAACACACTACTATGTCACAAAGTCATAGCGTGGAGAAGAGGAGTTGCCACCCACGGTAATAATTAGGACAATTTGATTCGTGGTACTCAATTCTCTAAAAGAAAGTTAGCACCATAATGAGGAGATTTTGGGAATGGAATACTAACTTCTCTTAGTTTCGTGTTCATTTAGAATAATTTTATAAATGATTATTTCATCCTCTAATTACATGCAATTTTATTTAAACCCTATTTGACATCCATCTAACCCTAAGCATCTAGTTAATAAAATTACACATAAAAAATGCACTCAAAATTGTGTTGTCCCTAAGTCTAAACTATGTTAATTTTATTAAAAAGTTAGCTAAATTTATATTTTATTTACAAATGAGAAAGGGAATAAAGGTGAGCCTATATTTTTTATTAATTAGTGAGCCTAAATCTATTTATTTTACTTTGTCTAAAAAATGGGCTTAAGTCTATTCAATTTTAAAGGAAAATTAAATTAATGGACTTAAGTCTAACTTGATTTTATTTTAAGTGAAATGCAGGCCTAGGTCTATTTATTTTAAAAGAAATGAAATTAAGTGGGTTGAGCTAAGTCTAAACAAGTTTTAATTAACTAAGTGGTTCTAAAATCTAATTAACCTAATGGACCTAAATTATTTAAAGTCCTAAACTATTTTTTAAGCCTATTTAAAGTGAGTTGGACCTAAGCGTGGACTTAGGGGCCAAAATAATATAAAAACCCAAAAACACAACCTAAAACAAATAAAACATAAAAAAAAGATCAAAAATAAATTTTAGTGATTTTCTAGAAACCCTAAGTCAATTACATGCAGACCTTAAATTAAGCTACTGCCACCATTGATTTTAATTGATTTTTACCCAATTGAACCCAATTACTAATTGATTTTAAACGCAGAAAATTAAATCTTTCACTATTCTCACTACTGGGGCTATTACAAACTATGTACAAAAATTAAAATTTAACAATTATATACCCATGAATTAAAATAACTATGCAAAACACATAAATGTAAAATAAAGATTAAAATCCTAAGAACTATTGAAAAGCAGTACAGGTTCATCCATGGCATTCCATGGATCTTCTATTCAATTCTTGAAGATTAGACTGTTTCCTCCTCAATCCTCGCTCAGATATCAAAACAAAAAAACATAAAAAAATCATATTAGTGAAATTTAAAATTCAAATCAATAACAAAAATAAAATAAAAATTATTAAAGAAGAAAAGAATAAAGAAAGCACTATAATGATCTTAGATGTTGTGCAAATACTTTTTTTAGCTCCTCAGACTAGGATTTTCACCATTAAAATTGAAGTATTGTTTGATTATGGACTGGAACTAAAAACAACTCTGGATTGTTCTCGTTGAAAGAACTATATAAAAAAAAACTAAGGCTTTGACAGAATAAAAGAAATCAAAGTTTGTGGTGTGTGGGGTGTTCTCAATAGTGTTTGGATTTTAGGGTTTTTTGCGCACTGCTTCGCCTCTTTTTTTTTCCTCGCTCTATGTGTATCTCTATTTTTTTTCTTTTGACTTTTTTTTAGTGTGTGTGTGTGAGTCTCAAGCCCCGTCATGCACTCAGACTCTTTCTATGCATACTGACTCCCCAAGTTTGCAAGAACAGTCTCATCTCTTTCAAACAAATTGATAAGATTTTTTTTTATTTTAAAAGCTCTTTAAGCTTTTTAAATGCGTCAAAAAAAATTATCTGATAATAATAATAATAAAATTAACTTTTTAACTGATCAAAACACTGAAAAATAGACGAAAAAATTAAGAAAATAGGCAAAAAATTGAAAAAATGGACTTTTTATACGTCGACATTGTGCAATGTTGACCGGCATTGTATAATGTTGATCGGTATTATAGAATGCCAATTGGCATTGTGTAATATTGATCAGCATTACACAATGCCAATCAACATTATGTAATGCCAGTCGACATTACACCAATGTCTATTGGCATTAAATGCTTATCTTTCTTTTTTTTTTTAATTTTTAATTACTAAAAGACCCCTTAAAAATAGACTTCCTTGTAATCAAATCCTAAAAAAGATTGAAATTTAGTTCCTAAAGTCTAGAAAATCGACATCCAAGTTTAATTTTTGAATAAATTTCATCATAGGGGCTTACGTCGCAATTGTGCACAATTGCATCCCGAAATTGGGTGCTTACAATTGCCCCCCTTTATCGCCGTTTGCTTGACAAATTACAGCAAAGCAATAGAAGCACATAATTTTGAAAAAAAGGAATTAGGACACTTGATTGTATCTTAAATGATATATTGGTGCCCAAATTGCTGAGTAAGGTATAATGTTTGACAAGTCTCACCATATTTCTTGCTAAACATCTAGTGGACTTTGTGCAAATGAGTTTCGCTATATTCCTTATGGGACATTTAGAAATGATAAATTGAAAACTTACTATAGTTCATGTGGAACGTCTAGCAATGATGAATTTCATTATATTCCCTGTGGGACGTCTAACGATGCACACTATATTCCCTGTGGGACGTCTGGTGATAATAAATTAAAAACTTGCTATAGTTCCTCTGGAACATCTAGCACTGATGAATTTCGTTATATTCCCTATGGGACGTCTAACAATATACACTATATTCCCTGTGGGAGGTCTAGTGAAATTGAATTGAAAATCTATTATAGTTCCTGTGGAACGTCTAACACTGATGAATTTCGTTATATTCCCTGTTGGATGTCTAACGATGCATACTATATTCCCTGTGGGATGTCTAGTGAAGTTGAATTGAACATCTACTATAGTTCCTGTGGAATGTCTAGAATCGATGAATTTCATTATATTCCATGTCGGACGTCTAACGATGTATACTATATTCCCTGTAGGACGTCTAATGATGATGACATTTGGTTATATTCCCTATAGGATGTCTAACAATGTACACTCTATTCCCTGTGGGATGTCTAGTGATGATAAATTGAAAATTTGCTCTAGTTCCTGTGAAACGTCTAGCACTGATGAATTTTGTTATATTCTCTATGGGACATCTAACGACGTACACTAAATTCCCTATAAGACGTCTAGTGAAGTTGAATTGAAAACCTGTTATAGTTCCTGTGGAGCGTCTAGCACTGATGAATTTGAAAGTTTATGTCATAACTGCTATGCAGTACATAACATAATAAAGGTTATGACTACTGTGTAGTACATAACATAATCATTTGAAATTCATATCATAGTTACTGTGCAGCATATGAATCCTCTGATTGAAATGATGCATGTAAAATGCGAAAAAATGAATTTTGTGATCTTGTTATGTATTCTGTACTTACAGAAAATTTAGAATCATAGATTGATTATGCAGTTTTAATAATTCAATGAATTATTAATTTAATGAATGTCATGATTTAAATAGGAACATGTTCCTAATCAGAATGCAATTATAGACTAAATTGCAATGCAAGAACTTGGATCCATGTATAAGGACCAAAGTGGATATTTTCCATTTTATATATACTTTCCTCTTTTGCATGTAACATTCGATTATCACCTTTCTTCATTTTCCTTTCCTTTCATTTTCTCTCTTTTCATTGATTTTCTTTCCTTGATTTCTTCATCATTTGACGTCTGATTTGCAATCCGTTTGATCCTATAGCCTCCTCGTCACATAAACAATATGAGAGAGTTGAGACTTTAGAATGTCAGAGGATTCTACCTCCTTGTTTTCCTCAAAATGATCTTGAACTTCAAGAAGACTCAACTATCTTTCCTTTGACTCATTTACATACCCACAGGTGCAGAGATGTGGGTAATGAGGTAACTTTTCTTGCTTCTATTTATTTCTACAAAATTATCACATGTACAATTAGTAATCAGAGTTAGTTTTAGAGTAGAAATTGACATGTATATTAGATAGAAATTAACATGAAAATGCATGATAAAATTGAAATTAAACTCTGAAAATATAAAATTCAACCTCTGAGTTATCTGAATGACTAATCGGGTGTTTGGAATTCTAGTCGAAATTCCAAATTTTTGATCAGCCAGGCTAATGCCGATCGGTAATCTACATTGTCGATCAGCTCTAAAAAAAATTTTTTTAACAATCAATTAATTAATTAACTAATCAAATCCTTTAATTTAAATTCTTTGATTAATTAATTAATCTTTCAATTAATTAATTATTATTTTGAAATTGAACTAGCATTCGATGAAGTTCACGGGTTGTTTCAATCTAGCTCATGAATTATTTCATGGATTTTCAGAGCAGGTGACACATCTGATTTGGGCCTCCAGATTCAGGCATTTCATTGCTGAACTTCTGATTATTTAAGGTCAGTCTGACCATTACTCTTTGCTCGCTTTAATCGAGCGATGGATGGATACTGCCCACACTTTTCATACTCGTATGGGTGAGCTGACCATTTCACCTATGAGTTTCTCTGCTATCACTGGGATTGCCTTTGGAGGATCCCTTATTCCATTTGACGTTAGCTATTTCAGTCTTTCAGAGCATGCATAGAGTCAGTACGTGTGAGATTTTATCGAGTTCGCTCCAGCGTGGAAGAATCGAAAAAATGTTCTTCTTTCATCCTTAGTTGAGGGATTCAAACGCCTTCCTACTTTTACTCCTCGTCAAATTATCCATAAGGCAAGGTGTTTCCTTTTGATATTATTAGGTATGACCCTCTTTTGTGAGACCAGTCATGAGGTCAGTATTGCTCTGTTGGGTCCTCTTTGTGACTTGGATCGAGTTGCCACACTAGATTGGGGATCTACTGCACTTGCCTATATTTACTATAAACTGGACACTATCTGTAGAGGTGTTGTCATGATGTGGGGCTTTTGGCACGTCTTGCATGTATATTCTCCTTCCTTTGATCTTTATAATCTTGTTTTTCTTTGCCTTTTTCTGATATGTTCTCTTTCTTCCATATCTGGAGCATAGAGATCAGGCTAATTCGAGGCTTTGATGCTATCAGTTCTGATAGGACCTTTCCTCTGATGATGAGATGGGGTTCTTCTCGCCTTGCTAGCAATAGAAATACTTTACAAACATATCGTGATCAGCTGAACACTGTCGAGTGGCACCTGGTAAGAAAAAATAAAATAATTAGTATGTTACAGTTTAATAGAGATTAGACTTAATTTGCATAAATTACAAATAAACTCTGATTGGTTGAAGGGTATTAAGGACATCCAGCAATATGATTTCATGGCAGCTGCAGTTCTCCTTGAGCCTATGAGGATCCTACTTTCTAGTTATGGCTATTTAATGTGGTATTTAGGGGAGCGAGTGTATCGCTGGTCTTTTGGCCCTTCTCGATGTTGCATTCGATCTTATGTCCCTTCCTTTATGCTCGACAGCTTGCATCTTATAGGTTTAAAGCTGAGGGATGCACTACAGGGATATGTTGCCTCAAATTTTCTTAAGCGTTCTCGACATTATCAGCAGTTTATCTGTGAGAACCTCTTAGAGCATGTTCCCATTGACGATGATGAGGTAATTTCTTGTTATTTTAGTTTCTACTTCTAGAACCTATGAATCACTCCTTCTCTTTACAGTTTGAGGAGGTTCGCTCTTCTGTTAATACAGACAAGGAGACTAAGATTATTCCAGATACTGAGGTTGTTCCTGATATTGAGAGTCCTGAGCCCAGACCCAGTCCTGTTCATCATACTCAGCATGTTAGGACTAATCGTGATGGTGCTTTTATTAGCATTACCCTTGGTGATATCTCACTTCCAGATAAGTCCATGTTCTACTGGGCTTATACTATTCAGACTCCAGTTAAGCAGTAGATGCATTTTAGTGATGCTCAACTTTCTATCTTTTCTCCCACATATGCCTCTCATATGATTTTTTCTTACTTGTTTCTTATGTAATCTATACACTCGACACTAATGTTAATAAATTTACAAAACAGGTCCCTTGAACACAAGCAGAGTATTTACATGGACTCGCCTCATCTCTGAGGTTATTCACTATGTAGGTTACAAATAGTTAAAAGGTAAGTATATGTACAATAAAGATGCAAATGTATGCACGTTATGCATGAAATTCACATGATTTGTTTTCTATGTGTACAGAGCTACTCGAGTGGTATGGAGCATGAGATTGAGATGCTTCGCCGATAGCTTTTAGGTTTAGGCATTGATCTTTACAGTGCTGGGACTTCCTCTGTCAGACCTCCGAATATCTTTCATCGTGATGACTCTACCAGAGGATGGAGCCCATGGCTAGATTCTAGAGCTCATGAGGACTGATTTAGGCTATCAGATTTTTCTATCATACTGTTGTGTTAACCAACTTTACAAGTTGGATGCACTTCCTTCTGGATTTATAATTCCTACAAACTTGTTGAAGTTAGTTTCAACCATGATGAATGTATAAAATTACATTATAATGTTGAAAATTTATGAGAAAATTCATCCTTTTATCATGAGATAGCATCTACTTAACGAATCTCACTATTTTTTATTTTCATAACTGTCACTTAGTTACCATTTGCAAAGGTCAGAGGCATCGTTAACCATCTTATGCTGAGAGTGTATCTTTTACTAAGTGAAGAGCTTACTTCCATACCTAATTTTAACGAGAATTTGCTAAACAAAACTTGTGGAAATTAAGCATAAAAAAATTGAATTTAGAGTATCAAAACAGTCTTTGAATTATTTTTGTGCTTTTCTTCCTTATCCAAGTATTCCCCCGCTTTTCTCATATTACTCAATGTGGATACCGTTGAAAAGGTCCTTTGGATACTCATACTCTTATAGAGCATTAGAGTAAATAGAGCAAGTTTTTTTTTAACATGGGTTCTCTTTTAGTATTCCCCCGCCTTTCTTGTATGACTTAGCGTGGATACCGCCAGAGGTTCATGTTGATACTCTTGCTCATTTTTTAGCATTAGAGTACATTATACTTGCTCTTATCTGATTCTTCTCTTAGTGTTCCCCCGCCTTTCTCGTATTACTCAGCCTGGATACCATTGAGGGATTTGAACTCGTACTCATTTCTGAGCATTGGAGTAGATTATATGCACATTTATTATTCAAAAGACTAAAATGATACTTTGAAATTCAACCAATTTATACTGTAAGTCCATAGATATTGTCTTTGCATATTCTTCTCCTCGTTTGGGTGTAAATTATGCATTAGATTGATTAGAGTTTTAAAAACTCTCAACATAGAACTGTTAATAAGACATCTGAATTCTACGAGGCTAATAAAAGAAAGCCACTAAAATCAAAGTTCATGAGATAATTTTTCGCATATGATATCATGAAGTGGATGAATTTACTCTCAATTTTATAAATTTTCTTTCAATTTGTACTTTACTACAGAATCAAAAAGAGATAGAGTTATACTACTTCCCTTTGGTATTTGTCAGGGTGTTTGTTACACAGAGTGAGATTTTGACTAACGATTGACATTTGCTATCCTGGTCATTCTTATTGATGTATTGGTTTCTTTCCCCTTCTTTATTCTTTTATTATTTCCCTACATAGAATCCTATAAGTTAGTATTGTCTTTTTGCAAGTGAAGAAATTTTGTCAAAATGCAATGTTATTCTTTTGCATTCTTCCCTTTTTTATTGTGGTGATAATGTCTCAGATCAATCACAGGGTCATGATATTCTGCCATTGAGGTTGTGCCTTTAGGCTGAATTTGTCTTTCTGCTATTCTATTAATGCTTTGGTAAAGGGCCTCATTCCTTTTCTCAATGTTTCCTACAAAAGAAAAGATTTGGGAGTTAGAGGTTTTTTATTTCACCATTAAAGAAGTCTTCAGAATGCATTTATCTTAAGTTTTGAGTGCATTCTTCCCTTTTTAGGGTCGAGCGCATGTATCGCTGACATGTTGGACCTTCTCGTTACCATATTCCACACCCTACAATGGTCTAACTGTTGTGGAGAGATATTCCAAATGATGCTCCCGATGAGACTATGGAGATGGATACTAAGTTTGAGGAGCTTGAAAGTCTTATCTAGCCTCTAGAGGTCACCAGGATGATGCTTCTTGGTAATGTCACTCTTTTTATTTTCATTCCTTCAAATGCTTTACTTATGAATACTCTGACTACTTACCTGCAATTTTACAACACTAATCTTGAATGTTAGTAGTAAAGTGTTTGGACAATCTTGACTAGGCTCAAAGACTTTATTATGTAAAGAAAGTATTTCACAACAAACGTATGCAAGTGTATGCATGTTATGCATAACATGCATGATCCTAATAGGTCTTCTATTTGGAGCAAAGCTATGTTCACATCTTAGAGTATGAGAACGAGGTGCCTCATCAACAACTTGTAGGTTCAAGCACTTTTTGCTTTATTATTGGTACTTCTGATGTTTAAGCTTCTGACATAATCTGTCGGACAAATAACCAGACCAGCAAGTGGGGTCCATAGCTTTACACTGGAGCTCATGATTGATCGATGCACTATTAAACTTTTCTTTTTGTTACTGCTTCTACTGTATGATAACTGTTATATCTGTATGCTTGTAGTATACTCCTTTCTGCCCTGAGATCATTTTCACTAACTTTGAAGTTTTACTGTTGTATTTACCATTTTGCCCCTAACTTATCCCAGAGTTACATTTTGCCCCCAACTTCATTTTGAATTCATCCTAGCAATCACTGTCTTTATATGCACAAGAGAATTAGTTTGGTCATTATTGTTGTTGGCCCTTTGTCTTACTAACCCTATTAGCTGTAATATCATGTATTGAAGATGCATAGCAGTGGACGAACTGATTGAAGCGAGTTCTGGATGATGAAATCAACTAGACTTGCACTTCGAAGAATTCTTGAGTAGAATAGGAGGCTTAAGGCTGATAATAATTTATGACAGTTACAATGTATAGGTTGAAAAGCAAGTTACTGAGCCACCTGAATTCTCAAGGTATAACGGGACGCTAGGCTTACAAGGAAAATTATAAAAGAAGTGTGTAACTAAAATAGCGATCTCATAGCTCTGATTTAGCTTTCATCATATATTATTTTTCCATTCAGATACTTATGCAGTGTGATCAAGACCAATATGCGATGTTTGAACAAAAATTTAAAATTCCATTTTAATCATTTAGTAGGGCAAAAATGAGAACATTCATTACATCACATGATATAACTCATGTTATTAGTCAGTCATGAATTTTCCTCTCTAATTTTTACTTTACTGCTCTTTTTTCTCTTTTTTTAAATTTTTTTCTCACATTTCCTATCTTTATAAGTTATATCATGTGATATATGTATGTTCTTTGAATTTGCATTTGTGCCCATGCTGAATGAATCTAATTGAATTGAATTTATGTCAAACATACTGATCTAAATTATAATGCACAGAACTATCAGGATTATAAGTAAGCATGATCAGAATTTATATCATCGATCATGGAAAAAATAGAATTTTCATCCTCAAACAGACCGAATGTTATTACATCAACTTCATCATAAAAGACATCAACAAAACTATCACTAACGATAGTAGCTAAATTCTGGGGTGGCCCCTCTTTAGGTGGCAGACACAGCAGCTCTTCAACAGCAGCACTGCCCATCCTCTCAGTTGTCAGCTTTATCACTTCCTTTTTGTTGTCCTTCACCAAATTCTCCACAATCTGCTCTTTGAAGATCTCAAACCCAAGGACATATGCTCCAGCAACACTGACTGATTCCTTGGCTCCTATATAGTATTTGCCTTGCCCTAGCTTGATGAAGTTATGACTCAAAGGACCAACTTTTGCATAAAGCTTCCTCTTTTCTGCATTGAATCTCTTCCTTGTCCTTCTACCTTTTGGCTTTGCTTCCCTTGTAAAACCTAATCTTATTGTGTCATTTTGATTTTTAAATCCTGGGAATTATGGACTTCCTTGTTCATTCTTCCGCAGTCCTTATCCAAGCCAATAATTCATGTTCTCCATCATTTTTGCTACTTTCGGATCCATTTCAGTCCCATCAAATATCCTAGCAATCTGGAAACCAAGGGGTGCACACACTTATTTCTGTTTATCCAATATGGATGCCATAACAACATTGGTCCCAACTTCTATGGTCACAACTTCTCCTTCATAAGGGAATTTTATCTTTTGATGCACAGTTGAGGGTACCCCCTAAGGCATGGAACCATAGTCGTCCCAACAATAAGGTATAAGTGATTGGAATGTCCACCATGGTAAACTCAATGGTTGATTCCACAGGTCCTATTTTAACCAGTGCTTGGAATGTCCCTTCCATATTCTTAGTGTTATTATCATAAGCTTTGATTATGAGGTTTGAATCTGTTAAGTCTTCAGCTTTCAAACCTAAGTTAGGCATGATTTTTAAAGGATATACATTAATAGCAAAACCATCATCGACTATAGCAAAATTAGTTCTCTTTCCCCTCACCTCAGCTGAGATAAACAATGCCTTATTATGGTTTCTTCCTTCTAAAGGCAAGTCATCATCTAAGAACGTTATCAGCCCGTGTTTCTTTTCTGTAACCTTTGCTACTATAGCCTCTCGAGTAGTAATTGTTTTAATATTCATGTTCGATAGAGCTTTGACAAAAGCCCTTCTATGGTTGCCTGAATGTATCAGTAATTCCCAAATGCTGACATTTACCTTAGCCTTCTTCAGTTGTTCCAAAATCATATCCTCTTTCTGTTCATCTTCTATTTCTTCTCTTTCTGTTACTCTTTCTATTTTCTTTTCTGTTGCTTTATAATTCTTTCCACTTCTAATGACATGATTCACTTTAGGATCATCACTCTAGACATCGAAACTGCTTGGGCTTTCTTTATCAGAGTCATACCAGATGTCAATAACTCCAATGATTTGGTCTCTTTTCCCATCTTTCCACACTTCCATTGTGCATGTTTCCTTCCCTTTCAAATCTCCCATATTGAGCTTGCCTAAGTGTTGATTCAGTAAATCTTCAACTCCTTTTTGAGACTGTTCAGGAGCTAAAAGGTCATTCTCAAATTCATCACCCCACCCTATAGGCACAATCGATTCAATGGGGATATCAGTTGAGGGTGGTTTTGAGTAGAATACTCTATAATCAAACTTGCCTAAGGGTGGTTTTGAGTAGAATACTCTATAATCAAACTTGCCTAAGGGCTGGCCCAGTAAATCTTCCACTCCTCTCTGTGGCTGTTTGAAAGGTTCTCTATTGGGTGTAGGTTTGAGGTCCTCAAAGGAGATTAGCACTTCTTCTTCGCTAACCCCTGAGTTGATCATCATAGTGGTTGGTGGTGGAACATTTCATTAGTCTGGGAAAGGGTTGTTTTTAGTGTTTGGGTTAGAGTTGGATTTTTCAGGGTCGGTGATTTTTTCAGAGTCTATTAGGTTTTGGATCTCATGTTTTAGGAAAATAAAATTGTCTATGGGATGGCTAGCAGCTTGGTGGAATTTATAATAACTTTTAGGGTCAAAACCAGGGACATTTGGATTTGGTGGCTTAGAAAAGGTTAAGGGTCGGAGTAGACCTTTTTAGATTAGCCTCTCTAGGACTTTGGAGAGTGGTTAGTTGAAGTTAGAGAACCTTCGAGGTTGCTGAACTACACACACCTCCATAGCTCGGCTAGTACTTCCCTATTGTGTGTCCCTAGTTAAGTAATTTTAGGTTACCGTGCCTTTAGAACTCTTCTTTTTCTGATTCTCTATCTCTTCAGCTTATAGACCGTCATCATACAAGTCTATAAAGGTCTTTGGGTTCATCATTTACAGTCTTTTGACCAAATTAAGTGATACATTATGAACAATCATCCTAACTTGATCCTTTTCAGCCAGTTTATTTTTCATTAGTCCTGCTTTATTCATGAATCTGATGAGGAAATCATAAAAGGATTCATTGAGTTTTTACTTAGTCAACTCCAAATCCCTAATAGACACTTCCAATCAAGTGTTATAATCATATTATTTTAAAATGCAATACATAGTTCTTTCCAGTCAGCCCTAACAGACTTTTCTAACCCATGGTACCAGTTTACAGTCATTCCCTCCAATGACAGTACAAACAGCCTAGCAACTACTACAATGGTGCTTTAGTAATACTCATGGTTGTGGTGTATTGACTCAAATGAATCCTTGGATCTCCTCTCCCATCAAACTTCTGCAGTTGAGGCATTTTGAATTTTTGGGCAGCTTATCTCCCTCCATTTGCAACATGTCATCAAAGTCAAAAGAATATCCCATTCCTTGTCCTCTAATCAACTCTTCCATTTTGGACATTTTTTGAGTCAGTGCTTGCATCTGCTTGGACTTATAATCATGGACCAATTCAAGTGACTCTCTCTTTGCCTTTTTTATCATGTAGTTTTTAACATCTTCCAGTCTCATATCAGTAGCAGACACAATTCTAGCAGCAGGTTGCCCCCCAATATTGTTAATAGCAGGTGGAAGAGCTACAGCAACAGGTGGAGCTCCTACAGCAGGTGGCTGTTCAACAGTAGCAGCAGGTGGTTGTTCAATAATAGCAGTAATTGGTTGTCCAATAACAGGTTGCAGTAGTCTGGCCAAAGCCTGTCTCAGTTCATCTTGCATCATAACTCTCATGTCATCCATCAAAGCTCCTTCAATGTCCTCTAAGGTCCACATCTCTGGTTGTTGTTCCATTTCAGTCTGTTCAGTCTGAGTTGGTTAAGCTTCTAAAAATAGTAGATTGATTGGACTCTCCTCTAGTTCTTGAAGGATCCCTTGAGCTATTGACTTTAAGCTTAGATATGTTCTAGTCAATCTACCACCTCTTCATCCCTAGACACGAGAAGACCTAGATGAATCTATGATGGCTGCAAAATAAGGTATTAGTATGATGCATGGACTATATGTATGCATGTATGCATGATGCACATGCTATACAACAAATAGCAGGCAAGCACTTAGCACGTAGCAAGTATCAAGAAGCAATCAACAAGCCATCATGCAGGTAAATCTTCCAACCTTATTTTTCTCACACACGTGTTCAATGGCAAGTTTCTTTTCTTAAGATTTTTGGTCTTGGCCTTTATATCAACAAGGGATATTAAGAGCCGACATGCATGCTAAATCTCTCTTTAAAACAAAAAGCACAGAAATAACATTTCTAAATAAAAAAAGTCTAGCCTAATCCTTATTAGCCTTAATGAGCTTCAAAGGTATAAGCCTAGGCTTTTATAAATAGAAATACATCATGGCCATTCAAATAAATAAGCACTTTGGATAAAAATCCTAGGGGAAGTAACTAAGCCATTATATATGGTTAGGGTTCGGTGAAAAGTTAAGGTTCATTTAGTAAGATGCTCTCCATTATGGACTTTGAGTTACAAGCCAAGGTCAAAGGGGCCTAACATCCTTTACCAACTCAAGAGAAGATTACCCTTCTTAAGGACTTAGGTTACAAACTCTGGTTAAATAAGCCCAATAATCTCTCTTGAACCGAGTTAAGGCTAAGAGTGATGGTTAGCCAATCTACAACTCCATGAAGCTAGTGGAATCATGGAATCATAAACCAACGCCATTGGTTTAGTAGGGGCATACAGAATGAAATAATAATTGATAAAATAATTCTAAAGAACATAAGTAGAATCAGTATCTCTTATCCCCAATAGAGTCGCCACTGTAGATGGTGGGGTTTAGCGCGCGTCCAAGATTTTAGCAACTGCGACACTATTTAAGCTCAGGGCCTTAGGGAACACACTATTATATCACAAAGTCATAGCGTAGACAAGAGAAGTCGCCACCTAGGGTAATAATTGGGACAATTTGATTGGTGGTACTCAATTCTCTAAAAGAAAGTTAGCACCATAACCAGGAGATTCTGGGAACGGAATACTAACTTCTCCTAGTCTTATGTTCATTTAGAATAATTTTATAAATGATTATTTCGTCCTCTAATTATATGCAATTTTATTTAAATCCTATTTGACATCCATCTAACCCTTAAAAAATGCACTTAAGATTGCGTTGTCCCTAAGTCTAAACTATGTTAATTTTATTAAAAAGTTACCTAAATTTACATTTTATTTACAAGTGAGAAAGGGACTAAGAGTAGGCCTATATTTTTTATTAATTAGTGAGCCTAGATCTATTTATTTTATTTTGTCTAAAAAATGGGCTTAAGTCTATTCAATTTTAAAGGAAAATTAAATTAATGGGCTTAAGTCTAACTTGATTTTATTTTAAGTGAAATGTGGGTCTAGGTCTATTTATTTCAAAAGAAACGAAATTAAGTGGGTGAGTTAAGTCTAAACAAGTTTTAATTAAATAAGTGGGCCTGAAATCTAATTAACCTAATGGGCTTAAATTGATTATTTAAAGTCCTAAACCATTTTTTAAGCCTATTTCAAGTGAGTTGGACTTAAGTGTGGGCTTGGGGACCAAAATAATATAAAAACCCAAAAACACAACCCAAAACAAATAAAACATTAAAAAAAAAAGATAAAACATACATTTTAGTGATTTTCTAGAAACCTTAAATCAATTATATGCAAACCCTAAATTAAGCTACTGCCACCATTGATTTTAATTGATTTTTACCCAATTGAACCTAATTACTAAATGATTTTAAATGCAGAAAATTAAATCTTTCACTATTCCCACTACTGGGGCTATTACAAACTACGTACAAAAATTAAAATTAAACAATTATATACTCATGAATTAAAATAACTATGCAAAACACATAAATGCAAAATAAAAATTAAAATCCTACGAACTATTAAAAAACAGTATAGGTTCATCCATGACATTCCATGGATCTTCTGTTCAATTTTTGAATATTAGACTGTTTCCTCCTTAATCCTCGCTCAGATATCAAAACAAAAAAAAACACAAAAAAATCAGATTAGTGAAATTTAAAACTCAAATCAATAACAAAAATAAAATAAAAATCATTAAAGAAGAAAGGAATAAAAAAACACTGTAATGATCTTAGATGTTGTGCAAATGCTTTTTTTAGCCCCTCAGATTAGGATTTTCACCGTTGAAATTGAAGTATTGTTGATTATAGACTAGAACTAAAATAATGTTGGATCGTTCTCGTTAAAAGAACCGTATTAAAAAAAAATTAAGGCTTTGACATAACAAAAGAAATCAAAGTTTATAGTGTTCGAGGTGTTCTCAGTAGCGTTTGGATTTTAAGGTTTTTTGCGCACAGCTTCGCCTCTTTTTTTGTTCCCTCACTGTGTGTGTGTCTCTGTTTTTTTTCTTTCGTCTTTTTTTTTCAGTGTGTGTATGTGAGTCTCAAGCCCCATCACGCACTCAAACTCTTTGCTTTTTAAAGTAGAGTCTGCGCGTATTGACTCCCCAAGTTTGCAGGAACAGTCTCATCTCTTTAAAATAAACAGATAAGATTTTTTATTTTGAAAGCTCCTTACGCATTTTGAACTCGTCAAAAAAAAATTATCTGATAATAATAATAGTAAAATTAACTTTTTAACCAATCAAAACACTGAAAATTTAAGAAAATAGGCGAAAAATTTTAAAAAATGGACTTTTTACATGTCGGCATTGTGCAATGCCGACCGGCATTAAATGCCGATCTTTTTTTTTTAACTTTTAATTACCAAAAGACCTTTGAAAAAATTGACTTCCTTGTAATCAAATCCTAAAAAAGGTTGCAATTTAGTCCCTAAAGTCCAGAAAATCAACATCCAAGTTCAATTTTTGAATAAATTTCATCATAGGGGCTTACGTCGCAATTATGCACAATTGCATCCCAAAATTGGGTGCTTACACCTATCTTTAGTTTAATTACAATTAACTTAGACATAGCTCAGTCCATTAATTAAGCTCATTTAAAATAAATAGACTTAATATCAATTCATTTAATTTAAAATTAATTAGAATTAGACCCAGTAAATCAATCCAACTCATTTCCATAAAATTAAGTTCGATTTAGACCCACTATCTTTAGAATTAAAATGGTAGACTTAGACTCACTAATTTAATTAAAATTTAGGCCTATCTTTGGTTCCCATTTCATTTATAAATAAAATGTGTAGATTTAGCTAACTTAATTAAAATCAATATAGAATAGACTAATTTAGGGATGTTTCGTCTTATATGAATGCATTGTTTATATATTTTTTTATAACTAGTTCCCTTGAAGTTAGATGTATACTAAATTAGGGTTGAAATAAAATTTCATGTAAATAGGGAATAATTTAGTAATTAGTAAGATAATTCTAAAAAAACACGAGACTAAAAAAAGTTGATATTTCATTGTGGTACTGACTTTCTTTTAGAGAATCGAGTTACCACCACTCATAAGTTGTCCCAATTATTACCCTGAGTGACAACTCATCATCTCCACGCTATGTCTTTGTGATATAGTAGCATATTCTCTAAAGCCCTGAGCTCAAACAGTGTCGCGGCTGTTAAAATCTTGAATGCACGCTAAACCCCACCGACTACAAATGCTCCTCACAATCATGACATCTCCTTATGATTATGATCAAGCACTTCATGACCATGAGGGACGAAAACTTATATGCTTCATTTTGTCTTCAAATATGCTCTTACTTATGAGTGTTCCTTATGGTCGTGAGAGACACTTATGAGGAGTAGTCAGAACTTCAAGAGCTCGACTTTTTAACCTTTAATCCATGTTGTTTTGTATAATCTTAAAAGGCAATTTAACCTCTGAATGACATTTTTGGATTTCAATTTAACACTTATTGATTGCACCTTTGAACACAAGTTATAAATACACTTAAATATACAAGTTAGCAACTAAAATTTATTGTTAAAAATAAAGTTGATTTGAGATTTGATCATGTAAAAGGTCAATAGTTATTTCACTCGTTTCATTTTTTCAGTTGTAATTTTAATTAATTTCATCGAATTTGTATGAATATATTTTACTTAAAAAAAATCAATTGCGCTATATTGAATGAAATTAATGTTTTTTTTGTTTTTTATTTAATAATAAATCATAATTTCAACTTTAAATTTTCGGAATATGGTTGTAAAAAAACCACTAAATTACTTTTTCATTAAAAAAATAAATCACTACTTTAATCGCATTTACAAAATAAACATTTGCATATAAAACAATTATCATACTCAATGTATTGATAATTGAGCATTTCCTTATATAATCCATTCTCTACAAGGAATATTCAATTGATATGCATGAAATTCAACATCAAAACTTACTCCTTTTCCAAATTCTAATCCATATATCAACAAAAAAAAAAAAAAATTCTATTTTAACCCAAAAGAATATTATCTTGTGCCCCCTTTTCTAGTTTTTGAGAGAAAAGATGAAAATTAATTGTGTAGGTGGTCAAAAGCATCAAATACCTTAGATGGGCTGGACCACACAAGAAATAAAATGGGCAAAGGATAAGCTTTTAAAGAGGATATTGGAATTAGACCCTATTTTTAAGTACTTTCTAGCATTACCTAAACTAATCAATGTTTGACCACATCAAGTATCACATTAGGTTGTTTAAAAATAAAATAAAATAGAAGTATCATATTAGGAAGAAAGGGAATATATCTTTCAAAATTTGCCTTTTCTTTTTATTTGAGACTTGAGAGATAGACTTGAGATTGCTTATATCACTAACATTCAAAGCAATTTCTTGCTTTTGTTTATACCAAGTTCCAAAATTGCTTATATCACTATAATTTTTCATTTGTCATCATTTTTATTAGTATGCACAATAGTTTTATCGCATTAAATTGTTATGCAATATCAAAATATATAATATATGATATTTTATAATATATGATACAAACTTTTATTCAAATAAAATAAATGACAATATTTATAAAATCATAATCCAGTAAAATGTGTGACATTAAAAAATAACTAGAAATTCGCATCATGTATACGTTTTCTCTTGAAAAAACCTTCCCAATTACAAATTACCTAACCATAAATGTGTAAGTTATCTTCAATAACAAAATTTGAATCACTTTTCTTCATCTCTCCCTTATTGGGTAGCCATCATCCAACCACTTCATATACATTTGCACTCCTTACCTTTTATGAGCTCTATAGATGAATATATTAAGGTATAGTTCATGGACTTATGAACGTGTGTGGGTTCTTAAAGCAAGAAAAATTCTTCATATATCACATGGATTATAGCTTAAAATTCAACAAGTTGCTGATAAAGTTATGTGGCTGGCAATTGGTTGTCAAGAAGTAATAAGCCTGCATCTAACTTAAATTAAGACCATTTTAATTTTATAATTAGCAATTTTATACTAATCAATGAAACATGTGACATATAATGCAAATTCGGATCCCATTGACTTTATGTTGTAACCGCGTTTGGATAGAGTTTTGTATTTTCTTTCTTGTTTTTTTAGTATGGTTCTAGCTTTTTGTATTTTCTTTCTTGGCTTTTAGTGTGGTCCTTATATAGAATTTTGAAGTAGATTATAGAAGAGAAGGAAATTGAACTCATAATCTGTATCAATATTTTAACCCGTAACAACATGATAAATTATCTATCGGTAAGCAGGTTATGCTTATTTTCTTTCTTGTTTACCCATGTTAATGTTGCTTTTCTTATCTTCAATTTCAGAATTGCAGAAAAAATCAGGCTTATAGTTAGGATAAACATGAAAATTAAAATATATATATTAAACCGAATAATCGGATTGAAATTTCTAAAACTGGATTGGACCGTTAACTTTTTGAATTTATCTGAACCGAATTGGATCGATAAAATTTTTTTGGTGCGGTTCTAGATATTTATAAATATCCGGATTGAGAATTGGACTGAATTGAATTAAACTTTACTGAACTGTATTGGACTGAAATAATCGAAAATTATTAATTTATATATTTATAATATATAAGTTATACGAATAAATTTAGTATATAAATAATATAAATAGTATTTAACAATTTTTAAATAAATAATGCTAATATTATAATTAAAATATAAATTCTTTTATTAAAAATATTAAAATAAAAGAATTAACTAATATTTGTCAAAAAAAAAGAATGAACTAATATCTTTTATAAATATCATTTAACTAATATTAATTAAATTTTAACAAAGAATTTCATAAATATTGTTTAAGTAATATTCGTTACTTGTTATTATTGACTTATTATAGACTATATTATTTTTATAATTAGATTTGTGTACGTTACGTTGGATTTTAGCGGTGTAAAACTAAATTTAGATTTGGATTTATTAGTTATGTTGAACTTTATTTGTTGGACATGAGTTATAAAATTATATTAAAGTATATATTGAATTGATGCAAGTATATTTAATGAAATATCAAGTTTTATGGACGTTTAAAAATTTAAAAAAATAGTATATATTATATAATTCTTTGAATCTCTATTTTGTATTAGATTGAACTGTATTGAATTGAAATATTTAATCTTTGAATTAAACCGGACCGAAATTTTAAAACAATACAAGATGGAAATTTTTAGTTTCAATTCTTGTACCAATTCTTAATATTTTTAAATTTCCGATTTTCGATTCAATTTCGGAGATTTTCAAATTCCTGGATTAGACCAAAGCATAGTCAACCCTACTTATAGTTATAGTTGGATAGTTGGGGATATTTTGTATAAGCCTTACTATTGTGTGCTATCTCTATAATGTTCCAGTTTAATGTTATTTCATATAGTTCAAACAAAATATATAAATAGTAAAACAAAAGCTTATTATTTCCAAGATTATTTAGTGAGCCAACCCTATTATATTTTCTTTAAATGTCACAATTAAGCATCCAAAATGGTAAGATTTTGCTAAATATGTACTCAACTTTGGAAATTTAAGGCCTTATTATATAATTATTTGCAGTATCCCAGTTGATGAAGCTAATGGTTCTCTTGTAGCTGAAGAAAGACGACTGTGTTTATTCCAATTATATTATATCCAACAATTAAAATTTAAAATTTAAAATAGACATATTATATTTTTATTAATTAAATTTAAAATATTCAAAAATATATATCACTTATTTATTTAATCAGTGTGTATATTATTTTAAATGTATGTATTAATCTTGTAGTCTAAATTTTATCATCCATATTGATATGTCCAAAGCAAAGTTTTCGTTGCACAATTCTAAAGCTGTTGTTACAAGATAAGACATACTTAACTGAATAATTTAGTAGCATATGATTTCAAATTCCATAATTTTGCCAGAAATTTAACCATTTAATTAAAGCAGCACAAGTTAATGGTATAAAATGTTTAAAAAGAATATTTTATAAAAAAAATAAAATTTACATCAATAAAAAAGTAGTTAAATAATAATTTTTATTTAAAAATATTATAAGGTGTAAAATTTAAATTAACTGTGATTAATTTACTAAAAAATAAAAATATTTTTAAATTAAATTTTAAAAAATATGAATAAAAATTAAATGGATTTCCTTAACTGAATAAAAACAGTCAATTAGTGTAGCAAAAATAAAAAGTGTAAAAATGATAGGAGGAAATGATTTGAAAGATGAAAATGGCCGAAACTGTCCTTTAGAAAAAGAGAGCGGCGATGTACTGCGAGGGAGGTGTCGTTCTGAAAGGCTGCATTTTCATATTTGGGAATGTGGAAAAAAAGTGGGTCCCAAAAAACAAAAGGCAATGTGAAGGAAGCAGTGAGTGGGCGACACGTGGTCCGCGTCTGAATCATGTGCACTGCTCTGTGTACTTTTTTCATGTACCCTTTCTCTCTTTCTCTGTGTTTGTGTTGTGTGTTTTGCTTTGCCCCAAGCCAAAAGCTGTTCCTCACTCCTCAGGCCTGACCGGTCCGACCGATTATCACCTATTTCACTTCAGTTTGCATATTAAAATTTGTTTAATAAATGAGTTAAATTCCAAAATTATATGAACAAATTTCATTTTAAACTTATGAGCTACAATGTTATATTAATATACTATATTAACTATCGTATACATATATATATATAATATAAATTAATTATTTCAATGTATTAATAATTTATTTTCATTTATATCTATATTTTTTATTTTATTTAAATTCAATCTATTTATTAAGTTCAAACTCTTTAAACTTAACTCTTATATGTTACAGAACTGAAATTTAGTCAATATATTATTATTAAATTTATAGATTTTGAGTCAATTTATGCTATTAACTTAAATACTATTTCATCCTCTTTATTTTTCAATCAATTCGTATTTGTGTTTCTATTGATATATTGGTAGTTTGAATTAATAAAATTATTTTTCTTTTCAAAAATAAATAAATAAAAGTAATACTAAACGGTACAATTTGTGCCGGCACAAAAGAGTATATTAGAGATTTTATTTCTATTTTTAAGGATAGTATAATATTTTTTATATATAAAAATTTTATTTAGTGATAAATATATCCCATTTATATTTAAATTTAAATAAGGAAAATAAATCTTGAAAAACAAAAATTTAGATGGAGTTGACTTATTAAATTTTGCATAATATAAAAAACAAGGGTTCTCATATCAAAGATTTTTATATATTTATTAAATAAATATATTTGTATTTCTAATAAATATATTTCTTTTTTATTATTATTTATTCACATATATGCATTCTATTTAATTTTTATATTTCATACCACACTATTACAAATTTACTGAGCTTTTTTTTTTTTGAATGATAATACTTAATAAAATAAGCAACATATTGTGTTATCAATTTTTTTAATAAGCCATAAATATATATTTAAAGAATTAGGATAATTTAAATGTATATTGTGTTATATATATATATATATATATATATATATATATATAGAATAACAATTTTTACAATTTTACATTGTGAAATGCATAATGTTGTCACATAATTTTTATAAAGAAGAAATTAAATATATAAGAATTTTAATAAAGAATAGATAATGACAAAAAAAAGTAAATAATATATTATAATTTTTTTCTAATTTCTAATAAATATATATTTTATAAAATTAGAATAATTTATATGTATTTTAAAGATACAGGCACACGTGTCTTAACCACCAATAGTTGGTGATTTATTTTTTTAAATAATAATTTTTTTCTAATTTCTAATAAATATATATTTTATGAAATTATAATAATTTATATATATAGTTGGTAGAGTTTTAGTTTTACAATTAGATCATTACATTAACCGATTGAATATTTAATTATTCAAGTAAAAATAATAATGTCTATTATTTGAGTTGGTGATTTATTTTTTAAAATAAATAATTTTTTTCTAATTTTCAATAAGTAGAATTTTAGTTTTACAATTAGATTGTTATAGTTATCGATTAATATGTAATTAAATTTGACAAGTTTGAAATTCACAAAATAAAGGTATTAACTTTCAAATTTCGCTCAAAAAATGAACCAAAAGATTGTATAAAAAATTAAATACTTATAATATATTTAAAGAGAAAAAGGATGCCAATGCCATGTATTAAAAAAGAAAAGAGTCAATTTTTACATTATAAATATTAGAAAATCAATTGAGATCAACTTGAAATTTTTTTTTTTTGAATAACAATTTGTAATAATTTAACAAAACAAGATAGAAGTCTAAATATGCATTAAAATAATATGTTCTAAAGTGCATGCCAAGATATTGATGTGTGCGTATATATAAATAAATTTTTTTATTTATGATAATACATGTTAATAAAAATTTAATAAAATTGTAGATAAAATTAAGGAAATAAGAATATTTCACTAAAATTTTCAAATATTTTTTTAATTTTTTTATCAAATATACTAAAGGATATATAAATAATTATATTTAGAATTAATTAATTTGTGCAAAAAGTTTTACGAACAATTTGTGCCAAAAAGATTTTCTCAAATTATTTATTAGCAAGAATCAGTTGATATGAATTATTTATATTTAAATAACATTTTAAATTTAAATTATAATATATATATAGTTACTATTTTTATAATTTTATTAAATCAAACCAAGTATTAAAACTCCGATAAACTCTTTAATTAAAAAATAATCACTAAAACGGAAAATTTTTGAAAATCATATTATCATAAAATATAAATGTGGGATCACAACTATAGTAGCAGGCCGCTCATGTAATTTGATTAATCCAATTGGACAAGCTTCAAGCAGTCCCTTTTATGGCAAAAACACAACAAAAAGATTGCAATTAATGATGGATTATAATTGCCATGTTTCACTTTCAACCATATTTTTTTTATTGCTACACACTAATAATAAAGATGTAACGTTGTGATCAATATGATGAACAAAATTATGCCTCTTGTGAGTGTGAAAGGATCAAAACTATATCCAATAGATACTATAGTCTTTATTTTTTTAATAATTACTATAGTTTTCATCTATTGTTTATTTAGTCTAAAATAGATAGTTTACTATCTGTGATAGAGTTAAGACATTAATAAAGATTATGGATTTAATTTCTTACTCCCCATAAATTCCTTTCAAAAAGTCCTAATATAAAGAAAATATTAATATATATATATATATATATATTATAACTTTCAAATATTATGTGTCACAATTCGTAAAAAAAAAAAAAAGAGAATATCCCATTTTCCAAATGGGCAAAAAATTATGAAAGAAACATTAATGTGCATGTGTATTTCCTTTTATTTTTTAATTATAAGAATGCATTTAGATCAGAGTTAAAAAAAATAAGGTGTAATAATTACATGTATAACTATTAAGAGAGTAATAATTACATGTGTAATGATTAAGCTATTAGTTTTGTTTTGGCAAATCAATGGTAATTGATAAATTGAAATGTGGTATTTTTTTTTTAAAAAAAGTATATAGTTAATTAAATTTATTGTTAAATATTTAAAAATCATAAAAATAAATAAATAATTATTTAAAATTTTGAATATTTATATAATTATTTAAATAATATATTCATATGCATTTCAAAAAGTAACATAAATATTATAATAAAAATTTAAATTGATTAGTATATTTTTATAAATTTGATTAGTAACTTCTTGATATATAAAAAAAGTTGAAGTAATACGAGAAAAGTAGAGAAATAAAAAATGTTATTTTAAAAGTATATTTTTGTTGTTACAGGTATTTAACCTAGTTTCAATTAGATTAATAAAAATATATATAAATGAGTTTAATTATTAAGGGGTTAAATGTTAATTCAGTGCTTTTAAAATTTACCAAATAAGAGTAAAGGGATTAGTTAATATATTATAAGTGTAACATTTAACTCCATCCAAATATACCCTAACTTGAAAAGGGTTATTATTAAATATTAATTTTGCAACTTGCAACCCTAATTAAAAAAACAAAACCTTAAATATGATTTCTTATCTCTTTCACATAAATACTCTTTTTTAGTTCAAATTTACCAAATAAATTAAGGGTTAAGATGGAGATTTGAACTAAAGAAATGATAAAAGGAAAGTAGACCGGTTTTAATTTCTTTGTTAGTCTTCAAATTAATAAAATTGATAGATATTCACATAAATTTTTTAAAAGACACATGATGAAGAAAATTATTGAAGGCTAAATTGTCATTAACCCGTATATATATATAATTACCTAATTAGGCTAATCTCAACATTCTCTAATAACCCATCAATTTCAAAAATCAAATAAAGGAAAAAAAAAAAACAAAGGAATTCTTGTTCAAATTCCAATTTTGGAAAATTAGAATAGTATCATATTATCATTTTGCATTTGAAGGCATAAAACTAGAATATCTGTCGACACCCAATTTGATCGATTTGTAAAATGAGGCAAATTGTGGGTGCTTGTTTTGATCGATCCATGAAAAAACCCAATGATAAAAATATGTGACTCTTGAATGCAAGAAAAGACCAAAAATCTTCTTGAAAATGAACTTGAGAACTTAAACCTATCCGAAGCCTAAACCTAAAACTTAAAACCACAAATCCAAGCTCAAGCCCATTATGGCTTAAAGGCCTAATTTTGAGACAGGGTCAGAGAGGTGACACCTCATCGAAGAGCTGTTGCTTCTGTAACAACCACTTACATTTGCATTAAATGCATAGGTGACAATAGTGGTAAAGTTGATGAGACCACTTCCTATTAAACTGAACCTATGGTGTGAAAATGAAACTTTAGAGAAAGAATAATGAAGAAAATGTAATGATGAGGGTGAAAAAGTAGATGTCTTGTCAAGACATAGGAGATTAAAAGAGGTATGAAGAGTAAAAAAAAATAAGAAGCAATCTTTAGGAACTGAAAAGCAAGTTTCAGAAAAGAAAGAGAGAGGTGAGAACTTTGAAAAAAGAAAGGGAAATGTTCTTAGGAAGAAAGAAGGAGAAGCTAGCTTAAAAGAGTCAATTTTCAAAAATGAAGAAGGAAACTCCTTCATTTAAATGGAGTTTGATATCAAACCAACTTTTGAGAGCCAACCATTTTGAAAGACAAGTTCATAAGTGGTAAAAGTTTCTACTTTTTATGTTAGACCTTTGTTTTGAATAAGTTCTCTTTGTTACTTACTTGTACTTTCTTATATTTATCCTTCATTTATGTTGTGATCATGACATGATCTTTTAGAGTACTTGATATATTTATTAGTTTTTATTCATCCCTATCACATTTTGTTTGCTTAGAACTTAAGGAGCTTGTTAAGTTACTGCTACATCTGTTAGTCAGACAACGCCTCAATGATGAGGCAATCACCGCATCGACAGAGTTGTGTGTAGTTTATTTATAATTTCCCTACTCGTTTCACATGGTTTATGTTTGTATGTATTTTCATGAATCTTTAATTTCGTAACTTTTATATTGTTATTTATTTACTTTGTTAAATTGAAGTAGTCACGTGTTTATTACTTTCATTTATGTTTATTTAATTTATGGACTAATTTTATGGCTACCTTTTGTAGAATTTATATATCCAAGGAGATTAATGTTTTTCTCATTTCAAGAAATTTGAGATGATTTGGATCATCTAATTTCAATTCATGTTCCTTTTCATTCATTTTTGTTTATGTTCAGTTTAATTTTTATTTACCTTTGGTATATTTTTGGTTCAATTTGTGTTTATTACACTTTTTCTTGCATAAAAAAAGGGTTGTAATCTATTCTCATCCCTCATTTATTTGCATGTGAATTTATATTTGTTTAGTGACTAAATGTTTATTTATGTGATAAATGCAGTGAACCATCCTTAATAAATATGAAATTGGACTAATGTGCAAATTTGAATTTAAACATAAAATTAGAAATTATTTGAAGGCAATTATAATTTGCATATTAATAAAGAAATAATTGAATAAATTAGAGGTAATAAAATACAAAACACGAATGAATGTCAACCGTAAAATTTGGTGGACATTCTAAAGCTCATACCAAATTTTCAAACTTATTATCTGATGATGGCTTTTGAGAACTTTCGTGGGATTTAGTTATTGTATAGTGTATCTCAAGTTTCATCAAAGTGGCGACTCCTTCTCCAATTTAGGTTTTAAGCCTATTTTGTATTTTTTAATGAGACTCGAACTCACATAATACCATGATCACCAAACAGTCGGCACACGCTAAACCTACCGTCTGCAACATCATTAAACATAATAAGTATATTTTTATAGTAACTAAAATATGCTATATAGCTAAATAATTAGATAAAAATATTTAGTTTTTGAAAAAATAAAACAGATTTGTCTTTACAAGTTCCACAAATATAAAGATTATATTTGAATTTGTTATCTGTAAAGTGTATTCTAGAACTAATTAATATATAAGCAGTATAAAACTGTATAAGGGCTTCATTTGTTTATAAAATGTTCTTTAAAAATGTAAATTTAATTTTTTTAATGTTCGAAGGCAGAATATTTTTTTTAAATTGTAAAAAAAAATTAGAGAAAATGACTTCCTATTTTGGGTTGGAAAGTCATTACGTTGAGATCCATTTTTGGTCTATTAGAGACCAAAATGACCCAGTTTTTTAATTAATTTTTAATAAAATAAGATAAGATTTTAAAATTTGTTTAATAATTTTATTGCTATTTTAATAAATATACAAATAAAAATTCAAATTTTATTACTTTAATTAATATTAAATAACAAACAGATACTATTTAAAAATATTTTTTAAATGTCACAATTAAATAAATGAAAATAATTTATTTTAATAAATGTTTTACATGAAATAAATTATAGACAAAACATTTGCTAAAAAATTAATTTTATTATTATAAAAATAAAATAAGCTTAATTTTGTAAAATTAATTTTAATTATTAATAGAAAAGTGTTTATAACAGAGTGATCAGTATCTATCAGAACTTAATGAACCTGCGCTTTTTATAACCGTACATTCTGTTTTAATTACATCAAAAGGCACAACTTTATGTGATGGGAACAATCATTAATTGACAATTACTGTGGGCCACCACAACTAAATCCTTTTGCTCTCATGTTAAGATTTATCAAAGGGTCCCACGAGTATTACAATGGACGGTCAGGATTGATGATCATAGAGATCATATTATATGTTTTTTGTTTTTTTGGGCATAAGATCATTTTATATGTTATGTAAACAAAAACAGCTGAAAGGGGTGTGTCACATCTACAAAATTTGCACATCATAAACACATTATCAGTCTATGGAAGAAGTCTATTAGTTTCATATGGACACATAGGAAAGACAGCGATTTCAATAATAATATTACTATAAAATTAAATAAAATAACACCTTTCATTGTCGTTTATAAAATTTATTTAAGAATAAAGTATATTGCATTTTCTTGATCAACAGAATAATGCCTTTTTTTAACATAATTTATTTATTTATTTTTATTTCGGACACGAGATGTCTTGAATGGATTCTAATTATAGAAGGTATCTTTAAATTCGTATAATACCCTGACTAATCTCTATTTGAGTAGGGTAAAATCTTTTCAAATGACAAGTTCTGACTCTAAAATTTAAGCGGCTGCATATAAAGTGGGATTCAAATCCCCAACATCTTAAGTTAAGATAGCCCCTTTGCCACCCGACTTGTGCCATGGGGTTAAAAATAATTTATTTATTTATTTATTAATCAAGTCTTATGCATTTTAAATAAATAAAATATATAAGCCGGTAAAAATTATTTTTACTTAATTGATATATCAAGTTTGAGTCGTGAATATAATTGCGTTAAATTAGTTATTAAAATTTTTTTACCGTTTTTATGGTTATATTTGAATTGAACCAAATTAATTAGGATCTCTAGATATCATGATTTATAATTAAAAATATGAAATTATTGTATAAATTATATAATAAATAAAAATTTTAATATATATATATATTCAATAATAATAATAATTAATTAAATATTTATTACTTATTTAGCATTTAAATATAAAATATTTAATAAGCTTTTATTTAAGGTAAATATACTATATCTAGCTATCAAAGTAAAATATAAAATATGAAAGTTGAGTAATAATATATATATATTTTTTTCTGTTAGTGAAAAATTTGTCCAAATCATAAATCGAATTGAGATGGACAATATATATATATATAACAACATTTTTATGAATAATATATTATATATATTTGGAATAACATTTCCATAAATAATGTTATATTTTTCTATAAGTGCGTAGTATATTTTCATATTTAATTATCAAATTGTAAATAAATTAATTTGATATAAGTTTTTAAATATTTTTTAAATGTATATAAATCAATCGTTGATTGGGTGGAGTACACTGAACTTGGGTGTAGGCAAAAATATCCTGCGATGATGTGGGAAACGAAATAGAAAGAGAAAAGGCTTGTGAGTTTCTGTTGAGAAAGAAGTGAAGGAAAAAAGCAAAACACAAATACAGAGTGCAGAAAAGGAAAGAGAGAGAGAGAGGGGTGAGTGACTGTGTGTTGTGTTGTGACTTGCCAGTGCTTAGAATAAATAAATAATATTTAATAAAATAGATTTCTGTTTTGTTGGAGTTGAAGAAACCTTTCACTCTCCTGGCCATCACTATCATTGTCTCATTTTTATATTGTACAGCTTTTTTTCATTTCTTTTTGTTTTTTGGGGTCTCTGTTCTCTCTGCTTCTTCTTTTGATCCATACCCATTTTAAAGTTTGAATCTTTTTCGTTCTTTTTATGTTTTTGTCATCTGGGTTTTGTTAGAAAGGCTCAAACAACACGAGTTTCTATTTCATTTTTAAGAAAATTCTCAACTTTTTGAATTCTTTTTTGTCTTTTTTTCTTTCAATCTCTGTTTTGGCTTCTCTGTTTCATTTTCTTTTCTTTGCCTGGAGTTCTTTCTTTGAAGTTGTTTGATTAAAAAATGACTGTAGAAGACAAAGGAACTGGTGGTGAAGATAAGTTTCCAGTGGGTATGCGTGTTTTAGCTGTTGATGATGACCCAATTTGCCTTAAAGTTTTGGAGACTTTGCTCAAGAAATGCCACTATCAGGGTATATATTTCTGTTTCATTCTGTTATTAGCTTTTCCATGTTTTAAATTTTTTTTTTTTCACTTGATTTTGGAACATGGCTTTGTCTGTTTTTCCATGTGTTTTTGTATCTGTTTCTCCAAGGGAGTGCTTGTGTTTATATTTTTAATTGTCAAACTAAATACTGTGTTATTTATTTGTTTGTGTGCATGGTTTGTATTTATAATTTAACCTTCATGTTTGTTTCAAGTGCAATTTTTTTTCTTGTGATTCTTGGTTTTTAATTCTCTTGTTATTATAAGTAAATTTTCAATTTTGTTTTTGTTTTGACACAGTAGAGTTGTCTGGCTCTTGCTAATTATTAGATTTTGTTTTTATGGAATTTTGTGTTTTTACAGTTTTTTTAGTACGTATTAATTGATATATAATTATAGTACATGGGGTTTTAGGTCCTGACTGTTTGGTTTCTTTTCTTACATGTCATTAATGATTTTTGCAGTTACAACAACCAATCAAGCAATCCAGGCTCTGAAAATGCTGAGAGAAAACAGAAACAAATATGACCTGGTTATCAGTGATGTTAACATGCCTGATATGGATGGCTTCAAGCTACTTGAGCTAGTAGGGCTTGAAATGGACCTACCAGTTATTAGTAAGCAAAAGATCTCTTTCTTTTTAATAGTGAATGATCTTGACTTTCATTTTGCAATTATAGTTATTGTTGTACAATCCGGAAGAATTTTAATTAAGTTGGTGGTTTTTCTTGGATTTCATACAATGCCTATTTTTGTTGAGAAGTTCAGAACTTCTGTATCTTAATTACTCTAGGGTTTTTAGCTTAAGGACTGATAGAAATTTCTTTCAAAACAGTGGATAGATTAGATTTGAACATAATTATTGTATTTAATATTTGCTACAGTGTTATCAGCACACAGTGATAAGGAGCTTGTGTATAAAGGAGTCACACATGGTGCTGTTGATTACTTGCTAAAGCCGGTTAGAATTGAAGAACTCAAGAACATATGGCAACATGTGATTAGGAGAAGAAAGTTGCAACCAAAGGATCAGAACAGGTCCCCAAATCAAGACAAGCCTCTTGATGGAGCAGGAGAAGGTGGACAAGGAGTGTCATCAAGTGGTAGTGCAGATCAGAATGGAAAAGGGAATCGGAAACGTAAGGATCAAGATGAAGATGAGGAAGAAGAGGGTGAAGAGAATGAAAACGACACTGATGAACCTGGGACTCAGAAGAAGCCCCGGGTAGTTTGGTCTGTGGAGTTGCATAGGAAATTTGTTGCAGCTGTTGATCAATTGGGCCTTGACAGTGAGTTCCTTTACATGGAAGTGATGTCATACATTTTTGTTATAGTAATTGCCATCTTTTTTGTTATTTCTTTAACTTTCACTTTTACGTGAATTAATTGCAGAGGCTGTCCCAAAGAAAATTCTTGACCTAATGAATGTTGAAGGGCTTACAAGGGAAAATGTAGCAAGCCATCTGCAGGTTCTATTCTTTTTTGTTTCACAAAACTTTACAATATTGTCTGTGTGATTATATATACGGGAATACATATAAATTTGTTTGGCCCTGGAACAACAACAAATTTGGGCATCTATGGGATTAAACATGTTGCCATCTGCTTTTAGAGAAATTTGGCATATTTTCAGGGATTCTATGAAACAAATGAAGATCAAACCTAGTAAAGAGGATTTCATTTAGATTATGGATAGCTAATGACTAATTTAGCTGTGAATGCTGCAACCTGATGTGCCTGATAAAATTCAAACCTTAACTATGAATCATGAAAATTCAAGGAATTTGGGTTGTTTGGATCTTTTGAGGCTTATTGTTTTGCATTTCATGACAGAAATATCGGCTTTATCTGAAAAGAATCAGCACCACAGCATCCCAGCAAGCCAATATGGCTGCTGCATTTGGAGTTAAAGACTCCTCTTACTTGCAAATGGCATCACTGGATGGATTTGGTGATTTTCGCACTTTGAATGGACCAGGAAGGCTGTCCAGCACATCTGTGTCATCATATCATTCAGGTGGTATGCTTGGTAGATTAAACTCCCCTTCTGGTTTAACATTGAGAGGCATAGCTTCTTCAGGTCTTCTTCAGCCTGGTCAGTCGCAAAGCCTGAGCAATTCCATTAACACTCTGGGAAAGCTGCAGCCGTCTCTTTTGCCAGCAAGCCAAGGTGCGAATCTCTTTCAAGGTATTCCATCATCACTGGAGCCCAACCAGCTGCAGTGCAAATCCAGTGTCCACATTGGAGAGTTCAATAGCAATGATGATTCATCTGTCTTTGCACTTGCAAACAGCTTCTCAGATGCCAGAGTAACTATTAGTAGTGTAAGCAATCCTGTGACTGGTTCCTCAAGCAATCCTCTGATGCTACAAGTGCACCCCCAACGAAGTCAAAGTAGTGTAGCCTTTGGATCTCAGTCTTCTCTTACTGTACCTTCATTGAATCAGGATTCTTTTGGTGTTGGTATCCATGGTTCTTCAAATTTTCTGGATAATAGCAGGTCTAATGAAAATTGGCAGGGTGCAGGACAATTATGCAGGTTTTCCACAGCATTGCCCTTAAGTGAACCCTTCAGTCATGATGCTTTGGCCACTAATAACTTCAGAGACTATATGTCATCTGCAAACTCTCAGATCGTTAACAACCCAAATGATTTTTCGTCTTCCAATATGCTTACAGCACCTTTGGGTAGCAGAGTAGACATGCAGGGGCAAACAGGTTTTTCTGGCAATGCTGTTCAGAATACAAATTACAATTCGAGGCATAGGTGGGAAGAACATAGCCAGGATTACAACCCCAACCTAAGTAACTCATTTGGCACAATAAACTCTTTGGTTACTGGCAATGGCGTTTCAGGTTCATTGAGCCCAAGTATGGACCAAAGAAAGAAGTTTGATGCACCTGTGGTTGGCCAGTCTCCATCAATTTTTCAGCACACTGAAGTTGAAAAGTCTTCTTTGGACACAAAACTGAGGGCTAGTGAGAGCTATCTCCTGGAGCAAATGAAGTCCCAGAATGGTTTTGTTCAAAACAACTACGAATCTTTGGATGATATAATGAATGCTATGATCAAACGGGTATGGACGAATGTTTGCTTTGCTTATTCATATAATGTGTTTTTCCTGATCGTTTGCTGAGTATTGGATGGATTGAACTATAAAATATTATTCTAGGTTTAGTGGGAAGGTGGGACTGTTTCTTGGGGCCTGGGGGCATAACTAACATTACAGGTGTTACTTGTCTTCTCTCATTTCATGTGCAAGTTCCAAATACCTCAATACAGTTTTTGGTTGCCACTTACTATAGCATATGTTCTGAAGTCAAATTTTTTAGGGAGCATTGATAGTTGTTAGTGTCACTAGGTTAGAAGATCTCAGTTGCATATCAGCTTATTAGATTGAATTCAGGAAAAATGAGTGCTTGTATTGAGAAAGTGGCTTGAAATATGTACTACTGTTCTAAAATAATTTGACACATTAAAATTGTTAACTAATTTCCTGAGATTCCAATTTTTATGTCTATGTAGCAATATTACGATTTATTGTAATGAAGCTTAAAACTATTCAATCCCTCAAGAAATCATTGTCTTTGAGATGATTTTTATTTCTTGTACCTCTTGCAAAATCATATAAAAATATTTTGTTGTTAGAACACCTGTATTTGAGAAAGATTTCCTTCAGTTATAAATGAATGTGTAGAGCGGCCTTTATGTTTTGTCTCATTTCTTTCAAATGTATTTAAGGGCATGAATCCCAATTGAGTGCATATTACAAAATTGCTGGGATTTAGGGAAGTTTGCTTATGGGCATAATGATGAAAGTATACTGAGAGATCATTATGTAAAACTTGATGGGAAAAGTACAAACCTTTCGTTTGATCTGATGTGTGTGGCATGGAGCTAGACCAGAAAATAATAGCATGATTAAACTATTAAAGAAGAGTTAACTTTCTTTCAAAATGGTTATTGTATTGCGGTCTCTTTCTAGAAACTTACAAACTACTTAAGAAATTTCAACATGAGCCAGATAGTGAAAGAATGTGATATTTTGTGTGTTTTAAGTTCCTTGAGTCATCATAATTTTAGCTATTGGCATTATTGATAATCAACTGCAAACTTGGCAGTGGATGATTGAAGATGCACCTGTGAGAAAGACTATAACCAGCACATTTCTGAAATTTATTTTGTTATAACTAATGTTTGCATAGATCTATATCATAATATATTCTAAATAGTACCAGCTTGTTTTTGTTTCTTGATTTTTTTTTTGACACTGGCTAGTGGATTTGAAGCAGGAGCACAACGAATTGATGCTGATGGATGGAGAGTTCGGATTTGATCCATACTCCCTTGGATCATGTCTATGAGAATTTTCTGCAGCTGATGGGGAAGCAGGGCCAGCCACCTCAGCAAGCCAAGTCCAATCCTCTTCTGGAGGAGTCTGTACCTTCTTGTAATTGATTTTCTAAAATTTCTCTTTTTCTCCTCCGCCCCTATTTCGTTGCCCTGGATGTGCTTTCTTATTCCCCTTTCTTTATTTTTCTCTGTTACTAGAGTTAGTTCCTGCTTTATATTGGTAGCAGAAAATCTAGTTTCTTGATTCTTTCTCATGTCTCCCATGTATTCCTGTTGATAAATGGTGTCCCTTTATATCCTTTCTCATAGTAGAGGCATTTTCTAATTTCTGTTTCATGCTTTTCCTGTCTGTAATTGTTTATTCTATTGCTGTCTCTATACCTTTTACCTGGACTAATGTATCCATTCAATATTGCTTCTGCAAGTTTCTTCACATTTGATATTATATAGTAATGTGACAAGGAAATTGCATGGCAGGATATATGCCTTCTACACTAGAGGGGTAATGAACACAGGGCATGTATAACTTTGCAAGGTCCTATCTGAAAGTTCAAATAATAATAATAATAATAATTCCATGGGATTTTTAATATGTAAATGAGTTAAAATTTTCTTCTCTTGGGTTAAGTTGAAAGAAATAGAATCTTTCATCAAACAGCTTGTTGCATCAAATCTAGCATGTGACTTGGATGTCAAAAGTTCAGTAGCCGAAGGGCAAAGGCCAAATACCTTCTTTCACCCCTGGACAAGTACTTGAAGTTCAATACAAGCACTTGAAGTTTAATAAAATAAAAAAATTGAATTCATGTGTGATATAAGGCATTAAGAAGTCGGGTTCAATCTCTGAAATACTGCAGGTAATGAAACTTTTCCTCCTAGCTCAAAGAAAAAAACATGAATCATTCTTAAAATCTCAAAAGGAACATAAGAAAACAAACAATACTTGGCTGCAAAAAGTGGTATTTCTTTCTTTGTTCTTGTTCTTCACCTTTGCTTTGTTTGGCCTACGGGGATATGTAGGCAAAGAAAACCCAAAAACATGTAGTTATAATACATCTTATAGGTTTCATCTACACAACTTAAAATAGTCACCCTTGTCTTCTAAACAATTAAAAGGATCATCAATAAAGAATCCAACTGAGAATACAGATACAGTCTCAGCGATTTAAGGTTAAATTCGATCAAAACATTCAACTCAATCAAGCTCAACTAGTTGAGCTCTTCTCTCTGCAGCTTTTTTCCTTATAAATATCCCCCACCGCAATGCTGCTTTCAGCTTAAGCCATCCAACAACAGCTTTCCCTGATCCCCTCCCGCGTGCCTGTGTGTACGCTTGGTCCACCTGAGGATCATATGCTTGAATGCTGTAAGAATAACAAGCGTCATCAGCATGACCATAAGTATTTCCCACGCCAAATGATTTTAGCAGCCTTTGCATGTCATCACTCTCTAACATCTCTGAACTCCTAAGACGAATTTCTTCTGCGAAGAAGTCTTCCATTCCCTGCCCATTTCTTGGCCGAGACCAGTCTCCTGACAAATAAACCTCCCCAACTCCAGGAGTTCCAATTGTCATGTGATCCATGCCACCAGCGAATGCTGCTTGTGAATTATTTAGGGTCATGACTGCATTATTATCTGACCTCACAAATGGAAATTCGATCAATTGAGGAGCTGGTGGGTGGTTATTTATAGCTTGGCTTTGTAGAATTGGCTCTGATGAGATATACTGCTGCTGCCTGTTTTGGTTAGAAGTGATACACTGATTTGTGTCCGCTATAGGTGCAAATGAAGCACCTTTTCCATTCCTAGAACTAGCTAGGGAGTTCAGGACTTTGCCATTATATTCTACAACTTGATGCCAATTTTCATATGCTCGCTTCACTAGCGAATCCACTGAAACCTGTAGAAAGATACAACATGAATACATCATGCAATTGTGAATAAAGACTAGGGTTGGAATTCTTCACTCCTAAGTTGTGGAGTCCATGCCACTAAAGGCATGTTTAATCATGCAACACGAGGAGCGTGGCAACCAAATTGCTACAACTAGGTGTCTGATTTAAGGCATCTGATGTGCGAAGGTATTTGACTAAACATTCGGTGATTAGACTTGCTGATGATCTGTTAATCAGAAACAGCAACTGGCAATGTGACTCTTCACTGCATTACATTATACAAACTCACTGAGCTTCACGTTCTGCTGCTGGTTGTGGTTCACTTCTGTGTCTCAATTGTTAATGTTTAGTTAATATCATATACAATAGGTTGCTGACAAAACATCAAGCTACTGAAACATCAACTTTATTCAATTTGAAACCTGTCCGTGGAATTTCTTGTCACAATATATGAATTGAAAACTAGAAATTTCATAAACTAAGTGACGTAAATCATGGCAAGAATCTTTTAATGCAGACAGCTAACCTTTTGGCTGTGAGTAAGGGATTCCAAGGGGACGAATTGTCCATCAGTGATGAGGCCTCTGAGCTCATAAATATGGTTGAAAACTACTCCGGAGCTGTGCATTGCATCTGTGTGGTAAACGTAAAGCGTCCCACCCAACACACAGGTCTTAGCATGCTCCACAGTGTTCTCCCACATCCTATTGGACATTCCACTTCCAAGGATCTACATTGTGAACATTGAAGAGGAAACAAATACTAAAAAGTCAATACAGATCGTGTGAAGTTAAAGGAGAAGATGTTTCCCATGATATGTCTTAAGAAAACAGTAAAGATTCTTACATTTCTCAACTTCTGTTGATCCTTAACAAGAAGCCGAAGAAAATCTTCAACCGTTTCAATTTGAGCCTTCACCAATTTTTTGTGCAGAGCTCCATCCTTTGCTATTCTGTCCAATCTCCAAACTTCATCATGCAAAGCAGGTGGATAGTGTTTCTTGTATACTGAAAATTACACAAGTGATGCTGAGTTAAAATAGAGCAACCCATTTAAGACAGTCATCTTAATTTTATTTATAGTGTTTATCAATTATAAACAAGAACGTACTGAAAACTCACATTCTCCTCTGTGATCTTTAACAGCAAATGCTTCTGTTTTAGCCTCGCGAATACGAATACCTTCACAATACCCAGGAGCAACCTTAATACCAAGCCTGAACTTTCTGCTCCTTATCCAGCTTGAATTATCAGTAAAAGTTAGATCCCCAAGAGTTCCTATTCCTTCCTTGAGAGTAACCTGCAGATCCCCTGTCAGCAGAGGCCTTTTACCTTCCCGCTCCTTTACTTCGTGGCTTTCAAAGTGTTCTAGTGTCCAATCATCGTCAGCTTCATCATTGAAGTCACCCTCAAGAACCACAACATTCAGTTTGGCTCCTGATTCTAGTCCAGTTTGCACAGCACTTCCAGTGTTAGCATCTACCAGGACAACATGAATAGCTGCTCCTTGTTCACCCTCAACCTTTCCACCAGTGAATAGGTGAGGAGGCATCCTTGTTCTGAAATGAAGCTGTAGACTTTTTCCTTCCGGCCCTTGTATTTTTGGCACTGATCTGTCACAGGTAGAAATGAAATTTGTGATGTCAAATGTTTCAGAAGTTTGCAAGCTTTTTCTGGAGAATTTTATTATCCTAGATTCATTACTAGCTCACTTTTACTACCAAGCTCTATGATGCACGGAAACTTCTCTAAAGAGACGTTTCCGCATTTCGAAAACTTTAAGAAACTCCTTGGAAACGTTTCGGGACTATTTCCGCGAATATGAAAAATTAGGAAACATGCTTCTAACTTGAAAAATATATTCCTATAGTATCTTTCTAAATAAGAAAGGAGATAAATTAAAACATAATTTTATATTTTTCTTAACTAAACAAAATAATTCCTAAAATTATACTATTATTTTATAGAATAGATAAAATTTTTCAAGATTTATATATAAAATTTATATTTATATATATTCATATATTTTTAGTATTTATTTATATACCCATAGACTTTTAATATTTACACGTTTCTCCTATATTTCCACTTCCTATATTTTAAAAAATGGAGTTTTCACATTTCCCCGTTTCCGTGCTACATATACCAAACTCACTTTTAGCATCAGATTGGGAAGTGCTTCAATTTCAGCTATATAATCGTCCTTCTACGAAGAGAGGATTATTTTCAGATAATTTCTGAAATTGATCTAGGAGCTTACCTTGCAGCCAATTGAGCATGTCCCATTCTTGTCAATGCACGCTCCACCTCTTCACTAACCTGAACATTCATTCAAAATTTCACAAATTAACAAAACAAGAACCTTTCAGAATTAAAATTTGAGAGGAAATATCTTGACAAATTGAACAAACAATGACAATAATTGAAATGATAACACTTAATGTCCTCTGTAGTATTGGGCATTGGCAGTATTTATTATGCACTTTTGGGTCCTGAGACTCTTGAAGAATCTTTTCCATTTTTTTTGTAAACACTCGAATCCATTGTTTATTAACATTATAAGTTGCATTGAATCAAACTGAACTCCACGTTTTCTGGACATATCTTTCTGCCATCTTTTACTATTGCTATTATAGATAAGACCCAACAGGTGACTTCAGCCATGGCATACATTCAGCTCGGTATACAGCAGCAGCATGATTACTAGTGAAGCTTAGTACACCGAGCTAGAACACAGACTTATTGAACAATAACAGAATAATAGGAAAAGAAAACTATGACTCACAATTCTGCGGAACAAAGGCTCCAAAGACGAGCAAAGCCTTTGCAGACTATCCACCTTCAAAGCTTCCACAATAACACTGCATATTGAATAGCTTATATATCATGGAATGGACACATAAAATTGACACAGAATGCTACTGCTTGGAGTAGATGGGGCAAACAAACTCCAAAAAAAAAAAAAAAAAAAAAAAAAGGTTAAAACTTGTAACCATCAACACATTGATACTCATACATCAAGAAGATTAGAAACAATTTCAACTAAGGTAGTTGAACTTAAAGTATACGTTTTAAGGCGTTATAATCTTGAACTTGAACTTTAACCACTATTGAATTGAATTAATTTCAGGGGCTTCGTCTCTGAAGTCAAGCCTGACACAAAACATTAGTTTCTGCAGCAACAAGTGAAGAAAACAATCCACAGATAGTGCCAATAATCAAGTTTTTACCCATTCTGTGAGAAAATGAGCTTTGCAATTCTTACAAAATGACAAAGCTATGCTGAAGGATTTAACTAGATCCAGACGCCAGTGAGGCATCAGGAGTTGAGTTAGGCTGTAACTGAGAATCCACTGTTGCAAGTAGAAATTAATTGCAGGTTTTGAAAATAACAGAAACTGAGCCAGCCAAATTCAATTCAGAACCCAGTCTGGATTCAACTTACCAGTTAACTTGTTATTATGCTAAATAATCTTTCAAGCCAAGAAACAATATCAATATCAAACCATAAGCTGCATAAACTATGATCATATACATATGTAACATGAATTCAAATAAAGAATACCCACAACAACAACAACAACAACAACAAAGTTAATGAATCTTAGAAAACAAAAAAAGGACAAACCTTGCCAAAGCAGGCATCTTTGCCTTTTTTGGATCAGGCAAGTTGGCATCTCCATCTTCAACACTCTGCTCATAACTTCTTTTATCAACTCTCCTTCCTCTTGAATTTTCCATCAATAGAAACTTAAATATCTTTCAGTTAACCTTTCTAAATATAGAATCAACAAAGTTGTCCTCAAATATCCACTTTCACTCAAAGAAACTCCAAAGAAAATACAGAAAAGAAGGAACTATAAATGATCATCAGACATGACATCTATCTTTCAAAAGATTGGATCTTTCAGACCCCAAAAAAACAGAAAACAGCTTTTGAAGACAAGTTGTGGATCTGGGTTAGTGCAGGAATGATCTGTTGTGCTGAAGTTAATGGATAGATCCAATCCAAGATGGTATCTTTTCATTTGTTTATTATTACAAGATACAACTATAATATAATATAATCTTTCTTTATTACATTATACTTATAATTTTTGTAAAAAAAAAAAAGAAAAAAGAAGCATACTTTACACAGCTGTATTAATGTTATTATTAATATGAAACGAGTGCATGAACTTTGAAAGTCTTGAAAGAAAGCGCGTTTATTGGGGAAACTATGATATCAAATGCTTTTGTTTGATGGGTGGTTGATGCCACCATTTGTATTTGATTGCATTTTTGCAAGGGAACAAAGTCAAAATGGTGGCGGTGGCAAGATATGACCCCAAAGGCCAAACCAAAGCTCAAGTAAAACACAGTCATGCGGTCACAGATTTGACAAATTCCTCTCATTTTTGTTTCCTTTTATATTACTTTATATATATATATATATATATATATATTTATATTTGATTTCAGTATCCAATTGCCGAATGACAATAATAATAATAATCAATGAAATTATTGTAATAATTTTTAAAATTTTTATTTTTATATTTAATTAGATTTTAATTTTAATTTACTAAAATTATTTAATTACTTATTTTAAAATATATATATATTATTTTCAGTTCTTACAAAATGTTGATTATTTAATTAGTTGTTTTTAAATTCTTACTTAATTTATAAAAAATAAAATTTTATCAACATTTATTTTTTTGGTAATTTTTTCCTTATTATATATCAATAAATGTATTTATTTGTTTTTTTAGAATTTTATAAAATTATTACTATTAATTATCAATATTGATAAAAAATGCTAATTATGAGTATGAAATACTATAAATATGAATTTCAGTTATAGGAATTTAAAAAATAGTTAATTAACATTTTTAAAAAATATATATAGCATTTATTAAGACTTTAACTGTTATTCTTATTTTATTTAAATTAAATTAAATTAATTAATACGAATGATATAATTTTTTATTAAATTTTAGCTGGTCGTATATTAAAAAAAGCACCAATTATAGAGTAGCAGCAGCTACAAGTAACCTTTAAAAAAAAAAAAAAAAATCTTTTCTGACTAGAATTATAGACTAGCGTTCAATACAAGTGCGAATTGTAGAGTACCATCTGGCAAGTATCAAAAACAGCAGGAATAGTTATGTGTATTTCTTAGAGATAATCCCCAAGTGGATATTCTAATGATAAATCAAGGAATCTGAAATCTTTATGTGGGTCACCCAAGTGAATGTTGAAAGTTTCCAGCTTTCTCTGAGATGATCAATCATCCAATTAATTGTCCACTAACTAAAAAAAGGTGATTGATTGTTCTGCTTCAACTCAACTACCGATCAAACATGGGAGAAAATAATTGAGACCAGATAGGATCACGTGCTGTGTTCTTCCATATGGATGTGATCAGAAACCTTGGCTATGCTAAAGATTAGAGCTTTGCTCATCATTGAACCAAAAAAATTACAGAATATCTGAATTAGCTCCAACAACTTTTCCTCGTCCATTTTTTCTTCATTAGTTGCTAAACTTGATACTATTGCTATTGTTAAGCCTTATGGAGAGAGTAACAAATGTGTTGGGGATGTAGATAGGAATGATGCAGACATAAACAGGGCAAAACAAGGCAGCAGACACTTTCATATAGCTATGACCTCATTGCTCTAAAAATCCATGATTCTGCTTGTTAACTCAAGATGGGTATCAATGATCAATGTGCAGCAGCAGTAGTTTACATGATAAGATAACCAAAACAAGCCTTGTAGCTTCACATTAGCACATAATGAAGCAGCACATTTAGCAATTAAAATGTTGGCCGCTCTGTGGCCCAAGATCTAAAGCATGTTGATTACAAGTAAAAATGGTGACTACATCATACATGTATCATTGGCTTGCCTTCACAAGACAACTTAAGAAATACAAGAGAAAGAGAGTACTTTCCTTTTGCATGACAATGCAAGCAATTTGCTTGCTCCTATATAAAATATCAGGCATGATTCATTAGTTTCGACTGCAGCAAAAATAATTTGGACTAGTTATACATATAATTATTCTCCTTCCCAACCCAGTTGGCGGGCTCGTCGCTCCCACATTAAAGTAGTTTTCCGCTCCTTGATTAGTAATGCCTCAGCCTGCTCCCTAGCTTCTTCGCATGTTTCGGTTGCAGCATTACATTTTTCTGCTTCTCTTTGGTATTGGGAAGCCACCCTTTTAGCTTCAGCAAAAGTGACATTCATGTGGTGAGAGTGCTCTTCCACTACAGCCTCTTGCAATTTCAATTCCTCAGTTAGAAGGTCAACAAACTGCTTCTCCATCTCCCTTTTAAGATCGGGGTCATTGTTTCCACAATCTGTTATATATAACAACATATTAATGATCATACCAGGGAGATAATAAAATTATGATTCTACTGGTCATAATTTGAAAGACAAGCCAAGGATAAAGCACAACAGTTGGAAAGAGGAACCACTAAACATCACAGCAGGAAGATTTTTGGTAGCCCAAGAATTCCGCTGTCCAACTTGTTGAAATAAGCACACAAATTATTTTGAACCTAATATGAGGCACTTTTTGATAGCTGTATACAAAACTGAGAAGATAGGATGGCAATTTATTGGAAAACTAAGAAAAAAAGCGTCTCCGATGGTGGCATTTCCTATTCTTAGATCATGTGCAAAGTTCTGCAAAACTGGCCTCTAAAATGAAATCTAAGAATGAAGAAACCAGCAACTATTATCCAAACTGAGAAAAGCCAAAATATAGATGTAAAAGTGCAATCCAAATACCAATTGGAAGGTGGGTGTCCTATGTATAAATGCCATACATACAGCACAAGAAGCTATGTCCTAATTTAACTGTATATGCAACTTGTGTATGTGCATGAAAAATAAAATACAATAAATCTGTTACTCAGTAGAAGCATTCTAACCTGTGACAGAAAGATTAGCCAAACCTGTAAAGGAGAAAAAAAAAAAACAATAAGCACAGTAGATTTTGATTTTCACAAATTTAGCTCTTGATACCAAAAGTTTATTTAGCAAACATAAAGCCATACAAATCCAAAACATGTTCAGCTCCTCTTTTACAAGCAATTTTAAATTCAACTCAACTTTTCATATTCTGAAATGAATTTGTATGCTACTTAACATGAAGCAAAGCATGATAAAATGTGCAAAAGAAAGAAGAACAAATCGTAAAGCTAACTTAAACTAGATAACCAGTAGCCCTCTTTACATAGAGATGACAATCCACATCAAATTCAATAATATGGAGATCAAACGCTCCGCCATCAAATTCACACATACAAAACCTGATAAGACCTCTATTTTATCTCATCTTCTGTTGTTATATGCAGATTATAACAGTCCAGAAAAGAAAAATATAAGCACTTGAAGTTAATACTATCAATTTAGCAGTAATTTTGAAATTGCAAGGTTAAAAAGGTCTTACAATGTTGTCATGGTTATGCAGATGAAAAGGTAAATAATGTGCATGAATGCATAATGCTTAACAAAAAAAGGGGAAAAAGAAAGAATAAAAGAGAAAGGTTTCATAACTCACAAGGCATTCCAGTAAACAGATGGTGTCATAATTCGGTGAAATTTTGTTGGACCAATAATGAGAATTTTTATTTAAAAATATATCTTCTATAAACATTCATAACAATTCCTGAGTTTCAGAAACTCAGAGATAGTCTCTAGGATGACAGAAAGATTCAACTAAAAGAAAAATTTAAGGTCCCTGGAGAATATTTCCTAGTTCATGCCTATGTTTTCTGTTTCCTGTCAGCTCTGTACCTAAAAAGAGATTCCTAATGAATAATGTTTTATAGACAAGGGCGTTGAAAAGAGGCAGATATTAAATCATCTCAATTTTTGTTAGACTCTCAAACATAAATCTCCTTTAGGATTAGGAATTTTAAAAGCCATAGAGAACAAATAGAATAATTGACACACCATGCAGTGCCGCTTATAAGAACTTTTTATTCATTCATCTATTATTTGCAAGAGAAGTATTAATGACAAAAACTAAATTATAGTGAAACAATGTTGTTGACCAATGAAAATCATTGGCCATATGCCATTTCACCAAACTCAAGCTCTGTTATGTAGTATTAATTTGAAATTCATCAGGCAAGTGGAATGAGAAGACTTTCCTTCCATTAGATGAAACTAATTTTCTTACACTAATATGAAGCAGATTGCAGAGAATTTTCCAAAGAGATCTACAACATGTAATTCCGCACAAAGAACTATAATGGAAATGAAAAATGTAAATGCAAACAACTTGTGAATCAACTAATAAAGAAGCAATTATCTATTCTACAACCAATAGACTTGTGTTAGCAAACAATTTATAAAAAATTTGAATAAATAAGCTCAGCTAGGCTGTACACAATTTAATTTAGCAGTGAGCCTTGGCAACTGAGGTATCATTATTGCAGATATGGACTAAACCCAGAACATTATAATTCAGATATATTGGTCACAAACAAAATCAAAAGTTGTATAGATCTTCTCACGACTAGGAATTTAAGTTCATAGATAATTGGATTCGTCAAATCATGATGCAAGGACTAAAGACTGCCACTTGTACTCAGATCATATAAGGTAAATAACAAAGGCCAGATCTTGCTCAAAAAGGAAAAGCCGAGTAGCTGAAGTTTCATTCCAGAAAAATACAAAGAAAGTAACAAACAATTGGATTCTATTGTGTTATATATAAAACTATGGACTGAAAAATTACCCAATAAACAGATCAAGCCTGAAAAATAATGAAGTGGGTACCCCTTAAATAATACTAAGATGAACATAAAACTACCCCATAAATAAAGCAAAGAGAAACTAGGATCCAAAAATTAGGACAAATCAACAGATCAAGTACACAAATAGATGAAAAGGGTACCTATGAAATGCATTCAAATCAACAAATAATCAATCAAAACAAAAAATGAAGAAAACCCAGATGCAGAATGCACTAAACAAAGTAGGGAAAGGGAGGGACATAGATGTATAGTTACCAGGAGCAATCTTGAGAAGAGACAGAGGAGGAGGACAATCACAGACACAAGGAGGACAGGAAGTTTTAGAAGAAGAGAATCCAACAGTTTTCTTGAATCTCCAATAAAGAGCAGGTCCACACACAGCTAAAGCTGAAACTATTGCAAATATTACCAAGCAACACCTCAAGCAACCCCCTGATCTCCTTGTCATTTTTGCAATCAATCTAACTATGAAAAGTCTGGATTTTCTTTTTTTTTTCACTTTCCCTCTGTATTTGGAGAGGAAGTGACCCAAGACAGTATGAGATCTAATGTGGATGCATTGAATTTTATGGATAACTATTGAAGATAACTGAATATGTTCAAGAATTGTAAAAATTTTTTTTCAAAAATATAATGTTTTTAGCTATGGATTTTCTGGATAAACCTCGAAGAAGAAGTCACTCTGTTTTTTCACAAGATCTCTACTTTTTTTGGTCGAACAAAAGATCTCTAGTTGCCACCTTATAAAATATGTAAAAGAAAGTTTCCTTTTTATTAATATATTTTTAAGCATATTCAAATGTCAATTTTTTTAGTATATTGTTTATACTTGAATTTTATTATTTTAATTAGATCACTTACAAATTTAATATTATTTATAAGTCCAGTATCAATATATTTTATTTTTATAATAAATTTTATAATAATATATCACCAATATCAATAATAGATTAATTCAAATCATATTTTTATGATGTTAATCAATATATATTTATAAGAAAAGGTAATTATATTATTTTATTAATAAAAATTGAATTATCGATTGAGAATTAAATTTTACACTTTAAAATATATTAAAAATAATTAGCTCTTTGTTAGATTTTTTTTATTGGCAAAAAAATTTGTATTTAAATTATAGTATGTATTCATTGATTTGGTTATTAATATGTTTTTATAGGGTACGATTTTAAAATATTAAAGTATCTGAAATTTTAGTTTTACACGATGGAAGATTTTCCAACTGAGTACTATTGGAACGAAACACTATTGGGATGAAAATAAGAGAGTTGGGAAATTCAAATTCAAGTCCTTCATATATTTTTATGACCTCTTTGATCACCAAATCAAAAATTATTGGTTGGTTATTAGCATAGTTGCCAAATCGAGAATTAAAATCTTCAATTTGTGAATTATGAATTGAAAAATTAAAAATAATATATTTTATTTAAAAAGTATATTTCATCGAAAACATTACTTAATTTTAATATATATTGACACTACTCATTGTTAAAAGTTGTTAACATTATAATATATTTAATATAACATAAATAATAAAATTTATAATAATCATTATTTATATCTTTACCTAAAGAAAAAAGTCAAATATAAAATTCAATACTATAAATATATTACTGGTTTGTTTGTTCATAAAACCACATGAGAAGTTAAAATAAATAATTATTGTGAAAAAACAAATGAAAGGAAAAATAAAAATGTAAATTAATATTGCTAGTTCTTCAAATTAAAAAAACAAATAAAAAGAAAGATTATAAAGAATTTTAAAGTTGATTATATTTATGTTCAAGAAACAAAAAGGAAAAAAAGGAAGAACAAAATATGTTTGTGTTTTTATTTTGAAATTTCAATGTTTAAGCATTTTTAACTAAAAAATTCATGATATTTAAGTGTATAATATCTTAAATAAGATTTATTTGATTCCATAGATAAAAATCAATAAAATTATAAATTTATATCAATTCTTATAATTTACTACCAATTCGCATGATTTAACATTAATTCTCTTTTTTTTTTCTTCATATGTAAATTCACATCAATTTTAAAATGAATTGAATCGGATCAATAGTCATATGATTCTAGCAACAAAGGTTATTAGTATGTTATTTAAATTTATGCATTTACAAAAATCAAATTAGAATTTATACCTTATCATCCTTTTCATTAAAAAAAGTAAATTACATTTTAGAGATTTAATGTGGTCAATAAATGGATGAACACCATGAATTGTTGACAATAATTGTTTGCTTGGTTAGAATACTAATTACCAAAGTAAATTATGTTTGTTTTTAGTTTCTTAATAAAAAGCAGCATTAATTTTTCTGAGGCAAAAAAAAAAAAAAAACAAAAAAGAGGTCGGTGCCACAACCACAACTAAATAATAAAGAAATAAATAAAAGATCCAAAAACTAACTGCGTAGAGAGCGCAGGTGATTTTATGTGTTACACTATTCCGTTATTATAGAGAGATAAAGACAAATTTAATATCTGATTTTTTTAAAATTTAATAATTGAGTATTTGAACTTTTAAGAGTAAATTATAATTTTTTTTTTGTATTTTAATGCATTACATTACTTCATTTTTAATATTTTAAAAAATATTTATTTATTCTTAAATTTTTAAATTTTAATACTTATTAGTTTTTTTATCAGAGATAAAGTAGTATGAAAATTTAAAAATTTAAGAATGAATAAATATTTTTTTCAAAATTCAAAATAAAGTAACGTAATATATCAAAACATATGACAAATTATAATTTATCTAACTTTTAAAAGCTACAAGTGAGTGTTCCAACTTGTTTTAACATTATAAAATAGTGTATTTTACAAGTAATGGCCAAATACTCCCTTTCATTATGAACTTTACCCTTTTGATCAATTGCATCCCTCAATTTTCAAATTTACCTATTGTATATTTTAACTTTTATTTTGTACTTATATCACTCATGATTTAGAGTATTAGAATGTGTATACAGAATATACGCTGACGTGTCAAATATCATGTCAACATTGACATATTTTAGTAGGATGAAAGCTCCTTTTCACTCTCAAACTTTACCATTTTAGTCTATCGCACCCCTCAACTTTCAAAAAATTATTTATTGCATATTTCAACTTCTATTTGTGCTTATATCATCCATGGTGCTATAGTGACAGACGTGCTTGAATTTATTTGATTTCAATTATTTATTCACGCTGACAATGTATGTATTTAGTAGAAAATTGAAATGTTAAATTATGGATGATATAGGCACAAAATAGAAGTTGAGATGTACAATAGGCAAATTTAAAAGTTAAGAAGTGCAATAGACCAAAAAGGTAAAGTTCAAGGGTGAAAAGGAGCATTTGGCCTATAAGAAATTAACAAGTTGCTCATAACTTTTTACTGACTGGACACATAAAGTTGGTGACATGGGATCACACATGAAAGTCATGTGATAATAAACATAAAAATGAAAATATTAGCCTTGTCTCTTAAATGATTAAAAGAGATAATTAATGACCATCCATACAAGTTAACATTTTTTTTTTCAATTCAAGAACAAAAAAATTCTTCTTCTTTACTATTTATTATTCTTCTTTGCTTCTTCCAAGCTACCTAAAGAATCACCAAATCTAGAAGAAATCTGTTGTTCTTCTATTGATAAAGCCCTTTTAGCTTCTACCATATTGCTAAAGTGGAAATATAAACTGATTAAAGGAACATAAGTATACAAACACATAGTTGCTAAAGTATGAAACTAAACTCATATTTCTCATATTCTCATCTTTAACACAACTCTCTCCCAACTCTCATGGTGTCTACTTTGATTTAATGAGGTGGTTATTGCGCCTGCGATGTTTTAAGAACTAGAGATGGCTCAGTCAAAGACACTTATGGTGGTTGCTCCTATTTAATAAGGACACTGGTAGTTTTGATTCTCCAAAGCTAATAGTTGCAATGACAAGAGAAATCCATGCCCAAAGATTGTTGACAACTATAAAGATCCCAAAGTTAACATAATTAAACCCATACTTCTCCATCGACAGTTTTGAGTTTTGATTATTGTTAAAATTCCTCATTAGCTCTGATGAAAATTTACAATTCTTTTGCACATAATTTACATTAGAGAAAAGCAGCCAAAACATAAATTGCATCTATTCATACCATATTTCTAAATCAGTTAATTAAACACTAAAAAACATTATTCAAATATTCTTTTTTATCCTTAGGGAAAAAAAAAGAATACCTGATGAAGTTGATATGTACACCAAGGCTATAAATGAACAGTGGAGCAATAGATGTAGACCAAAATTCGATAGTAACAGATGCCTAAGTTGGGTTTTTAGCATTACAATCGAAGCATATCTACAAATTAGCCAAAATAAAGACAAATCAACAAATTCAAGATCCAATAATAAAATATAAAGAAATCCAAATGAGATCTATAATAAAAACCTAAACAAAAAAATAAAAAAATAGCAGACACACAAAACCTTATATTCAAATTTCGCTTTCAACTTCCTAAACACAACATTTATGTTATTGAAGTTTCCATTAATTTTGGTTTTGCTTAGATACAGACCTTATATTTGGATTTCGCTTTTAGCTTCCTAAACAAAACATTTATGTTATTGAAGTTTCCATTAATTTTGGTTTTGCATAGATACAGATACAAAAGTGTTTCAGAAGAGGTGAGGTGATTTTGTAGTTTTGAGTTAAAGAGTATAGTTTTTTTTGTCATTTAGTCTTCATTTGAAGGTCATGTGCAATTTGCGTGCTTCACTTTCATTAGCTTTTTCATTCATCCATGTTAGCGATAAAGTGGGGCCCATAAATTGCCATGTCATTTGTTACCTATAAAAATATTCAATTGTTATTTATTAACATGTTCACACATTTAATTGCAACAAATAAAAGTTAAGACATCAAATTGTAAAATTTTAAAAAATTCAGACACCAAAATAATCATTATTCCTATTATTTATTATCGCGTTAAGGGTTGTCTAAGTGGGCCTTTAACACCTTGCAATTTTTCTCCTCTTTTCTCTATTTATATTTATATTTTTAAAATATATAAATATTACTATATATACTTTATTTAAAACAAAATAATTTATTTTATTTAAAATTTACAAAAAGTAGAAAATTATTTTTAACAAAATTATTTTTATAAAATATAAAATTTGTATTTTCCTTATAACTTAATATATTTTCAATTTAAATGGTTTCTTTATAGAAAGTAAAATTTTTTTTATAAAATTAGAGTTTCACCAATTTTTGTTTCTCTAATTTTTGGTGTGTGACAAAAGATTGTTGGTAAATTTACGCAAGTGTGCCAAAGGAAATTTTTCTCAATTGATTTTGACTTCTTTTAGACATTTTGTAGTTTTCCAACAATTCATTTGGATTTCAACTTCAAATTCAATTAAACAGTGTTGAAGAGACAATAAAAAGAAAATTTTGTACTAAATAAGAAGCTATTACACACTCACTAGAACTAAGAAAAAAAAAACAGAGCTTGTAAGATAAGAAATAAAGAATGATTTGCCAATTTAGCTAACAATAATTGAAATTGAAAAATTTGTTTGATGATAATTATTGATATGATGATATTGATGGATTGGTTGATTATTGGTGGTGGTAGCTTGGTTATAGATTGTTTCTATGCTCCTCCTTGCCTTTTATAGATAAATTTCACTAGCTTCAATTAGTGTCTCATTAATTTTTATACTTGTAGGTTACAAATTCACTTTACCCATAGCCTTGTCTTTCAAAAAATCATAACACCCAAGTTAATTTCTATACACATGTCATTTCTTCCTCAAAATAACTATTCTCTACACTTCTTCAAACTTTTTTCAAATTGCCCATAAATTTTTGTTTTAAATATCAATTCTTCATAAAATTACCCATAATTTCAATCCTCTAAATATCGTAAGACCCATATTATTTCCTTATATCTTTTGAAAATTTCAGGAGCTTATTATAAGGAAACAAAACTCTACAAATCTTTTTTTTTTGCCAAATATAAACCTTTTCAAATACTCATTCACTTAATTGCTCAAAATCTACCACATCCACCTTAATTTCTTCAAAATTTCATAATACTCATAACTCAAAAATCTCTAAATCTTTTAATTTTTCCTAAATCTTTTCTTCCTTTTTTTTTATTCTTCTATTTTCCCTTATTTTGCTTTTAACAAAAATCCCCAAACTCTTACTGTCACTTTACTGGACACCCAAGTTGTTGCCCAAGCCTTTGCCGGCTATTCATAGGCCTCCTCCTACTCCTTGCTTGTATGCATGAGGCTATCACTAGTAGCCCTGTTGTTGCTCTAAACATCATAGTGCCCAATGCTATTGTTTCTTCTTTTATTGGCAATGATGAGCAACATCATGAAGTTACTAGGTGCTCTCTCCTCTCACACAGACTAGCTGCACCTCCCCTAGCTCAGGCTTGCATTTCTCGTGGTAACTCTTATAGTCCTTTTACCAGATTTGTAGCTTCTTAGTTCAACCAAGCCATTTTAAATTAATTTTCCAAGAAAAATCACAACACTCTTAAATTCAAACTTACTTTAGAAAAAGATTCAAATAAGGTAATGGCTTCCTTTAATTTAATTTTTTAATTTACATTCTTGGATGCTTAGAATATCAATTTTCTATAGGGATATTGATACCCAATATACATATTCCTATTTAATTAAGGTTTTTATTTTCCTATACAAGGGTTGTTTGAAGAAGGAGGACACCTCCAATAATTAGGAAAGGATTCCTAAATAAGAAGACTCTTGAATAGGAATAAGCACTCTTTTAAAAGGCACAGGACTTTCATAAAAAATGAATCTTATCCCTCTCAGATTTGAGGGTCATTATCCCTATAAATAGGCCACCATATCCCTTATTTTTGTTCATTCTATTCTTATCATACTCATTGCTCTCTTTATCTCTCTAAAAATCTCTCTCTATATTCTCTGATTTAGGCATTAGAGGGTTTGTGGGGATCCTTACCACCTCTCATCTTGCCCTTATTTGATCCCTTATAGGGTTCTAGTTCATAAGTTCTGAAAATAAGTTATCAAGTGGCATTATTTGTAGGAATCCTTTCAGCTAAAAGCCATTAATTATCTACTAACTGAAATATTGGCATCATGACTTCTAGCGCACCATCAATTTCAACTCCAGAAATGCATGTTAATCTGACATATACACTCTACCTGGTAATACTCAGAGATGGCTAGCTCTTGGCACTAACTTTCCTTATTATGTTCCTCTTCAACATAATAATAGACCTATACCTTCTGTACCTTTTTCAAGCTTGCCATAAACACACGTCACTTAAATATAGTAACCTAGACACTCAACCTATCCCTAATGAGCAAGGAAGTGATGATTCAAAATATTCAAACCTAGATAACTCTGATGCAACAATAACTGAATGCTTTGATTCAAAGCGGCAGTCTTGGAGCACTTCACCCAGAAAATAGTACAGCGCCATTAGAACTAGCTCCAAATGTATCTAGTAGAAATAAAGAAAAGCATAAAGGTCCAAAAGAAGAATCCAGCTCAACAATCCCATCCCTATATGATTTAAAGATAGCTCAAAAAGTTGAAGAAGTCATGCATAAAGCTTGTACTAGGCCAAAGAAAGAAAATGAATGCATTATGGAAGGAAAGACATTATAAGTAGAATAATCTAGATGAAGATTCCAACCAAATTCAAAGTGCCTCAGTTAGATTAGTTCAATGGGACCGAAGATCCAATCAACCATATATCCTCATTTAGAACTAGGATGTTACTTTAAAATGTGAATGGCAGAATCATGTGTAGATTTTTTCATAGTACACTTATCTAGAATTATTAAAAGTGGTTCTATAAGCTTTTTGAAAATTCTATTTCCTCCTTTGAAGAGTTGGTAAAGAAATTTCAAACTCAGTTTATCATCAATGTCACTCCAACTAAAAACATTAATAATCTCCAGATGTGCAGACAAGAGGTCATTGAATCACTGAGAAGTTATTTGGATTGATTTAATAAAGTATTCATACAAATTGAAAATCTAGTCAATGAGGTAGCCATAGAGGCCTTGAAGAATGGAATCTGACTGGGGAAGCTCAAAGATAAAATAATGACAAAAGAACCTAGCAACTTTGCTGAGGTAATGGCTATGGCAATAAAGTTGATAAAGATGGACAAAGATAGAAGGATGCATCAGGATGATGAGAAAGCACTTGTCAGGAAAGATGAAAGGTCAGGACCTAGAAGGCTGAGCTTCCAACAATCAAACTTCATAAACCTGGTAAAAGATTTAAAAAAGAGGCTGAGAAGTATATGCCACTAAACACCTCCAGATCCAAAATCATCATGTGGATCAGAGAAAATAGATTGGACATAACCCTAGTTAAAAGGTAGAGTCCAACCAAGAAAACCATGTAGGATAAGAGGCACTACTGCCAATACCATCGGGATTACTGGCATGAAACAAAGGCATGCTGAGAATTAAAAAATGCCATAGAAAGATTAATACAAAATGGTAAACTCGGTAACTTCATTAATATAGCTAGAAGGAATAAAGATTCATATAGACTAGATAGGGATAAGCCAAAACCAAAGAAAGCTAGGAATGAACTAGTCAGAGTTATCAACAATATTACTGGAGGAGAGGCAACCGAGAAGAGGCCTAAAAGATCTCGTAAGGAAGAAGGCCCAACCATGAAAAGAAGAAAACGATCATGTTCGGTTCGAAAGATGGGAAACATGTTCAACACCCTCACAATGATGCACTCATGGCAAATGCTTTCATCAATAATTAACTGGTAAAAAAATTACTGATCAATGATGGAAGCGCTATCAACACACTCTCTTAGAATGCTTGTAAAGCAATGAGAGTTTCTATTACTGATTTGAAAGCTATTCAGAATCCCATTACTAGCGTTTATAGAGGAAACACCTAACCAATGGGATTAGTGAAGTTGAGTTTGGAATTCGATAATCGAGACATTGGAGATATGAAAGGTTTTAAAGCTTAATTCAATGTGGTAGATCTTCCTCTCGTGTACAATGACATTATAGGCCGACCAATGCCTTATGAGATCGATGTAGTTATAAGTATCTAGGATTTGACTATAAAGATTCCTATCAAAGGCTAAGTCTTAACAATTTATAGGGATCAACACATGTTTAGGCAATGCTACCAAATAACAGTCAAACCTGAGATAGAGGCATTCCCTCTAGAATCTTAAAAAATAGAGAAATAAGGATCCAACCTTAAGCTAATTGACCAGTTTAGACTTTACAGATCATTGAGGGAAAAATAATAAGGGTAAAAAATGAGCTTAATAGTGAAGTCAAACACAGAATAAGCAAGATCCTCATTAAACACTAAGGCAGCTTTTCTTCTTAAGCATCAGAGATTACTGGAGTAGATCTTTAAATTGCCTCACATAATTTGAACATCAGGCCAGAAGTAAAGCCAATCATTTAGAAAAAAAAAGATCTTAGTGTATAAAAGACAGAAGATAATCGCTGAAGAAATAAATAAGCTACTGGAAGCCAGATTTATTAAAGAAGTAACACATCTAGAGTTGGTAGCCAATTTGGTGCTGGTAAAAAAGTCTAATGGCAAGTACATGATGCGTGTGGACTATACTGACCTCAACAGAGCATGCTCTAAAGAGAACTATCTGTTGCTAATAATAGATCAACTAATAGACTCTACTGTCAGTTATTATTTATATAGCTTTATGGATGCCGCACAAGGGTACCATCAGATACTAATAAAGAAAGAAGATCAAGAAAAGACATCATTTATCCCCCACGAAGGCCTTTATTACTATAAAGTTATGCCCTTTGGGTTAAAGAATGTCGGTGCAACATATCAAAGGCTAATGAATTATGTTTTTCGAGATCAAATTAGAAAGAACATCAAGGTGTATATAAATGACATCATCATCACGAGTGAGCATCCATAGTAGCATTTTGATGACCTCGATCAAATCCTTCGAATATTAAACCAATACCGGATTAAGCTGAATCTAAAGAAATGTGTCTTCAGAGTAAAAGTGGGTAAATTCTTAGGATTCATGGTATCCAATAGAGGAATTGAAGCTAATCTGGAGAAAATGGAGGCATTCTTAAGATAAAAGCTCTAACATCAATCAAAAAGTTGCAGAAGCAAAATGGCATAATAACAACCCTAGGACATTTCATCTTTTGTTTAGTAAAACAATGTCTACCACTGTTTTGAGCCTTAACAAATTCTAAGAATTTTTTATGGAATGAAGAATTCCAGACAACTTTTGAAGACATTAAAAAGTTCCTATCCTCACCACCTCTACTCAGCAGGTCGATCCTTGGAGAAATACTATGCTTATATCTCTTTATTGGTCAGGACTTAATTACATCGATATTGGTAAGGGAAGAAGGAAGCCAACAAAATTTAGTATACTACATCAGCAAGATACTCAGAGGTTTAAAAATTCGGTATCCTAGATAAGTTAGCTATAGCCATTGTACACGTCTTGAAAACTCTAGCACTATTTTTAGGCCCATTCAATCATTGTAAGATCCAACTTCCCTCTAAGGAAAATCTTATAAAGACTTGAAACATTTGGCTGACTACTTTAATGGTCAATATTATTTGGCAAATTCGACATCAGCTATAAACCTTGGCAGTAGATAAAAGCTCAGACCTTGGTAGATTTTGTATAAAGATGATAATAAAAGACTTTGCTCTATTTGAGTATCTAGAATGGAAGTTGTACATTAACAAAGACTTATCTATCTAAGGAGTCAGTGACAAAATCATTCTTAAAGGGCCATACAAAGTCACTATTAGATATGTAGTTCAGATAAAGTACAACGTTACTAATAATGCAATTGAATATAAAGTACTCATCATAGGATTGAAGTTAGCCATTGAAGTCAAGCCGAGTATCATAAGATATACTCTAACTCACAACTAGTGGTGAACCAAGTCAAAGGAATATACCAAATCAAAGACTCAAGCATCGCTAAGTACGTCGAGAAAGTCAAACAGCTCATAAAGAAGCTCGAGTAGGATGAGGGATAATGGGAAATCATCCAATTCCCTAGAAGTGAAAACTCAGAGGTAGATTTGCTAGCCAAATTATTAGCATAAGATAATTAGACGTTCAAAGAACTTGAGCTTATTAAGGCATTGATAAAACCAAGCATTGAGGAGGCAAAAATCATAGACATATAGGAAGTAGCATAATGGATAAAGTTAATTATTTAGTATCTTGAACATGGTATACTTCCACAAGATAAGTTAAAAGCTCAAAAGTTGAAGATAAAAGTTGCCTACTACTCCATTCGCTACGAAGAACTCTATAGATGGTCTCTCTCGCACCTATGGTCTAAATGTGTATCACCATAAGAAGAAATTACATGTTTAGGGAAATCTATGAAGGAATCTATGGAGCATATGAATCCCATCATTCATTAACCAGGAAGGCATTTCTTTAGGGATACTATTAGCCTACTATATCTTGAGATGTTGAGAATTTGGCTCAAGAATGCCATAAATGTCAATAATTTGCTCACCTCAGCCATAACCCTTCTAATCCTCAGCATCCAATTGGGATTCTTTGGCCTTTTACAGTATTAGGGATGGACATCTTAAGCCTATTCCCTACCTCAACCTCTTAAAAGAAGTTCCTGATCGTGGTTATAGGCCACTTCACCAAGTAGATAGAAGTTAAAGTTGTACTAACCATCATAAAGGCCTGAATCTAGCATTTTTTATAGAAAAAAATCATTTATAGATTCAAAATACCACACACCCTGATAACAGAAAATGGGAAGCAGTTCGATAATGAGAAATTTAGAAAGTTCTGCTCGAACCTTAGCATAAAGCTCCGGTTTACTTCAGTAGCACATCCACAAATAAATGGCCAGATGGAAGTCACTAACAGGATCATCATGTAAGGGCTAAAGAAAAGACTAGATGAAAAGAAGGAAAATTAGGTTGATGAATTTAGTAACATCATTTAGGCTTATAGAACTACACCAAGAACTTCCACAGGAGAAACAACTTTCAGACTAACTTATGGGATGGATGCAGTAATCCCCGTGGAGATCGAATCAATAAGTTACCAGGTCATTGAGAATCTGGATCATGAAGTCAGTAACTTCAATGCTTAAATATGTCTATTCCTACTTGAAGAAAGGAGAGAATGAGCATTCATTATATCAGAAGCCTAAAAGCAGAAGGTCATATAATATCATAATTGACACATTTGGCTAAGACAGTTTATAGTCAGAGACTAGGTACTCAAAAGGGCTAACATTGGTAGAAGTAACTCTGACACAGGTAAACTCAAACCTAATTGAGAAGGTCCTTATTAGGTCATCGAGAAAATGACCAAAAAGGTGTACAAGATCAAGGATAAATAGGGAAAAGAATTACCCCGATATTGGAACTTAGACAGTTTTTAGAAATATTATCAATAAATATACTCAGAATTTTGAGAAATTCATACTTCATTTATTATTAAAAATGTTGTATTCCAGAGTATTCTAAAAAAATTATCGACTAAGTAATTTACAATTGAGCACTGGGAAACTTAGAATCAGGAGACTCAGATACAGGGGTTGAATTGGATCTAGTAAAGACAACACTAGCAGACATCTTCCTAGTAGGCTTTGAATCTTTTAGTTACTTAGAACATGATTTATTGCCCATAGACTTGGTTGGTTTCTTAGGATTCTTTGACTATTTGGAAGGTGCCTTACTTTAAGTTTCTTCTTCGGTAGAAATCTTGGCTAGATCGATAGGCATTATCCTATCCAAGTCTGAGAAGTCCAAGTTCGGGTGTAGGGCAAGTAAGACTCTCTGACATTCAAACTTATAAGCTTTGAGAAACCCCGTGACCATATTCTGGTAGCTTCTCTTGTCATCCTTATGAGACCTTCCGCTTTAACAAGTTTTTTGTCCAAAGACGCAATTTAGGACTTTTGCCCTCAGGTTTTTATGTAAGTTGAGCTTGATTATGCTCTAACTCTTCCACCCTTCTCTGGCTTGTCTCAGCCTCAAACTTTACCTCAATATGCTTGGTTTGTCAAAGTTGTAGTGCCGCCTTCACCTTTTCTAATTTTCTCTCAAAATCAATGTCTATGGTGCCAACCTCTGTCTCCTTTAGGCTATATTGACTTTTAAGATAATAATAGTTTTTCTTCACTAGCAATAAAGCTTGAGTCATCTAAAAGAAAAGATGATCATCATTAATGTAGGTACTCATAAACATAAATTAAACAGAGTAAAAGATAATTACCTCCAATGAATGCTCGATCATGGAATCGTACAGCTTCTCCTTATCTACATCTAACCAGTGTTGGATGTCTTTAGGAAGCTATAGAGACTTAACATATTAATTCCTCACTTAAGCATTTAGGATACTCAGAGGCTTCATTTTTTTCAGGATCTAAGACCTCATGTCTGAACACCCTGATAACCTCTAGTGCTTAAAGAAGACTTCTTTATATAACTCATCAACATCTAAATCCTTATTTAAGGCCCGCTTCTCAACTTTAGAAGATTTAGCTATAACTTTTTCTTTTTGGCTCGGTAAAGCTTTGGTTAGGACTTCTAGGACAAGTGACTCAGAAGTAGGAGAAGAGATCTACATATCCTCTTAGTCTCTAGCTCATTATCTATAAGTTGAATCTCATCCGCAAATGCAGAAAATTCAGCCAACTACAAATAAAAAAAAAGAAAAGGACAGAAGTCTGAGTAATACCTTTCGAATCTTAAAACTTACCACTGAGATGTATACGATTAGGGCAAACTCTTCAGAGATATCTCTAAGATAAAATTTCAGTAGATATCGCATCAGCTATGCCATGAAGATGAAGCCTTATGACCATTTTTATATCCTTATCAAATATCCTTAAAGGATACTTCATCTTATAACAATCATCAAACCACATCCGCCAAATATGGATGAAGTCTGAAGGATGTTCAATAATGAAAAACCTATGCCTCCGCTTCTTATGAAGGTTCAAAAGCTTTATAAAGAGGCTATGGTTCGGAATAGCCAATAAGGAGAACATCAACTCTCCCTTTTTCTTATTTAAGCTATAGAGATATCTGAGGACGTCTAAGTTTGACTCTTTAACTTCTTCATGCATCATCTCTATAAAATCGATAAGAATCTGATAGCTATTAGGGTGGAGTTGTCCAGGTGCTATATTGTATCTATGTAAAAAGCTCCTAACGAAGGGGTCTAAAGGGAATTTATAAAAGTATATCACTAATCTATCAAAATCTAGCATAGGAGTATGGGCTTTGAAGGTTTTATCTACATTATGCAGTGCAAAGTCTGTTAAAATGCTAAAACGTCTCATGTATCATTTTGGCATTTCCTTATTTATCCTAGAGACAAAAAAATTGACAATTACTTGCTCTCGAGGAGCCATGGATCCTATTAAATAAATATGAAGAAAAAGTGTAGAGGAAAAAAGAAGCTTCACCTGGAAAGAGGAATGCAAGTGTAAACGGAGGGGTTTAGCGCGCGCCTAAAATTTTAGCAATCGCGATACTATTTGAGCTTAGGGCTTTAGAGAACACACTAACCACTATCATAAAGATATGAAGTGGAGATGAGGAGTCGTCACCCAGGGTAATAATTGGGATAAATAAAAAAATGGTGGTACTCAATTCTTTAAAAGAAAGTCAGCACCACAATCAGGAGATTCTAGATATGGAATACCAACTTCTTTTAGTCTTATGTTCATTTAGAATTATTTTATGAATTACTATCTTACCCTCTATTTACATATAATTTCATACAAACCCTTATTAAAACAATCAACTCCAAGCAAGCTAGTCATGAAAAATACATGTAAACAATGCACTCATTTAAATTCACAATCCCTAAGTTAGTATAATCAACATTGATTTTAATTAAATGGGTTAAATCTACATATTTTAGTTTACAAGTGAGCCTAAAGACTAATGGGCTTATACCCTATTCAATTTTAATTAAATGATTCTAAGTCTATTTATTTTAATTTTAAAATGGGTATAAATTTACAAATTATGAAATTTTTAAATTAATAGGTCTAATTCTACATGTTTTAATTCTAAGATGATCTTAAATCTACAAATTATGGAAAATGCTTAAATTAAATGGGCTAAGTCTAAGTTAATTACATGTCTAAATTAACTAAATGGGTCTAAATCATTTCTACCCTAAATCTAATTAATTATGGGCCTAATATCAATTTTAATTAATTAAACCTAAAGAAACCTAAATTTATTTAAATGGGTTAAAGCCTAACATGGGCTTAGGACTCAAAACACATAAACAAAATTAAAACAAACAAATAACCTGAAAATAATAAAAAATAACAAAGACAATCAAATAAAACAATAAATGAAATTAATTCCAAAAACCCTATTTTAATTTAATTGACTTTAATGAAACAAATAAAATAAAATAATCAATTAAGCAAAATAATTCTGTCCACTTAAATCTAATTTAATTTTAACTCAAATAAACCCTAATGATTTCTATAACCGTTAATTTTAATTAATTACCTAAAAAAACCCTAATTTTACTAACCAATTAATTAAAACACACAATCATACACATATAATTTCATTATTCCCACTATTGGGGCTATTACAAGGAGCTATTAAAAATAATAAGAAAAGAAAATTAACATAATCCCAAAAATAATAAGAACAAAAAAAAATCAAAACAAAAAAAACTAAATAAAAAAAATCTAAAAACTATATTTAGCTACAAAGCTCAATTCATGGCATTTGATGGACTTTCATGAATTTTGTTCATTAAGTAAGATTTATCATGTAATCTCATTCATAATCACCAACAAAAAAAAAACAATGATTAGTGAATAAAATAATAATAAAAATTAAATAAAATTAAAACTTAATAAAATCAGAATAATAAAATAAAATAAAAATAAAAAGAAGGAAGGAAAAAAGATGATGATTATGGATACAAAATGAGTTGCTACTCAAACTCGAATAAATCATCGTTATTTATTGAGTTGGTCTCCAAAAAAACTTGTTATTCCTTTTCCCAAAAGTTTCTTTGCTTTAAAGACAAATGAATCATAAGAGAATATGTTTTTGTGTTGTCTAGAGACAAAAGAGAAAGGCCTCTAGTCCAAGAAAAAGAATTGAGAAAGTCGTCCAAAGGTTTAAAAGGGTGTGCTCCTTAAAGAATGTTTCAGTGTTCTCATTCTGTATGTGTATATGTTTGCCTTTGTATGTCCCTCCCCTTATGAGAGCTCATGCTAGTTTTTTTATAAAAAAACCTAGTAAAAAACATATCTTACTGTGACTTATTTTTCCATAGAGTTTAGAGTTTTAATTTTAAAAGGACTTTAATTTCCTGAAAATTTAAATAAATATTATTTGACCAATCAAAATTTAGGAAACCTAAATTTTTATTGAAATAAAACAGAAAAATCAGACAGAATATGCCTAAAAAAAGATGCCTAAAAGAATTTAGACTTTTCAAATAGGTCCTAAAAAAACATTATAATTAAGTCCTTAAAAAACCAATTAAACTCTTTTTGGAGATGCATTTAGACTTTTGAGATTTCAAACTTTAAGTATTGAAGTCTTATTTATAACATTTTCATCATCGGAGTCCTTTGTCGCATCCATACTTCATTATCTTGAAATTGAGTGTTTACAGTAAAATTACTGAAGAAGGCTCTGAAGACGCAAAGAACATTCGCAAGATAATTTAGCAAAGAAGGAAGATATAAAAAAAAGTAAAAGTGCAACAAATAAATGAGTTTTATCTATTTAAAGCATATTGGAAGCTTCTAGAATAACCATTACTGCCCTCATAAATGGTTTCATCTCTCTCATAGCATTAAGGGTATAGTAATTTTGGGCTAGAGAAAAGCCCACTAATCAAGCAGTTATTATTATGGTAGTTGAAATGTCTCATCTTCTAACACATGACTAGACGTGATGGTTATATAATTCAAAATTCAAAGGAAAGTCAAAAGACGTAGCGCTTGATAATCCCTCTCCTCTCACTACAAATTGTCTCTTTCATTGGCACTCGGGCCACGCTTTTAAAGCACCGACATTCTAATTCTAATGACTGAAGCTGGCACCTTCAGGTCACTTTGATAGTACAAAGATTTCAAGCATGTAAGCCTCGGGTCATAGGATCGAGTATCTAAGTCTAGTAATTGAAGTTGGCACTTTCAAGTTGCTTCAATAGTACTGAGGTTTGGCACTCGGGCCACACTTTTAATGCACTGAGATTATCTAGCACTCGTGCCACTTTTTAATGCATCGAGCATCAAAACTCCAACGATGGCTGGTTCTGCCATATTGTCTTTATACTAGCAGGTTAAGCCCTCAGGTCATTTTTATAACACTGAGCCTTTTTATTGAAGGATCTGTACACTTAAGTCCAGCTAGCATGGTAACGATGTTCTGGTATGGTGATTCTAAGACTCGATATTGAGCATTATTTTTTCCTTTGTAACTAAGGCTGGTCACCTTAACTCACCCTTCCATATCATACGCAATTACTCAAGTGGTCTCTCTTTCCAAGTAGAAGAATGACATTTCCATCATTGGACATAAATATCTGAAGATACTTTCAAGGGGACTCTTAATACCCCTTATACATTCCTATTTAACTAAGGTCTTTATTTTCCTATATAGGGGTTGCTTGAAGAAGGAGGATACTTAGAAAAATTAGGAAAGGAATCCTAGACAAGGAGACTCCTAGATAAAAAGAAACACTCTCTTAATGGACACAAGATTTTCATCAAAGAGGAATCTTACCCTTCTTATAGTCCCTATAATTAAGACCCCATATCCCAAATTCTTGTTCATTCTATTCTTCTCACACTCATTGCTCTCTTTATCTCTCTAAAACCCTTTCTACATTCTTTAACTTAGGCATCAGAACGTTTATTGGCCTCTTATCTTGCCCTTTTTTTATCCCTTACAGAGTTTTCACTTAAGAGTTCTGAAAATAAGTTATCAGATATTGTGAATTTTTAATAAATTGTATAATTATTATAAAATATTAATTTTATTCACTTATTGACTCGAAAATTGATCACTATTTTTTTTTGGTTTAATGCTTGAATTTCTTGGATTTTTATTTTGTCAATTTTTATGCCAAAATGATTTTAATATCTCTTACTTGGATAAAAGCATAAATTCAAGCGTGTGATACTTTTATGTTGGTGTTGTTCCATAATTTTAGGTTAATGACCTTTCCTTGTGGCAATTGGTTTGAACAATACATTGTTAATCTAATATAGAATTATTAAATTTTCATGTAAAAATTTAATAAATTTTGGATACTCTTTAATGTCCATTTTATTTCTTGCTTTGGTTAATATATTATGACCCAATGCCAAAATAATAGCTTGGTGAAGACATGAATACTTCCCTTTTCCAATGCAATGCTTACAACTTGACGTTAATTCTTCCTCTTGTAAAGGCTTTAGAATAGGTGTCCTAACTTAGCATCACCTCACCAATATTCAAGGATGATTCAAAAGTTTGATATAATGACAATTTTAACCAATTTTCTGAATTAAAAATTGGTCCTTAAATTCGTTAGCCATTGAACATTTAATTTCCCAGGCTAAACTTTTCTAAGGCCAAAGTTATTGTTTCATTATTTAAGCTAAGCATGGTTTTTTTAAACTGATTTATTTTAGCAATGAATTACCAAAATAATTTGTTCTACACATGTAACTTGGGAATTTATTAAACTTCACTATTTTACAAGTGGTTTCACCAAAATTCCTTACAATTCAATAATTTAACCAAATATCTTTTGCCAAAACCATTGTTCTACACATGTAACTTGGGAATTTCTTAAACTTCACTATTTTACAAGTGGTTTCACCAAAATTCCTTGCAATTCAATAATTTAAGCAAATATCTTTTGTTAAAACCATGTATGTGATGTTCTATTTAGGCAATAACATAATTTTCCCTCTTCAACATCTCTTAGCATTTAAAGGTTCAAAACTTCTTTAGCCTTTACATAAAAATTAGTAAATAGGCTTTATCTTTTATATAGATAAACACAGATTATTAGTTGTCTTTCTTAGTGAGTGCATTTAATGATTCAAAACTTCTATAGCCTTTACATAAAAATTAGCAAATAGGCTTCATATTTTCAATGGATAAACATAGATTATTGGTTGTCTTTTATTACATTTAAGTCCCCTCATTATTTAGGCAATAAATCATGTTCTCTATACATTTATGTTTGGCTAGATTATTTGTTTAACCAAAAATTAAATTTTGGTTTTTCATTAGTCACATTGCTCCAAGAGATTTTAATTGGCATTTGGATAAATTAACTTACTCTTTAGCTGAAACTTTTATGTATTCAACTTATCAACTTTCTTTCCTTTGTGATTTGCCAATTTTATATGTTGGAACTTTGCAACTTAATCATGGCATAATGCAAGTTTTGCTTGGGGAAAATGTGCTTTTTTGCTAATGTTTGGGCCCAAAAAGATTGAATTTATAAACTTTAATTGGCTCTTAGCCCAAATTAATTTAGCACTTGGTTTGATGATCATAGCATTTATGCACTTGTTCTTCTCTTAGCCAAAATTTAATTTAATTTTAGCTTGTTTTATCTTTGAAACCCATGAATTTTGGAAATTTATAATTTGAACATGGGGCATATCTTTATTTTACCAAAGAAAAAATTTATTCATGATCAATTTAATGTTTTGTTTTTATCGCTCTTGGGTGAACTAAGAAAAAATGGCTATGTTTTGCCTTCTTTAGCCAAAAATTCCAATCAGCCTAACTTGGCCAATTTTTATTTTAGCAACCTCAATTTAGTAGTACTAAAAGTAAAAATGCATGCTCTTCATGATTCATAGCACACAGTGGGGCTTTTGATATTATTTTGGATGCTTTTGAATTTGTCAACTCTCCCTTAGAGATAACTATAATTTTTCTTAAGACACTTAAGTTTTAGCTAAGATATTTTAACAATGCTAGTTCAGTCAAATTATGTCACATTTAGCCGAAAGATAATGAATTTTCTTAGCTTTTTACCAAGCTAATTTGCAAAATCATTATGCATATGTTGAATGAAATTAAGCCTATTTGAATTTTATTTTAGCAAGAAAAGCCAAAATAATGGTGGAAAGCCAATATTATTTTTGGATTAATAAGTGAAAGTTTTTCTAGTCTAGATGTAATTTGGCTTCTAGAGCTACAATAAAAATACACATTGTGCTTTTAGATAATTAGTTCTTTCTCCCATTATTTAGCAAATTTCACCAAATTTTATTTTGGGCTTTTAGTAAATTTTTATGGTGCCAAATTTATTTTTATGCCAAGCCTATATTTTTTCTTTGTGCCAAATTTGAGCATCAATTTTATTGTATGTTTGTTTTTTGCTTTAGAATTTTGCTAAAAATATTTTTTAGCAAAATTTGATGGGTTCAACCAACTCACTAACCATTTATTTTCATTTACTTTAAGTCCTTAGTGCTAGCACATGGTTATTTCCTCATACCTTTTGAGCATCTTCTTGCCAAGTCAATCTCTTTATATTGCAAATGATGGCCAAATTAAGATTGTCACAACTCTTGGCCTAGTTAAATGTTTTATTTTGGTCAAAAAGTTTCGTCTAAATGTTCATTTTCCAAGGCCTTAAAGCATTTGTCATTCATTTAGGCACTTTAAAATTTACTTTCTCCAGGCTTAATATTTACACAACATTCTATCAAACTTTATTTTTTAATTTCCAAATTTGCATTCTTAACAGGATTTTACCAAGATAAAATAGACTTCTCTTGGCCCAAAATCTAACTAAAAATAGAGTTTTATAATGAATTCTCCTCATAATTTGATTTTTAGTGAAAAATTAAGTTCTTTTGGCCATTGAGGCAAAAAAAACCTTGTAAAACCCCCTCTTAACCTGCACTTTATTTGGAAAAATTGTAAGGGAAATGGACCAAAGAACATTACTATTTTTTTTGAAACACTCCTTTATATTGATTTTAGCAAAATTTTGTCAAAATTTCTTCTATTGTGGAATTTATTTATTTAATTCAGCTTTTATTAAATGGAATAAAATGTTGCTTAGATGATCATCATTTATCCATTTTTAATTAATCTCTTAGGAAAAAATGTCTCATTTATCCTTCCATGTGAATTTTACATATTTAAAATTTTTTGACTTGGTGAAGCTAAATATAATATTCCAAACTTTGGAATAAGTTATCAAGCAAGGCATCTTAATTTTTTTTAAAGATTAGCATGTGGCCTATGAAAATCATAAACACCGTATGCCTCAAACCACACTTTGTCTTAGTCTGTATATCATCATAAAGTAAAATGCTAAAATATTGCTTACTCTTATGGCAATGAATTATATTTCCAAGGCAATTTCATTTCATAGTCAAATTAATTACTTATTTAGCCTTTTGTTTGTTATTTTCCTTGCCTGCGAACTGTATATATATGATTCTTTATTGCTATGCACCTTAGGGATTTCACTTTATCTTGACCTTTAACAACCAATTTACATCTTTCTTTGATATTTCTTTGGTCATTTATTTTTTATTTGCCTGTTTATTTTCCATTAACCAAATTCTTCACATTTTGTACCATTGATCACACCACACACATGCATTATAACCACACATTACTCATAAAATCAAAATGTCCAATTTTTAACTATTATGCTGCTAAAATTTCATCAACATACTACCATTCATAATATTCATTCACATACTAAAGAAACACACAAAAAATAATAGTAAATAGAAATACACCAAAACTTGCAGAATTCAAACTTTATTTATTTAATATAAAGGCAATCAAGTTAATTTTTAGAACTCAAAAGTAAAATATTGCCACTTAGTGGCAAATTCCTGGCTAGAGGCCAATTATTTATTTGTATCTATTTAGCTTTTATTTTTCCACATAATGGGATATATTTTCAGCTCTGCCTCCTTTGACATCCTTCTTAGACCTAAAATGGAGGTAATATTCAACCACTTGATTTAGTATTTTTATATAGTCCCATGCAAAATAACCCCTTTTAAAGTTTAATATTTTAATTGGATCTACCATAAAAAAGACATTAAAGGATTTTTTTTAGAAATACATTAAGGGATATTTTGTTATCAACACTAATTGAAAAAATAATTATTGTATTGATTACCTCTCCTGATGACTTTTCTAGGATGATCCCTTCTATTTCTCTTAGGAAAGTTGCCCCATGATTGTTTTAAATCTCAATTACATCTTCCTCAGCCTCTTGCATTAGAGACTCATTTTTGTTAGAAAGTGAATCTTCTGTAGCTTTAAGCTTGATCTTTGGCATATTATCAAGTTGGACCTCTTATTCCTTTTGTATTCTTTCAGCTGCCTTTTGTCCTTAGGGAAATAACTCTTAGCCCTGGGGAAGTGGTGTTCGACTTTAAGGAATTGATTGTTCCTCTTGTGTACTCCTTGTGCTTTGCTTTTGTCCTGGGGAAGTAGCATATTCATATGGGAAAAGGCATCTGAGCCTAGGGATTTGGCATGTAGCCTTAGGGAATTGATTCTTTCTCATAAAAAATATTATCACCTAGGCCTCTTTCTTACTAAATAGCCTCTTGCTTATGCATCTTAAGTTATGGAATTGAATTGGACCTGTTGTTGTTATCATAAATCTGGACTCTTTTAAAATTTAGTTTAGTAGTATATAAATGTCCAGATTTCTTTTAATATTGAATCTCCACTTTTGGTGAAAAAATTTGACTTTCTAAAAGTTTTTCATTCATTCTAACAAATGAAATATTCATTATTTATAACATTAATGATTTATTGTTGACCTTAGCAATAATCAATCTTGATTTGATTTTAACAAACTTAATTTTGAGCATTTTATGTTCTTTGTTTAAGTCTGATTATAAGCATGGGTACAATATTACTCTTAATGAAAGCCAAGTTATAATTCAGCTTAGTAGAGGGCAATGACTGAAGCAAGAATATCATGGTGATATAAAGCTTGTAATTTAGCTTAGCAGAGGGTTGCAATTGAAGCAAAGCTGCCATGGTGACAGAAAGTAGAGAGTTACGACTGAAGTTTTACTTCCATGGTGATGACCCAACGGAAATATTCTTAAAATTATTGAAGAAAAGAGACATTGAAGACATAATTAATGGTTCTAACAACCATATTTTTGAAGCTTAATATATATATATATATATATATATATATGTGTTCTAGAGTTGTGATAACTATAATACACATTACTTTACTCTTTGATTATTAAAAACTCTTTAAGTATTTATTAAGGTTCATTCTTTTTCTTCATATCAATATTCTTTGTATTAATTAACTCTTATAAAAGTTGGTTGTGTGTTAGAAATAGGACTTAATATTTATCTAATTCTTGGGATAGATTAAAAGGGAAGTGAAGTATATTTCTAGTAGAATTGTTTTAAGTGATTAACTATTAAAACACTTGGGAATTAGTTTAAGAGTGAGCCTAAAAATTCTTTTTTATTTGGTTAAAGAGTTAGCATTAAAACTCTTGTTTGTAGAAACGTAGTATTCTTGAGAATCCGAACTCCTTAAATTTCTGTGTTCATTATTCTTCCTACTCTATTCTCTTTCAATTCTTATTCATTCCCTAAATTCATTTTAATTTTTCTAAAATCCTTTAATAGCTTTATTCACCCCCCTAAGGCACTTTCAATTGGTATTAGAGCTTAAATTCTAGGAACTTCATTGCTAGAATCTAAGATCATGGGGAGTGAATTTTAAAATATTTCTTCACTTAGACTATTCTTTGATGGCCATATTGGAAATTTAAAATGAAGCTCTATTTAGATTGTGATTTTATTAAACTTTGGGAAGTTGTTCTCAAAGGTTAGAAACCACTTAAAATTACCATTGATGGTGTGCAAGCAACTCTTTTAAGAAGCCAATGGAATAATGAATAAAAGGAAAAAAACTACAAAACAAGAAAGCTATGATCACTCTAATCTCTTTTATATCAAAAGAAGAATGAGGCAAACTTCAACATTGCTTTTTAGCTAATGAAATGTGAGAGACCGTAGAGAACCATAATAAAGGCAATGTACAGTAAGAAGCAAAAAGATTCAACTTCACATATATGAATATGAAATCTTTAAGATAAAGCCTCATAAGTCAATCACGGAGATGACTAATTGACTCAACACTCTTCTCATAATTCTCAAGAAGCTTAGAAAGCATTTCTCCAAGGAAGAGGTAAACAATAAGATTCTAAGAATCCTACCTAAGAAGGATTGGGAATCTCGGGTCACTTCAATTGAGGAATCTTAAGACCTCTCTACCCTATTAACTAGTATGCTTATTGGAAAGCTCCTATGAGCTTACAATTAAGCAAAAAGGTAAAGAGCAGAAAGAGAAGAAAAAAAGCATTACCTTAAAAGCTTTGCAAGAAGATGGTGAAGAGGAAAACATTAATGATTCTAGTGATGAAGATAGTGACATTACCATGCTCATTAGGAACTTTAAGAAGTTTTTAAGAAAGAAAAATGCCTCAAGAATAAGAGATTTTAACAAGAAGTATGAAGAAGAAGGTAAGAAAAAAACTAAAGAGGTTATTTACTGTGAACGCAAGAAAAAAGTCTTATTTGAAGTGAGTGCCCCAAACTAAAATTCAAGATCAAAGAAGGAAAAAAAAAGGCCTTCAAAGCTTATTAGGATGACTACTCCGAATCTAAAGAGGAAGAGAAACAACAAGAAGTGGCCAACCTTTGCTTTATGGCTCTTGAAAATGAAAAAGATGTACCATTTCCTTCTAACTCTTCTTATGATGATGATTATGATGAATATGATGATGATGATGATGATGATGATGATATTGAGAGATTTATTATGAGTAAACTCTTGTTTAAATGCAAAAACTTACTTTATAAAAAGAAGCATTATAAGCATGAGTTATCTAGCTTAACCAAGGAATTCAAAATTTAAGAAATGAATTTTCTAATCTTGTTAAGTTAAATGACAAACTTTCTAATTCCTTAGAAGAGCAGCTTAAGAAAGTAAATGATGAAAATCATAAACTTTCTAATGAGATATTATAATTGAAAAATTACATTTCCAAATTCCAAAAAGGAAAGGAGAGTTTAGATAATTTTTTTGACCCTTAAAAACTTTATAGAAACACTTGTGGATGAGGATATGAAAATGGAATGACTCCTTCCTCATTATCATCACATATTAAATTTGTTAAAGCATCACATAATTCCACTCCTTCTTCCTCTAAATTAACTGAGACTTAAGCTTTTAAAGCTAATAGTCTTATGTGTCAAATATTAGAGAAGTTTCTTATAAAACTCAATCCTATATGACAAAAAGAGTAATTTTTATCCTAGGAAAACATAACCAAAATATGCTTACATGTACATTAGACATAACACTCCTAAGCATGTTACACAACTCAATTCTCATAAACATATAGCATAAACCTATCAAAATACACATTGTCATTGTCAATGCATATCTCATACTATGACTCAAAATAATTTTAGGAGAAAAACACTACCACAACATACAAGGCATGTTTCATATACTAGAAAACCATATCATCCTAAGAGAAATAAACTAAAAAATTTTAAATGCTTATATTGTACGATTAAAGGGTATACCAACAATGTGTGTTTCTATAAAAGACTACACATGAATTTGCTTTCTTTGGACTATCTTAAGACTAACCAACCTAGACTAAGAATTGTCTTTTGTAGATGTGCTTAAAATCCATAAGAATAAAAAGCAAGTATTATCTTGATAGTGGATGTTCAAGACATATAACGGGAGACAAGGAGTAATTCAACAAGCTTGATGCAAAGGATGAAGGACATGTCACATTCAGGGACAATGCCAAAGGAAAAATAGTAGAAATTGGAGAAATCAATAATCCTTAACTCTTATCTATACACCATGTGTTGCTTGTTGATGGTCTTAAACATAATTTGTTAAGTATAAATCAATTATATGACATGGGAAATAAAGTAACTTTCTATCCTAGAAATTGCTTTGTTAGTAGTCTTTATAAAGACAAAGTAATATTTTATGGTGAAAAAGTAGACAATGTTTATGTTATTGATTTGAATAACATTGATAACAAAGACATAAAATGCTTAATGTTTATCTCCCATGACATATGGATATAGTATAGAAGGTTAGAACATGAAAATTTTGAGCTTTTAAATGATCTTTGTAAATATGAACTTGTGATTGGTTTACTTAAGCTTGAATTCACTAAGGATAAACTTTGTGATGCTTACCAAAAAGGAAAATAATCCAAGTCCTCATTTAAGCTAAAAAATGTAGTGTCCACCTATAGGCCACTTGAACTTATACATTTGGACCAATTAGAGTCGCTAGTTTTAGTGGAATGCACTATGCATATGTATTGGTTGATAATTACTCTAGATATACTTGGGTGTGTTTCCTTACTCATAAGAATGATGCATTTAAAGTATTTGAAATTTTTTCAAAAAGAGTTCAAAGAGAAAAAAGTTTTTACATTTCATCTATTAAAAGTGATCATAGAACCGAATTTAAAAATGAATTTTTCAAAACCTTTTATAATGAAAATGGTATTTCACATATGTTTGCTTCTCCTAAAAATCTTTAACAAAATGGGGTATTTGAAATGAAAAATAAGAAATGGTTAGAACTATGTATCATGAGTATAATTTACCTCTATACTTTTAGGTAGAAGTCATTAACAAGTCTTGCTACATTGCATATAAAGTATTTAAAAGACCAATTTTAAATAAAACTTCTTATAAGCTTTGGAACAATAGAAACCCCAAAATTTCATATCGTAGAGTATTTGGATGCAAGTGCTTTATATTGAACACCAAGTATAATCTTGGGAGATTTGATTCTAAATCCAATAAAAGAATTTTTCTAGGCTATGCCACCACTAGTAAAGCATATAGAGTCTTTAATAAAAGAAATCTAGTACTTAAAGAGTTAATACATTTTGTATTTGATGAATTAAACTCATTTGATCCTAGAAAGGATGTTTGTAGTGTTGATGATTTTTTAGATAAGCATGTGGATATGAACACTCAGGAAGAAAATGCTAGTAATCCTTTGAAACTTAAAGGTCCAAGCAAGGAGGATAATGAGGAGATGTCTCAGCCTACTTTAAAGGATAAACTTCCAAAGGATTAGCAATTCAAGAAAGCACATCTTTAATACCTCATCATAGGTGATACTACAAAAGGGGTAACTACTAGATCTCAACTTAATTCTTTTATTAATTTAGACTTCATATCTTATATTAAACCTTAAAATGTTGATGATGCTTTGAGTAATGAATTTTAGGTCCTTAATATATAAGAAAAGTTAAATCAATTTGAGAGAAACAAGATTTGGACCTTGGTTCTTAGACCTAAACATCATCATATTATAGATAGTAAATGGTATTTGAAAATAAGATAAATAAACAAGATATTATAACTAGGAACAAAGTTAGGCTAGTAGTTAAAGGTTATAATCAAGAAGAAGGAATTGATTATGACAAAACCTTTGCTCCTGTTGCAAGGGTAAAAGCTGTTAGAATGCTACTTGTATTTGCATGATTCATGAATTTTAAACTTTTTCAAATGGATGTTAAAAGTACTTTTTTAAATGGTTTCATTAAAAAGGAGGTATATATTAAATAACCTTCGGGTTTTGAAAGTTTTGATTTTCCTAGTCATGTATTTAAACTTTCAAAAGCATTATATGGATGAAAACAAGCTCCTAGAGTTTGGTATGAAACATTGAGTAACTTTTTATTAAAGAAAAGTTTCTTTAAAGGAAAGGTTGACACAACTCTTTTCCTAAAAAAATCCAGGCATGATTTACTTATTGTCTAAATATATATTGATGTCATTATATTTGAAGCTACTAACTATTACTTGTGTGAAGAATTTTCTAAGTTGATGGAAGGAGAATTTGAGATAAGCATGATGGGTGAGCTCAAATTCTTTCTTGGACTCTAAATCAAGCGATGCAAAAATGAGATTTTCATCAATCGAACTAAGTACACTAAGGATATTCTTAAGAAGTTTGGCATGATGGACTTAAATCGAGTAAGACTCTTATAAGTACCACCACCAAACTTAATAAAGACGAGAATGGTAAACCAGTTGATGAAAAGTATTTTAGAAGTATAATTGGATCCCTTCTTTATTTAATTGTAAGTAGACTGGATATTATGTTTGCTACTTACTTGTGTGCTAGATTTCAATCTAGTCCTAAAGAGTCTTATTTGAATGCAATCAAAAGAATTTTCAAATATTTAAGTGGATGTTTGCATTTAGGACTTTGGTATCCTAGGAGTTCTTCCTTTAACTAGAGTAGTTATTCAGATGCAAACTTTGTTGGTAGTTTGCTAAATAGAAAAAGAACTTTCAAAACTTGTCAATTGTTAGGATAATATTTAGTTTCTTAGTTTAGTAAGAAACAAGTTTCAGTTATCTTGTTCATTGCTGAAATTGAATATATTGCAGCAAGCCTTTGTTGTTCACAAGTCTTATGGCAAAAATAACAAGTGTTGGACTATGGTATAAAACTTAATCACATTCCAATCAAATGTGACAATACAAGTGCTATTAATCTTAGCAAGAACCCGTTCAACATTCTAGAACCAAGCATATAGACATTAGACATCATTTTTTGCATGATCATGTTCAAATTGGTGATATCGCACTTGACTTTATTGAACAAATAATCAACTTGATGCTATCTTCACCAAACCTCTCAATGAAGAGAGATTAAATTTCATTAAGAATGATCTTGGAATGATTGATGGTTCCAGTTTGTCTTAAGTTTTTGCTTAATTGATGGTTGGACTGTTTTCATGTAAAATCATGTTATGCTTATTGATTGTTTTGATTAGTAATTTTGATTTTGATCTTAAAATTTTTTATTTTTTTTTGCTATTTAATAATTAATTTTTGACATTATTTTAGTAAATTAATTATTCAAAATTATCATAACAGTTTTTTTAATTGTCATGCATTTATATATGTTTAAATTCAATATGTGCATTATGATATGTTAATTATTTTTTTTAAAAAACCTTCATATCTTGGAAATTAATAAGTAATTATTGAGTTAAATTTAATTGATTAATTATTTTAATTTAGCAAATTTATTCCCTCTTTCCTGCGCTCAATAAGACTACTTATTTTTTTATGTGTTTTTGCCAGTTTCTATTTGGTTTATTTTCAGTATATTTTTCATATCAAAATTTTGAGTTGTTAGTTTGTTTTATGGTTATTTTTATCAATTTAAGTTCAGTTTATTTTCTGGATATAAACCATGAGCTATTAGTTTTATTTCTTTTTATGTTTCTCTCTAGACTACAACTGGTATTTTAATATCATTATAACTCTATCCTTTTCATTAATGTAATTTTTATTTTATTATTATTATTTTTTGCATTTTGACAAAGGGAGAAATATTTGAGTTTGAATACTTGAATTTATTTTATATAATTTTATTTATGCATGCATAGTAACATTGTAAGTATAAATAGTTTTGTCATATTTTTTATATATGTCATAAAAAGCTTTTTTTTGCTTATTTTGTTTATATGTGTGTGATACTTGGCTAGATGGACATATTTTTTTTAAGATTTGATCTATCTTTGTTTTCATTGTTTTGCTTCTTAATTTTTTGTTTCCTTTAGAACTAAGTTCTATATGATCATGTGAAATATGTACTATATTTGTGATGTGTTAAATACTACTAATTAATTTTGTATATGTTTGAAATTATTTTCTTCTATGTTGTCCAGCATTAATGTTAATGATCATATTATCATGTTTTTATGTTTTTAACAAATTTGTTGTGTTAGGCCATATTTTTATTTCCTTCATGATATATTTTATGTTGTTTCTATTTTATCAAGGAAAATAATTTATAAATTTATATTTCTTATTATATCCAAAAAGGGGTGTAATAAAGAAATATATGAAATATTTTAAATGGTATCTTTTCAAAAGATTTTTTTTTTTATTTTTTTCATAAAAAAGTGGGGGAGATTCTTATAATTCATTATTCTTTAAATTAATTTTCAGTCAGTTGATATTCTTCATTATTTGTTTTTCTTACTCCTTAAATTCATTATCTTTATAATATGCATAAATTCAAGGGGAGTATAATTTATTTACTTTAATGAAATTCAAAACAATACACACTTACACTTTATATTATTTTTTCAAACTCAAAACAAGTTTGTCAAAATCAAAAAGGGGAGATTGTTAACCTTAGCAATAATCAATCTTGATTTTAATCTTAACAAATTTAATTTTGAGCATTTAATGTTCTTTGTTTAAGTATGATTATAAGCATAAGTACAATATTACTCTCAATGATAGCCAAGTCATAATTCATCTCAATAGAAGGTTGCGACTGAAGTAAGAATATTATGGTGATAGAAAACTTGTAATTTAGCTCAGTAAAGGGCTGCAACTGAAGTAAGGTTACCATGGTTACAAAAAGCAAAGGGCTACAATTAAAGCCTTACTTCCTGGTGATAACCCAATGGACATATTTTTGAAATCATTGAAGAAAAAAGACATTAGAAACATAATCAACGACTCCAACAACTATATTTTTGAAGCTTAATCTATATATGTGTGCTCTAGAGTTATGATGATTATAATACACATTACTTTACTCTTTGATTATAAAAAACTTTTTAAATAATCATTAAGCTTCATTCTTTTTCTTTGTATCAATATTCTTTGTATTGATTAACTCTTGTGAGAGATGGTTATATGTTAGAAATAGGACATCATCTTCATTTAATTCTTAGGATAGATTAGAAGAGAAGTGAGGTATATTTCTAGTGGAATTGGTTTAAGTGTTTAACCATTCAAACACTTAGGAATTGGTTTAAGAGTGAGCCTATAGACTCTTTTTTGTTTAATTGAAGAGTTAGCCTTAAAACTCTTATTTGTGTAAGGTTAAAGAGTGATCCTCAAACTCTTATAATCTTTAGCTTGTGAATAAGATTGAGGCTATTAAAGAAATTCTAATTTGGAAATAAGTTAGGTGAAGACGTAGGATTGTTGAGAATCCGAACTTCTTAAATTTTTATGTTCATTGTTCATCCTACTTTATTGTCTTTCAATTCTTATTCATTCCTTAAATTTGTTTTAATTTTTGTAAAATCCTTCATTAACCTTATTCACCTCCCTAAGGCACTTTCAATGATTTATCGAATAGAGTTTTGAAAAGAACTTTTTATCTTCACTATTGAATCATGCATCCATTTCATTCCTTTAATGAGAGTATTTTGAGCACTAATGTCTTCATTAGCAATGGTATCAATGATCTTCAAATTTTGGCCTAAATAGCCAAAAGGTGCTTAGGTCCAAGAGTAATCCTGAGGCACTAAGCCTTCATTTATTTGTTTCCATAAACCACTTGTTCTTACAGGTGAATTGTAGGTCCAGTAAACAACTTTGAAAATTTCTTTTTCAAATTTGTTCATCTTGTTGACACATGTCTCACCGAGTGTGCCAAAAATTGTTTCTCCAATTTTTAGTTTCTTTAATTTTTGGTGCATGCCAAAAGATTATTGGTGAATTTATTCGAGCATGTCGGAGGAAATTTTCCTCTATTGATTTTTTACTTCTTTTAGACATTTTGCAAATTTTCAAACTCCTTTACCACAATTCGTTTGGATTTCAACTTCAAATTAAATTAAAGAGTGCTAAAGAGAAAATAAATAGAAAATTTTGTATTGAATAAGAAGCTATTACACACTAAGAAGAACAAACAAATAAAACAAAACTTATAAAATAAGAAATAAACAATGATTTGCTGATTTGGCTAACGGTGACTGAAATTGAAAATTTTGTTTGATGATAATTGTTGATATGATGATGTTGAATGAGTTGTTGTGTTGATGGATTGGTTGATTGTTGGTGGTGATGGATTGGTGATAGATTATTTCTCTGCTTAGCCTTGCCTCTTATAGATAAATTTCATAAGCTTCAATTAATGTCTCATTAATCTCCATACTTGCAGGTTATTTTTTCTCAACCTTCCAGGCTCTTTAGGTCCTCAAGAAAGATTCAGAGACTTCACGTGTCTTCCATCCCTAACTGCAAAAAAAAGGTCAATTCTAAAATATTCTCCAAACTTAACTATCAAGTCTTATTTAATGGACTGAATTTTTAAATAAATCATGAATTAACTATACTGGGCCAAATCTATATGTAATTTAAATATCTTATTTTATTCCAACCAAAAATTTATATTTAGGTTCAAACAATTAACTTTTATAATTATATAAAGTAAAATTATTTTGATTATTTTTATGCTGAAACATTTTAAGTTAACAAACAAAAATGATAGTTTACTTTATGAAAAACCTTTTTTCAATTATAAAAATTAAATTTCTACAAAATTTTTTTTAATAAAGCAATAATTTAATGGAAAACAAATCAAATTATGATGAAAAACACTAATCCTTACAAAAAAATAATATTTTACATCTGATAACTGGTTTCCGGGACTCCTGGGTTGAACGTCCTGCAAAGCACTAAACAGAGGGCAAGGTGAGAGGTGGGGGGAATCCCCACAAACACTCCGATGCCTAAGTTAGAGAATAGGAAGCGGGTGGATGAAAGATAGCTTGAGTATGTGTGAATGAGATGTCCTCTAATGAGGGGTATATGGTGTTATATATAGTGATACTCAAACCTGGGAGGAATAGGAATCCTTGTGGGAGAGTGTTCCTACTTCAGTTAGGATTCCTCTTTGAGGTAGTTCCTTGGACGAATCTGTCTTCTCTGTTGTCCATGTGTTCCTATTTAGGGAGGTAGAGGACCCCTAATTAGGTGGGAACATTCTAGATGGTATCAAGAGTCCCCCCCTGGAGTATGCGGATATTTATGTCCGTTTCGTCCGAGTAAGATGCAGTGGTGCCTTTATACGGGTGATAAGATGCAAGTGAGCTGAGGTGGCCAGCCTTCGTCGCAATAAGCAGAGCTTGGTGCCGTGTATCTTTGGTTGATTTGTCATCGAATCGTAATCTACGGAATTGGGGTACTTGGATCCTCAGTACTACGGAAGCGACCTGAGGGTGCCAGCTTCAGTCACTGGACTATGTGAGCGACTTAGATGCTCGACACAGGGGCGCGAGGCTTACATGCTCGAATCCTCAGCACTACGGAAGTGACCTGAGGGTGCCAGCTTTAGTCATTGGACTTTGTGAGCGAGACGTAGATGCTCGGCACAGGGGCGCGAGGCTTATATGCTCGGATCCTTAGTACTACGGAAGCGACCTGAGGGTGCCAGCTTCAGTCACTGGACTTTATATGAGCAAGACTTAGATGCTCGGCACAGGGGCGCGAGGCTTACATGCTCGGATCCTCAGTACTACGGAAGCGACCTGAGGGTGCCAACTTCAGTCACTGGACTTTATGTGAGCGAGAGTTAGATGCTCGGCACAGGGGCACGAGGCTTACATGCTCGGATCCTCAGTACTACGGAAGCAACCTGAGGGTGCCAACTTTAGTTACTGGACTTTGTAGGGAATGGTCTGGGAGTGATGCTTGGAACGTTTCCTGATTCGCTTGATGGAGCGGCCCATTCGAAAATTTGAGTGGGCCAACACAAGGTGATTTCATTTCAACTCTTGAGATCATGTGATTGATGCGTCGTTTCGTGTGTTAGTGATCGAAATGCTCGTACAGCCGTCATCGTGACTCTTCACCTAATGGGCTTTTTTATTCCCAATAGGCCTTTGGTGGTCTAGGGAGGAGTGCAGTGATAATGGGGGCAGTTAATGGCGTGCTTCCAGGTCCTTCCATGTCTCTATAAATACTATTGCGTTTGCTAACTGGCACATTTTACTTTCTTTCACTCTTTCATTCCATTTTTGCTGCATTTCTACTGCATCCACTATTTTTATTCCTTCCTGCCATAACTCTCGCTTGAGGTTGCCAGGTGATTCTTTCATAATTTCTTCCTTCTCTTTTTTGCCCCTCTTTTTTTTGTCATTGGGTTTTCGTTCCCTTCTTTGCTATGGCTCCTCGGGAAGAGATTAGCTCTGACCTCTTTGTGTCCAACGTAGATAGTGAATTGCTAGGGTGGTACCGACGGTGGTTCTGCATCCCTGCCGATTATGCCCTCCTGTCACGACCCAAAACAGGGGCCATGACCGGCGCTAGGGAACGGGAATTCTTTCGAATCCGGAACCCGTAGCAAGCCTAAAAATAAAATAAAACATGCCATAATAACAATAATCATATAATATGCAGCGGAAAATAAAAATCATAATATCATGATATTATCCATATCAACTGGATTTAAATAAAAATCTCATCTCATAGATACATAATCTCTTTTAAAATAAAATACATGAAATCCAATACTTTAATTCACAACTACTGCAGTGTCTAGATAAAATAAATAAGACTCAAGTAGACAATTTACATAAAGAAGCCGGGGCGGAAGAAATCCGGCGTATCGACCTGCTACTGAGGTCTGAGGAAGTTGACTCTCCTGAAAAATAGTCAACGGAGGGGAGTCAGACCTCACTGAGTGAATTACTATAATATATATACATACACACTAAGTGATAATGCATACAGTCAATAATACATATCTAATATGTATATATATATACAGGCAAATTCACACAGATGCAGTAAAATCATTTTTATATACTTTATCTGAAAATCACAGTTTATGAAGGATCACATAGAACCCTAGAATATCGCAACCTCAGAATAATAGTGTTAAACAACACTCTGGCCATATAGGCTCACTTATTCCAAATATATCCACTTAATCCATTTGGACAGTAGACTGGCCCCGAGACACTAAGTCAACCGAGCTCCAGCAGTCTGACTGCCAGTGTGATTGGCCCCGAGACACTTGGTCAACCGAGCTCCAGCAATCACACCACAAACCACATCTCACATATCAATAATCATAATCAAATCAATATCCACAAATAATTTAGTAATATAGCCTAAAGCTATAGGCGTACCGGTACGTACTCGGTCCTAGTGCTGCCCACTAGGTAGCACGTTCTATTGATATCCTTCATTAATAAATAAATCATTCATTCACGAAAATCAATGATGCATGAATTTAAATGAAATAACAATATAAACCATATATATACCGGAAATATACCAAACGTAAACCAGGTATATTTCGAGTATATATACGTCAAATGAATCCAATCAAAATCATAAATTAAACTAAAAATATATTTAAAAACATTTTAAATATATTTTATTAATAAAACATGTATATAATTTATTATATACCAAAAATAAACCAAAAATATACTTAAATACAAATCACATTATTTATGAATTTTAATCAAAGTAAAACATATATTTCTAAATCATGCATCCTAAGCATGTATACATAGTACAGTAACTCACCTAGTGCGCTCCACGAGACAGGTCCGACGGGCCTGGTCCACTAGCCCTCGGTCTCGGCGCAACTAAACAAGAAATAAATAACCGACATCAGAGTAAACCTAACAGAAATCCTAGGATTCAATATAGAGTATTAGACACAGAATCGGAATTTAGGGTTCGACTGGATATCACGTTTTACGAGAATTCTACCGAAAATCCGACAGAACCTCCCATGTAAAATGGACATCTCTCTACTCAAAAGAGTAGAGCCGACCTTGCAAAGAAATACACTTCGAAAATAAACACGACATCTCATTCACAACCCCTCGGTCGGACTCCAGACTACAGTCTACCGACCGGGGTCCACAAACACAGAATAATTCCAGATATACAAAAAATATCCTTAAATCACAGAAATACATTTTATACATAGAAATTACATAATTAACCTTTAAACACCGTAAAAACCAAATAAAACTCATTTTATTTGAAAAACCGTATATTATATATATAATTGAAAATAATTTACGAAAAATAGTTTTAATTAGTTAAAAATACCAAATAATTTATAGAAATCATTTTTATACCTTAAATAATTATTAAAACCGATTAAATTACATTTTTAGACAATTTAGGGTAAAATTACCAAAATACCCCTATATATATAAATATACCTAAATTACTTCAAAAATTCACCAAAAATTATACAATTATCCAAAATTAATTTTCTCAACATATTTATCAATAATATTAATAATTAAACTCAATTAACCAATTAAATTCAAATAAAAACACATTTAACCTAATTTTCTCAAATTCACATAAACTCAAATAATTAAAAATAAATACTTAGAAATTCATAAAAATTCCAAATAAATTCCTATAATTCATTTCATCACCCAATTTAACCATAAACTCCAATTTCATAATTTAAATAATTAATTTTCGAAAATTAGAAAATAATATTAAAATATTCAAAAATACCCAAAAATCCAAAAAATCTCCAAAAATTCTACAAAAATTCATACATGTAGATTAAGCTACTAGGAACAACATTTGTGAAGGGAGTTTCCATGAATCAATCAATTCAAAGCTCAAAAAAATCAAAAACCCTAATAGGCCGAAATAGAAAAATCAAAAGCTAAGCAAATCTAGACCAATTCAGCTCAAACCAAAGCTAGAATCACACTCACCGGAGCTCAAGGAGAAGAAAGAGATCGGTGGTGTCGAAAACGGTGGCCGGAATCGACGTGATCGACGGTGGATCGATTTTCGGCTTCTCCGGCCAAAACTGACCTCCAGACGCCGGAAACGGCTACCTCAGGCGGCGAAATTGGTCGGGGAAGACGGTGGCACACCGGACGGCACACCCACGATGAAGAAACGGTGTGACAGACGCCCGGACGGCAAGAGGAAGGATCGGGAGGAAGAAGAAGAAGTCGGGGGCAAAATGGTAATTTTCCAAACTTTTTGATTTTTGACAAATATATGTATATATATATACTTTATACTATATATTACAATAATATTAAATTACACACATCAAATATACACCACACACATAAAAATATTAATATTTTAATAATTTATACTAAATAAAATTAATTAAATAACAATAAAACAATTAAATACCTAATAAAATATTAGGGAAATAATAAACCCTAATTAAATAAATATACACACACAGGCTTTATTTAATAATTTAAAAATATGTATGAGTTCATGCAAGTCCGTAAATACATTTAAAATAATTAATAATACATTGTTTACGTGAAAATTTCCCCGAAAATGCAAGTCCCGGGAAAATTTTACGTAAAACACTGAAAATAATATACAATAATTAAAATAGGTTTAAAATACATATCAACTCGTAAAAATATCATATAAAATACAGAAATCATTAACTCTGCATATCTCGGTACTGTGTAAAAATATTTTAAAAACACGGGATATTACACCTCCATAGTGTAGATAGAAGGTTTAGGGCCCATACCCCTATATCGGGGCTAAGTAGATTAGTGGTGTACTTCGACCAGTTAGAGGGGGGTCTGAAATTTCCCTTGGATCCCTTTATCAAGGATTTCCTTAATAGAAATAACATTGCGCTCGGTCAGCTTCATTCGAATAGTCATCGAATACTGATCGGGTTCATCCAGCTGATGCATGAGGAGGATAGGGTTCCCGATCTAGATGTCCTCCGGTATTTGTATAGGCTGACTAGGAAGAAAGGAGAGCTGATGTTCTCCCTTTCGGCCGTACCCAACCATTCCCTTTTTGTTAAACTGCCAGATCTTCACAAGAAGTGAAGATACCATTTTTTTGTTGTGGAGCATTAATCGGACTTCCTGGATGTTCGAAGGATGTGGTCGGACGAGTGTCATAAAGTGACCCATCTAACGAAACTTTCTGATCCGGATACGAAATTAGTTTTGCGGCTACATCTAGACGGACTGGTTGAAGCTCGATCCGTAGAGGATACATCTCGGAGGTATCTATGGAGAGTCTGTCCAAGTCGCGACCATTGCCCTGGTATGAATTTTGTTTTGAGTTTTTTTTTATCTAACTAGTCTTATCTTTCCGTCTGTAGATGACTGACTTTTTTTATTTTACGGGCAGGATTTCCCTACTAGATGAGCCAGCTGCAGTGGAGGAGTGCTGGGATTATCCTTCCCCTGAAGCTGAGGCTCCCGCTGCTCCGAAGGCCGTTCCTATCGATCCTAAGGGTAAAGCAACAATGGAAGGTGAGTGGCCGGAGTGGGTCGGACGACAGAAAAGGCGACTGATCGAAGCAAAGTCAGATGCGGAGGGGCTGGACGAAGAGATTTATGTCCAATGTCCCCAATTATCTGATTGTCCGGATATGCGGGGCTGGATATTGAAAAAGATAAAATCCCTGAGCATCTTCAATAGTTAAGTGCAGGACCAGTACGCCGAGTCACTGTGGTTATCCGGAGACATGCAGCGTTGGTCGGACGAGGGACCGGACGGATTGCTCGATTCTATGATCGGCCAGTCACTGGAGGTAATGGAGTTTCTGGTACTTGATATAACTGTTTATAGTGGGATTTTGGCTAAGTTGTTTAGTTGTTTTTGGCAGATGACTCAGGCCTTGCTGCTGGCTAAGGATCAGTACTTCTACTTGAAGAGCCAGTATAGCTTGAAGGAAATGGAGGTGGGGACGATCGCTATAGATTTTGAGAAAAAACTGGATAGCGCCAAAGCAGCTCTGGAGCACTGCCAGACAAGATACGCGGAGGCTAAATCTGACATGGAGGCGAATCAGAAGAAGGTTTTCGAATTGGAACATAGCCAGGCCCAACTGATAAGGAGGATTGAGGAGCAGGATCTTTAGATTGCTGGACTTCATGAGAGGCTAGCTGAGCTTGAGAAATCTCGTGCCAATGATAATAAGACATATCAGAGCATGGTAGGGGGGGTTTCTCAAGGCTTACAGGGCTGAATGCAAAAGGATCTTGCTTTCTTAAGACTCAGGATTGGATCTGGGGGCCTTAGATCAAAAAACCCCAGTCGATCTGGCAAGGCTTGCTGCAGAGGATGACGCCCGTCAAAAGGCCAGTTCCTTTTCTGTGAGGGAGTCTGAAGAGGCCGTTGCTACAGCTGGGTTTGGCAAGCATCCAGAGGCTGCTAATGATGCTTCCCCCTCAGTTTTCGGGACGGGGGGTCCGGGTGTAGAGAGACTATAGTAGATAGGTTTTATATATCTCTTTTTCTTTTTTTTTAACAATCAGTTGTAAAGATATTCTTTATCAATAAAGATAGTTTTCATTGAATCAAATTATGTGCTCGAATACAAGATTACTGATAATATTTTCTAAGGGAGTCTGAGTTCCAGAACCTCGGTAGTTCTTTGCCTCCTCTTTCTCTTAGTTTATACGGCCCCTTTGTTGTGCATTTTGTGATTTGATACGGACCTTCCCAATTAGGGCCTAACTTGCCGATTCCGGAGGTGCCTTTACCTATATCTACTCTTCTGAGTACCCAGTCACCCGTCCTGAAATTCTCTGTTGGTTTACGCAGATGTGGTACCGAGTTATCCTTTGCCGATGTGCCTCTGCCATTGCTGCCGCTTATTCTCTTTGTTCCTCTAGTATGTCAAGGCATATTTGTGCGTTGACGTTATTGATGGCGTGGTTGAGGTCTTGGCTTACTTGGTAACTTAGGGACCCAACCTCTACTGGAATTACTGCATCTATGCCGTAAGTTAGTCTGAATGGCGTTTCTCCAGTGGATGTTCGGGGTGTGGTTTTGTAGGCCTAGATTACATTGTTTAGCTCTTCGACCCAGTTCCCTTTCTTACCATTGAGTCTTTTCTTCAACCCTCACATGAGGATTCTGTTTGTGACCTCAGTTTGTCCGTTCGTCTACGGGTGAGCTACTGAGGTGAAGCGCAATTTTATGCCAAGGTCTGAGCAGAAACTTTTGAATTTATGGTTGTCGAACTGTTTACCATTATCTGTAATTAAAGTGTGGGGGATGCCGAATCTGCAAATGATTTCCTTCAAAAAAAAGTGCTGTATCCGGGCTTCTGTGATGGTTGGGACTGCTTCTGCTTCTACCCATTTCGTGAAATGGTCAATGGCCACGATTAAGAACTTTTTCTGTAAGGTAGATAGAGGAAAAGGACCCAAGATGTCTATCCCCCACATGGCGAAAGGCCATGGGCTGCCAATGGGGTGCAAAGTCCGAGAAGATTTGTGGCTAAGTCGGGCGTGGTGCTGGCACTGGTGACATGATTGTGTTAGCTACTGGGCATCATTGGACATGGTGGGCCAGTAATACCCCTGGAGCAGGGCCTTTCTAGTGAGCGAATAGTGGGACTCGTGTGCACCACAGATTCCTTCATGGATTTCTTTTAGTATGTAATTTCCCTCCTCTGGGGAAATGCATTTCGACCAAGGGTGTGAGAGGGATTTTCGGTAGAGCTCCCGTCAGTGGATGGAATAGTGTGCTGCTTTGGCTTTGAGCTTCCGAGCTTGTAGCTTGTCTTCCGGAAGTGTGCCATGTTTAAGATATTGGATGATGGGCTGTATCCATTCCGAGACTGCTTGTGTTCTAAAAATTTCACTATCCTCTGTGCTGGGATTGGTGAGTGATTCGGTGAAATCCATATCCCTAAATGCTTGACTGTTCTCGACTGCGGATTTAGCAAGGTAATCGGCCTCATTGTTGTCTTCTATGGGAATCTGGATAATATTCCATTGGCCTCCGTCTTGCTCAATGTGTTGCAAAAGTCGCCTGGCTTTGTCTACGTACTTGGCGATGCATGCATCTTTGACTTGAAATGCTCCGCTGACTTGGTTGACTACTAGTTGGGAATCCGAGTGTATAATGAGGTGTTCGGCCCTAACTTCTATGACTAGCTTCAACCCTGTAATGAGTGCTTCGTATTCAGTCGCATTATTGGTGGCATTATACTCTATGCGGACTGCGTACTGGATATGAACTTTATGTGGTCCCCTGAGGATTATTCCCGCATCGGAACCGTGAGCTGAGGATGCTTCGTCGACATAGAGCTTCCATTCTGGCATCTTGGTCAAGGTTATATCTTCCAGAGCCATTTCTTGTACAAAATCCACTAAGGCCTGGGCTTTCATCTGCTGTTGAGGTTTGTAATCAATATCGAACTCGCCGAGTAAGACCGACCATTGCACTAGCCTGCCTGAAGTCTCTAGTCTCTGTAATATTTTGGGCAGTGGAAATCGGGACCGGACCACGATATGGTGAGCTTGGAAGTAGTGACGAAGCTTTCGAGAAGTATGAACCACAGCTAAGGCTAATTTGTCCAGCATGGGGTATCGGACTTCAGGTCCTTGGAGCATCTTGCTAACATAGTAGACAGGGCTTTGCTGGCTTCCATCTTCCCTTATCAGTACTGAGGCGATGCATTCTCGGCCAACGGATAGGTATAAGTATAAGGTCTCGTTCGGTATTGGACGGTTGATTAATGGTGGGGAAGATAAGAATCTTTTAATTTCTTTAAATGCTGCTTGGCAATCAGCGGACCACTGAAACTTGTCGAAACTTTTGAGAGCTCGGAACAATTATAGACATCGCCTAGCTGAGCAAGAAATAAAGTGCCCCAGTGCGGTTATTCTTCCGTTTAGCTTTTGTATATCACGGATGCTCTTTGGTGCTGCCATGTTGAGTATGGCTTCCATTTTTTCTGGGTTGGCTTCAATGCCTCGGTGGGAAATCATGAACCCCAGGAATTTTCCGGCTTGGACTCCTGTAATATTCCGTGTTTTTAAATATTTTAATACTGTACCGGGATATGCAGTGTTAATAATTTTTGTACATATTACGATATTTTTATGAGTTGATATGTATTTAAAACCTATTTTAATTATTGTGTATTATTTATAGTACTTTACGTAAAATTTTCCCGGGACTTGCATTTTTGGGAAAATTTTCACGTAAATAATTTATTATTAATTATTTTAAATATATTTTCGGACTTGCATGAACTCATACGTATTTTTAAATTACTAAATAAAGTCTATGTGTGTAATTATTTATTTAATTAGGGTTTAATATTATCCTAATATTTTATTATTTATTTATTAATTTTATTGTTATTTAATTATTTTATGTACTATTAAATTGTAAATAATAATGTGTGGTGTGTGATTTTTCCCAATTATTTTATAAAAAAAATTATTATTTTTATTATTATTTATTTATTTATTTTTCTTTTCTTTTTCTTTTTCTTTTTCTTTCTTTTTCTTTTCTTTTCTTTTCTTTTTCTTCTTCTTCCTTCTTCCTTCCCTGTGCCCGACCACTCCCTCACCACCAACCACCGTCTCTCACGCTGTTCCCCTACCATTGGTGTGCCTCTCGGCTTGCCACCTTCGTCCTCAGTCGTTCCCCGTCGCCAGCAGCCTTCTTCCCTGGCGCTGACTACCCCATTTTCCTCATTTGGCCGAAACTTCCTCTCCTCGCCGTCGACCATGATTCCGACCACCGTTGTCACAACCCAAAACAGGGGCCATGACCGGCGCTAGGGAGCGGGAATTCTTTCGAATCCGGAACCCGTAGCAAGCCTAAAAATAAAATAAGTCATGCAATAATAACAATAATCATATAATATGCAGCGGAAATAAAAACCATAATATCATAATATTATTCACATCAACTGGATTTAAATCAAATCTCATCTCATAGATAAATCTCTTTTAACACAAATCCAGTTTCAATATAATACATCTCTTTAAAATAAAATACATGAAATCCAATACTTTAATTCACAACTACTGCAGTGTCTAGATAAAATAAATAAGACTCAAGTAGAAAATTTACACAAAGAAGCCGAGGCGGAAGAAATCCGGCGTATTGACCTGTTACTGAGGTCTGAGGATGTTGACTCTCCTGAAAAATAGTCAACGGAGGGGAGTCAGACCTCACTGAGTGAATTACTATAATATATATACATACATACTAAATGACAATGCATACAGTCAACAGTATATATCTAATATGTATATATACAGGCAAATACACACGGATGCAGTAAAAATTATTTTTATATATTTTATCTGAAAATCATCTTTTATGAAGGATCACATAGAATCCTAGAATATCGTAACCTCGGAAATAGTGTTAGACAACACTCTAGCCATACAGGCTCACTTATTCCAAATATATCCACTTAATCCCTTTAGACAGTAGACTGGCCCCGAGACACTAAGTCAACCGAGCTCCAGCAGTCTGACTGCCAGTGTGATTGGCCCCGAGACACTTGGTCAACCGAGCTCCAGCAATCACACCCCAAACCATATCTCACACATCAAATAATCATAATCAATCAATATCCACAAATAAGTTAGTATTATAGCCTAAATACTATAGGCGTACCGGTACGTACTCGGTCCTAGTGCTGCCCACTAGGTAGCACGTTCTATCGATATCCTTCATTAATAAATATAAAACATTCATTCACCAAAAATAAATGATGCATGAATTTCAATAAAATAACAACATAGACCATATATATATACCGAAAATATACCAAAAGTAAACCAGGTATATTTCGAATATATATATGTCAAATGAATTCAATCAAATTATAAATTAAGTTGGAAATATAATTAAAAATATTTTATTTACAAACATGCATATAATTTAATATATACCAAAAATAAACCAAAAATATACTTAAATACAAATCACATTATTTATGCATTTTAATCAAAGTAAAACATATATTTCTAAATCATGCATCCTAAGCATATATATATAGTATAGTAACTCACCTAGTGCGCTCCACGAGACAGGTCCGACGGGCCTGGTCCACTAGCCCTCGGTCTCGGTGCAACTAAACAATAAATAAATAATCGACATCAGAATAACCCTAACAGAAATCCTAGAATTCGATCTAGAGTATTTAAATACGGAAACAGAATTAGAAATTAGGGTTCGACTGGATATCACGTTTTACGAGAATTCTACCAAAAATTCGGCAGAACCTCCCCTGTAAAACGGACATCTCTCTACTCAAAAGAGTATAGCCGACCCTGCAAAGAAACACACTTCGAAAATAAACACCACATCTCATTCACAACCCCTCGGTCGGACTCCAAACTACAGTCTACCGACCGGGGTCCATAAACACAGAATAATTCCAGATATACCAAAAATATCCTTATAACCTAGAAATACATTTTATAGGTAAAAATTACCTAATTAGCCTTAAAACACAGTAAAAACCGATAAAAACTCATTTTATTTGAAAAACCGTATATTATATATATAATTGAAAATAATTCACGAAAAATAGTTTTAATTAGTTAAAAATATCAAATAATTTATAGAAATCATTTTTATACCTTAAATAACTATTAAAACCAATTAAATTACATTTTTAGCAAATTTTGTGTAAAATTACCAAAATACCCCTATATATATAAATATACTTAAATTACTTCAAAAATTCACCAAAAATCATACAATTATCCAAAATTAATTTTCTCAACATATTTATCAATAATATCAATAATTAAACCCAATTATCCAATTAATTTCAAATAAAAACACATTTAACCTAATTTTCCCAAAATTACATAAACTCAAATAATTCAAAATAAATACTTAGAAATTCATAAAAATTCCAAATAAATTCCTATAATTCATTTCAACACCTAATTTAACCATAAACCCCAATTTCATAATTTAAATAATTAATTTTCGAAAATTAGAAAATAATATTAAAATATTCAAAAATACCCAAAAATCCAATAAATCTCCAAAAATTCCAAAAAAATTCATACATGTATATTAAGCTACTAGGATCAACATTTGTGAAGGGATTTTTCATGAATCAATCAATTTGAAGCTCAAAAAAATCAAAAACCCTAATAGGCCGAAATTGAAAATTCGAAACCTAAGCAATTCTAGACCATTTAAGCTCAAAAAAAAGCTAGAATCACACTCATCGGAGCTCAAGGAGTCGATGAAGACCGGCGGTGTCGAAAACGGTGGCCGGAATCGACGTGATCGACGGTGGATCGATTTTCGGCTTCTCCGGCCAAAACCGACTTCCAGACGCCGGAAACGGCTACCATAGGCGGTGAGGAAGGCTGGGGAAGGTGGTGGCACACCGGACGGCACACCCATGGTGAAGAAACAGCACGGCAGGCATCCGGACGGCGAAGGGAGGGTGATCGGGGAAGAAGGAGGCTCGGGGGCAGTTTTGTAATTTTCCAAACTTTTGTAATTTTGACAATTTTTAATGTATATATGTATATATATATACTTTACACTATATAATAAAATAATATTAAATTACACACTTTAAATATACACCACACACATAAAATTTAATATTTTAATAATTTATACTAAATAAAAATAATTAAATAACAATAAAACTAATAAATAATTAATAAAATATTAGGGTAATACTAAACCCTAATTAAATAAATATACACACATAGGCTTTATTTAGTATTTTAAAAATACGTATGAGTTCATGCAAGTCCGAAAATATATTTAAAATAATTAATATTAAAATATTTATGTGAAAATTTCCCCGAAAATGCAAGTACCGGGAAAATTTTACGTAAAGCACTGTAGATAAAACACAGTATTTAAAATAGGTTTTAAATACATATTAACTCGTAAAAATATCATAAGATATATATATACAAAATTATTAACATTGCATATCCCGGTACAGTGTAAAAATATTTAAAAACACGGGATATTACAACCGTTTTCAACACCGTCGGTCTCTTTCTTCTCCTTGAGCTCCGATGAGTGTGATTCTAGCTTTGGTTTGAGCTTAAATGGTCTTGATTTGCTTAGGTTTCGAATTTTCCATTTCGGCCATATTAGGGTTTTTTTTTTTTGAGTTTCAAATTGATTGATTCATGAAAACTCCCTTCACAAATGTTGATCCTAGTAGCTTAATCTACATGTATGAATTTTTTTGGAATTTTTTGAGATTAATTTGATTTTTGGGTATTTTTGAATATTTTAATATTATTTTCTAATTTTCGGAAATTAATTAATTAAATTATGAAATTGTGTTTTATGGTTAAATTAGGTGTTGAAATGAATTATAGGAATTTATTTGGAATTTTTATGAATTTCTATGTATTAATTTTGAATTATTGAAGTTTATGTAATTTTGGGAAATTAGGGTTAATTATTTTTTTAATTGAATTTAATTGGATAATTGAGTTTAATTATTGATATTATTGTTAAATATGTTGAGAAAATTAATTTTGGATAATTATACTATTTTTGGTGAATTTTTGAAGTAATTGTGGTATATTTATATATATAGGGGTATTTTGGTAATTTTACCCTAAATTGGCTAAAAATGTAATTTAATTGGTTTTAATAGTTATTTAAGGTATAAAAATGATTTTTACAAATGATTTAGTATTTTTAACTAATTAAAACTATTTTTCGTGAATTATTTTCAATTATATATATAATATACGGTTTTTTTAATAAAATGAGTTTTTATCGGTTTTTACTGTGTTTAAAGGTTAATTATGTAATTTATACGTATAAAATGAATTTATGTGTTATAAGGATATTTTTGGTATTTCTAAAATTATTCTGTGTTTGTGGACCCCGGTCGGTAGATTGTAGTCTGGAGTCCGACCGAGGGGTTGTGGTTGAGTGTTGAGCTTGTTTTTCGAAGTGTGTTTCTTTGCAGGGTCGGCTCTACTCTTTGAGTAGAGAGATGTTCATTTTACAGGGGAGGTTCTGTCGAATTTTTGATAGAATTCTCGTAAAACGTGATGTCCAGTCAAACCCTAATATCGATTCTATGTTTAATACTCTAGATCGAATTCTAGGATTTTCTATTAGGTTTATTCTAATGTCGGTTATTTATTATTTGTTTAGTTGCACCGAGACCGAGGGCTAGTGGACTAGGCCCGTCGAACCCATCTCGTGGAGCGCACTAGGGTGAGTTACTATACTATATATATATGCTTTAGGATGCATGATTTAGAAATATACGTTTTATTTTGATTAAATATGCATAAATAATGGATTTGTATTTAAGTATATTTTTGGTATATATTAAATTATATGCATGTTTTATTAATGAACTGTGTTTAAAATGTTTTCAAATGTATCTTTAGTTTATTTTGTAATTTAACTGGATTTATTTGACGTATATATACTCGAAATATACCTGGTTTATTTGTGGTATATTTCTAGTATATATATGGTCTATGTTGTTATTTTATTGAAATTCATGCATCATTTATTTTTGTGAATGAATGTTTTATATTATTAATGAAGGATATCAATAGAACGTGCTACCTAGTGGGCAGCACTAGGACCGAGTACGTATCGGTACGCCTATAGTATTTAGGCTATATTACTAACCTATTTATGGATATTGATTGATTATGATTATTTGATTTATGAGATGTGATTTGGGTGTGATTGCTGGAGCTCGGTTGACCAAGTGTCTCGGGGCCAATCACACTGGCAGTCAGACTGCTGGAGCTCGGTTGACTTAGTGTCTCGGGGTCAGTCTACTGTCCAAATGGATTAAGTGGATATATTTGGTTTAAGTGAGCCTGTATGGCTAGAGTGTTGTCTAACACTATTTTCGAGGTTGCGATATTCTAGGGTTCTATGTGATCCTTCATAAACTGTGATTTTCAATAAAAATATATAAAAAAATGATTTTTCTGCATCTGTGTGAATTTTCCTGTATATATTTACATATTATATATACTGTTGCCTGTATGCATTGTCATTTAGAGTGTATGTATATATATTATAGTAATTCACTCAGTGAGGTCTGACTCCCCTCCGTTGACAATTTTTTTTTTAGGAGAGTCAACATCTTCAGACCTCAGTAGTAGGCCCATACGCCGGATTTCTTCCGCCCCGGCTTCTTTGTGTAAATTGCTTACTTGAGTCTTATTTTTATAATCTAGACACTGCAGTAGTTGTAAATAAATTTGTGGGATTTTATGTATTTTATTTAAAGAGATATTGTATTATATTGAAACTAGATTTGTATTAAAAGATTTTATATCTATGTGATGAGTTGAGAATTAATTTAAATCCAGTGGTGAAAATGTTATTATTATATTTATGATTTGATTTATAATTTTTATTTCCGCTGCATTTGATATTATTATTATTATTATTGCATGTTTTATTTTATTTTTAGGCTTGCTACGGGTTCCGGATTCGAAATAATTCCCGTTCCCTAGCGCCGGTCATGGCCCCTGTTTTGGGTCGTGACAACTCCGAAGACGCATTTATCAGGATTCAACTTGATCCTGGATTGGCTTAGTAATTGGACGACTTGATCCACGTCCGCTGGGTGGTGCTCAGAGTGCTTTCTTTTGATGATGATGTCATCCACATATACCTCCACATTGGTCCCAATCTGGCTCTGAAGGACTTGGTTCATCATTCTTTGGTATTTGGCTCCGGCATTTTTCAGTCCGAAGGGCATCACCTTGTAGCAGTACAGCCCTTTGTGTGTGATGAAGGATGTTTTCTCCTGGTCTTCTTTCTTCATGGGGATCTGGTGATAACCTTGGGCCGCATCTATAAAGTTGTATAGGCCATGGCCAGCGGTGGAATCGACGAGCTGATCAATCGTTGGTAACGGGTAGCTGTCTTTGGGGCATGCCTAGTTGAGGTCGGTGTAGTCTACACACATTTTGTACTTCCCGTTTGCTTTCTTAATGAGTACTATGTTGGCTACCTAGTTCGGATGAGTAACCTCTTTAATGAATCCGGCTGCTAAAAGCTTCGCTATTTCCTCGACAATGATCTTTTGTCTTTCATAGGCGAAAGTTCTTTTCTTCTGTGCTACTGGCTTGGCCCTTGGTTTGATGTTTAGGCAATGACAGGCAACCCGCAGGTCCACGCCGATGATCTCAGAGGCTTGAGAAGCAAAATCTTCTGAATGTCTAATAAGGATGTTCCTTAATATGTCTTTGATGTCTTGATTAAGGGCATTACCAATTTTCATGAATTTTCCTCCCCTAATTTGCAATGTCTTCGTGTCTTCCACCGGTTATGGATTAGCGCCTTGCTTCTCAATTTCCCATGCTTCCAAATGAAAAGCTTCCGCCAGAGATTTCATGGTCATCTGATAGCATTGTCTGGCCATCTGCTGATCTCCCCTGATAGTAAGGGTCCCCATTTTGATTGGGATTTTCATGGTTAATTACCGGATGCTGGTGACTGCATCTGTTTTGTAAAGTACTGGTCGCCCTATTATCCCATTATAGGCTAGTGGTATGTCTACCACGTTGAATGGGGTTCGGACGATTTTTATTTCCTCATCGTCTTGGTTTCTGAATTCTAGATCCAGATTGACAGTCCCCATTGGTTGCATTGTTCCTCCATAAAAACTAGTGATGGGGTTCTAGATGGCCGTTAGGTTGGTGATGGAGCCGCCCATAGCTTTGTATGCATTCCAAGATAAAACATTGATAGCACTCCCATTATCGACCAATAGCCTTTTTACCCGATACTTATTTATGCATGCGGTTATCACCAGGGCATCACTGTGAGGGTGATATATATACGAATTGTCTTCCAAATTAAGAATGCTGTTGCTTTTACCGGGTATCATTTTTCCTCTACTGCATTTTAATCGTTTCCTGGTGTTTTCTCCTCCCACAATCATGTTGATCGTTCCGATCGATTCTTTCCTAGCTTTCTTTGCCTCAGCTTTGTCACGGTCATGGTTTTCCATGTTTCTGCGTCTCCTCGGTGCGTCAGTGAAATTATCAAGCTTTCCTCGCTGCACTAGTTTTTCTATAGCACTCTTCAGTTCTCTGCAGCCTTCTGTGTTATGGCCATATTCTCTATGGTACTCGTAGTACTGGCTTCTATCACGAGTGAATCTCCGGCTTGGGCTAATTCTTTTGGCTGGTGTAATTTCCACTCCATTTTTCCTGACCCACATGAGGATCCTTGATCGAGAAGTGTTCAGGGGTATATATCTATCTGCTTCCCTATCAAATCTGTCTGTCGGAGCTCTGAAATTCATTTTTAGGAAGCTTACTCGTCTCTGCTTTGGCCGTTCATCTCTAGTTGGTGGCCTATCTTCTTCCTGACGCATCCTCCTGTCCTCGTCCATCTTTATCGTCCGAACCGCTATCACCATTGCCTCGACAAAGGTACTCGGTTCTTTAGTCATTAATTTGTCTTTTAGCTTACCGAGTCTAGTGCCATTTTTCAAAGCTTCTATGGCGACTTCATCAACGAGGTGCTCAATCTGCATAGCTGTTTTGTTGAAACGGTCAAGGTAACTTCGTAGAGACTCGTCAGCTTCCTGCCGGCACACCCGGAGGTCGTTGATGTTTTTTGTAGGAGGGATATTGGTGATAAATCTGATATGGAACTGCTCGGCTAAGTCTTCAAAAGAAGTGACAGTATTCTCTGGGAGTCGATGAAACCATTTTTGGGCGCTTTTTGTGAGTGTACTTGGGAAGACTCTGCACATGATTCCATCGTTCACATTTTGGAGCAACATCTTTGTTCGGAAAGCAGATATATGACTAATAGGGTCTCCTGTCCCATCGTACTGATCGAGCTGCGGGATTCTGAACTTACGAGGAATCTCCGTTTGAATTATTCTGTTGACAAACAGAGTTCTGCTATCCATCACCCATTCTTCTTCCTTTCTAGGTTTAGTCTGGGCCTTGTTCATTGCTTCCTCATCCTTTTGTGCTAATTTCGAATCATCGAGAGCTGGGATGGACGAACTACACTCCCCTTCTGGTGCTTTACCCTTCCCTGTGCTTGTCCCTGGAGCCTGTCAGGGTGCTGCATTATCATTATTTGGAGCTAGTTCAGTATGCTCGCTCTGTATTATAGCGCTTAGCTGCTGTTGCATCAAGGTTATTTGCGCTTGAATATTTTTTATCATGTCGTCTTTGCTTGCTTGGTCAAGGCCGAGTGTTTGGGTTACTGTGTTTAGGTTTGGAGTGGTTATTGCTGACGTTTCTAGTAAGCTTGGAAAAGGTATTGAGGGTATTGATCGATGGTGCTGCAGCGGAGCGTAATATGGGAGATCTGTTCCCAAGGATGGGTATCTCGGAGTGTTTTCCGAAGGTAAAGATGTATGACCGGATGTGGCCTCAACAAGCTACAAGGTAGGAGGTCGTATTATTACTGGGAAAGGGCTTGAAAGGTCAGTCGAAAGGATGGGTGCAGAAGGATTAGTGCCGCCCTCAGGAATTTGGGCCGGAGGTGGGCTGGAAGTCATGGTGAAAGTGTCTTTAGCTTAGCAAGTGAATGAATGACTTTTCCGAAGGAGTTCCCCACAGACGGTGCCACTTGATAACTGGTTTCCGGGACTCCTGGACTGAACGTCCTGCAAAGCACTGAACAGAGGGTAAGGTGAGAGTTGGGGGGAATTCCCACGAACACTCCGATGCCTAAGTTAGAGAATAGGAAGCGGGTGGATGAAAGATAGCTTGAGTATGTGTAAATGAGATGTCCTCTAATGAAGGGTATATGGTGTTATATATAGTGATACTCAAACCTGAGAGGAATACGAATCCTTGTGGGAGAGTGTTCCTACTTCAGTTAGGATTCCTCTTTGAGATAGTTCCTTGGACGAATCTGTCTTCTCCGTTGTCCATGTGTTCCTATTTAAGGAGGTGGAGGATTCTTAATTAGGTGAGAACATTCTAGATGATATCAACATCTTTTACAAATTAAAATAAAATTTTCTATTTACAAAAATATTAATTAAAAAATAGTTTCTATTAATAAAGTGGTACAAAATGAAATAATAATATTTCCACATCTATGCGCAGCGCAATAAAAAAAAATTATAACAAAAAACAATAACTGCTTAAAAAACTAAAAATTTTATATCCTTATGAAAATCAAAATAAATTTTATAAAGAAAGTAGGTTACTTTGTTTAAAAAAAATTACCACCGCAAAATGTACCTACTTATACCATGTACTTAAACTTTTATTGTTTCAAAATATTATTGTACTTTTTTTAAAAAATTAATTACAATATAAATTTACAGATGTTTAGTTATTATAAAATCTAAAATTTATTTTATACTTACATTTGTTAATATCCTAAAAAATATTATTTACTTGTAAATTGACATCTACTTTTGAATTTCTCCTTTATATTTTTAACAATGGTTTCATTTTAAAATTAAATAATTTAATTTATTCATGAAAATTTATTTTAATTTACAACAATATGAAAAAATTATTAATTTTTCATAAAATAGTATATTTCTCACAAATAATTAGTATTTTTAATTTAATATAATTAAGTCATTATCTTGAAAAAACAATTTTTTTTAAAAATATAGTTTTATAATTACACAGATATCAGTTTATTAATAAATTTTTTTTATTAGAATTAATTTTTAGAAAAAATTATCATATGTTTTTATGAAGTTGTGTATGTGTGTTTTTTTTTAAATATTACTACTTTTCATTAATTTTAGATATTTTTGCAAAGAATAATCAAAGCCGTTTTACACTATTTAAAATAAAGTAAATACAAAAAAATCAATATTAATATTTTAAGTTGGTTAAAATTAATTTTATTAATTTGTTAGGATAATTTAAATAGATGAAGTTTTTTTTTTATTTTCAATTTCAAAATAAATAATTTATTATTTGAATTTTTTATAAAAAAATAAATAAAGTTTATAAATGATCAGCACAATTCATAAAAAAAAAAAATCTCTTCTCAATTTACGAATTAATTAAACATTTAAAATTGAATACTTTTTTTTTTTTTTTTTTTTTTTGAGAGGAAATGAGAACTTTATTGAATATCAAATGATAAGGATGAACCAAGAAAATCTGGAGTTGTAGAAGACCTGGGAACCTGATTCGCAGACCTGGGAATATGGATAATAAAAGCCAAATTAAGCTCTTTAAGTAGAACTTTACAATCATCAATTAACATTCCAAAAATTGAGCAATTTTCCTTAGTCGAACCAAAGATGGCCTGCACTGCAACTAGCGAGTCAGATTCAATATTGAAACCCTGCCTTTTAATCCAGCTCCATGCTTCCCGAATCCCAAAAGCCTCAGCCACCAACGGCTCCACCTGACCCTCAGCCGTAACAACAGCTGCAGACATGAAGGCACCTGAGTGATCCCGGAGAACCCAACCCGCACTGAAGCCGTAAGAAGAGTGAAAGATTGCTGCATCAACATTGCATTTGATCCAACCATCCGGAGGTTTCTGCCAAGTAGTGTTTTCTACAGGCGGGCGAGAGATAGCGAGAGATAGAGTGACTAACGTGAGAATCTTTCCATTGCTGCCACATACTCCGAGCAAGATTGACAACATACTGAGCAGTAGGTTTAACCCCTGACCAAATAGCCTTATTTCTAAAGAACCACAAGCTCCACATGAACAAGACCAGCAATTCCTTTTCCATCCCACCATTCAACCTGAAGAGCTGGGTAATAATATCCAAGATTACATTCGTATCTATTATTCCCAACTGAGCGCCAACATTCCACCAACAGTTCTTTGCAAAAGAGCATGAAAAAAACAAGTGTCCTATGGATTCAACAGCTGACTCATATAATGGGCTTACCACAGGAACATCAATATTTTTATTGGCTAACCTCTCTCTGGTCGGAAAACATTCTGTACCAAGCTGCCAAGCAAACATTTTAACTTTTGGATGAACATTCAGTTTCCAAAGCTGAGACCAAAAACCATGTCTAACCAGATGGATACCATTATTAGCTTGATCCCTCAAGTATTTGTAGGAGCTCTTAACTGTATACATACCATTCCTCTCTTTTATCCAGCATAAAAATCTGAAATTGTCCGCAAAGGCAGAGGAATACTCAGAATCAACTTACTATCCCTGTCATTAAAGGATGATAAGATCAAAGGCCTATTCAACTCGTTGCTGCCAGGGGACAAAAGGGCATTCACTTTACAATGGGCCAACTCCTGCTTGACGTGTGATTCTTGGATATAGCTCATCCGGAAGCCAGGGATCCCTGTATACTTTTTAAAACAATTTTAAAGATGTAATTTTTTGCTAATGGGCCAACTCCTTCTATACTTTTTAAGACAATTTTAAAGTGTAATGTTTTTATATTCATCAATCTTTGGAAAAAAAAATTTCAATTTTCTTTTTCAAAAACTCATTTCTTTTGCAACCATAAGTAATGTTACAAATATAATGCAGCAAATAGTCATAGTTGAATAATCAAAGTCGACGCTAATCACTCCAAGACAGATACAGACTCTAAACAAGTCCGTCTTCAGCGTGCAAGTCAATGGACAATTTTGCTCATTAGTCTCCCGCAAAGATCACAAGCTAAAACTGCAACAGGATCATCTCGCTAAACTTGATCGTTTTCAAAGTTCATTTAGGATGGTGATGAAGTGGGCTTGGATAATGGGAGCTTTATTGGTTCTATCAGAAACATGGTGCAGGTGCAGTGGTTGTTTGGATACAGAACGAGCTGCTCTGTTGCACCTTAGAACTTTCTTCGACAGTAATCTTGCTCTGCGAAACTGGGTATATGCAGAAGACAGCTTAGACTGTTGTCAGTGGGAAAGGGTTTATTGCAGCGCCATCTCTGGCCGGGTGCACCATCTCCATCTAAATAACACAAGGGCCTATCTGAATTCACGAGACTGGTATCTTAACACCTCCCTATTTCTTCCCTTTGAAGAGTTGAGGAGTCTCTACTTGGTGGGGAACTCTATTATTGGTTGTATTGAGAATGAAGGTTTTTTTTTTTTTTTTTGTGTGTGTGTGTTCTCTGAATACAATAATTTTTATGTTAAATTCAGAACAAAAATATTTGCAGGTTTTGAGAAAACATCTTTAAGGTTGAGGAGTCTGGAGGTTCTTGATTTGAGTGACCACAACTTTGATGAGAGTATATTGCCATCTTTGAGAGGATTTTCATCTCTCAGATCTTTGAATGTTGGAATCAATCCCTTTAAAACAACAATTCAAGCACAAGGTAAGTTCAATAGTACTCTGGTGTTTGCATAACATATACTAATGAAAGCAATCTTTAATTAGCTTGGGATCTTGTTAAATCTTAACTTGTAGACTTGCCCAATTTGGAGAATTTGGAAGAGTTGTACCTGGATAAGATTCAACTCAACAACAGCAGCTTTCTTCAAACTGTTGGAGTTTTGACTTCTCTGAAGGTTTTATCCATATCTGGTTGTGAACTATCTGGGGCACTACCAAATATTCAAGGTAAATTAATGTAAATATCTTACCTTTCTCTTAATAGGTATGCAACAATTTACAAGCTTCTGTGCGACATATACATATAATTTATATACAGGAGGACTCTGTGAACTGATTCATCTCCAAGTGCTAGATGTGAGCAGCAATGGTTTGGAGGGTACCTTGCCTTGGTATTTGTCTAATTTAACATCCCTTCAAAAGTTGGATCTTTCTTCCAATAAATTTGTTGGAGACATCTTAAACTCTCCCTTAAAGAGTCTTAATTCCCTTGTTGATTTGGATCTTTCAAACAATCACTTTCAAATACCTTTCTCTTTGGGTCCATTTCTGAACCATTCAAACCTCAAGCACATTAAGTGTCAGAACAATGAAATGTATTTGGAACGAGAGTTAAATTCAGCCCCCAAATTTCAGTTGAGTTCCATTATATTTTCTGGATATGGAAATTGTGGAGCCTTTCCCAACTTTCTGTATCATCAGCACAGCCTGCAGATTGTTGATCTTTCTTATGTTACCTTAGAAGGGGAGTTTCCAAGCTGGTTGTTGATAAACAATTCAAGATTGGAAGTGCTTTATCTAGCAAATAATTCTCTTTCAGGACATTTGCAGCTTCCTGTTGATCCTCATATTAGTCTACTGGAATTAGATATATCAAGCAATTCCTTCCATAGTCATATTCCGTCCAAGATTGGAGCATATTTGCCAAACTTGGAACTTTTAAACATGTCCAGAAATGGTTTTGAAGGCAGCATCCCCTCTTCTTTTGGCAATATGAAATGTTTGGAGATTCTTGACATATCTAACAATCAGTTGTCAGGAGTCATACCTGAGCACTTGGCAGTTGGCAGTTTCTCATTACAGATTCTTATCATGTCGAACAACAGTTTGCAAGGGCAGATATTCTCAGAAGGTTTCAATCTGACAAATTTGTGGTGGTTGCAATTAGATGGAAATAACTTCAATGGGATGATCCCTAATAGCTTTTCCAATGCTTTGACCATTCTGGATGTCAGTGATAACCATCTCTCAGGCAGGATTCCGGGGTCGATAGGCAATCTATCATACTTGGAGCATCTAATCATGTCAAATAATCATATCGAAGGTCTGATTCCACTGGAGACTTGTCAACTCCATTTTCTTGAGGTTCTGGACCTTGCAATGAACAATATCTCTGGTATTTTACCATCTTGCTTCAGTCCCCCAACAATAATAGATATTGACTTGTCTGATAACAGGATAGAAGGGCCATGGGGAAATGCACTTTCTGACAGTCATTTCCTGGTTAAATTAGATCTAAGCAATAACCGAATGACTGGTAGAATTCCAGATTGGATTGGTGGGATTAGTTTACTGAGGTTTCTTCTCTTGAAGAACAATAATTTTAATGGCGAAATTCCATTTCAGATATGTGATCTACGGTTAAGCTTGATAGACCTTTCTCATAACAACCTCTCTGGGTCCATTCCTTCTTGTCTGATACTCGATCAAATTTATTCTTTAACCCCTGATAAACATCCAGTTCCTAATCCTCTCGACTCCTTTTATCTACCAGATAGTTCTATGCACTTTACAACAAAGCGTCACTCTTACGCTTACCGTGGGAAAATTCTATCGTATTTGTCAGGCATTGACTTCTCATGCAATAATCTGGCAGGACACATTCCTCCTGCAATGGGAAATCTTAGTGTGATCCACTCATTAAATCTGTCATACAACAGCTTTACAGGTCCGATCCCATCAACATTTTCTACCCTGAATCAAATTGAGAGCTTAGACCTTTCCTACAACAGCTTGGAAGGTGAAATTCCTCCTCGGCTTGTTGAGCTAAACTTCTTATCAGCTTTTAGTGTAGCACATAACAACCTATCTGGCAAGACACCCGAAAGGACTAAACAGTTTGCAACATTTGAAGTAGGAAGCTATGAAGGAAACCTTTACCTCTGTGGACCGCCATTGCCCAGAAGTTGCACTGCAACTGAATTATCATCTCTGCCCAGAGCTTCAGAAATGGATGAAGATGGTAGTTTTATTGATATGAACACATTTTACGCAAGTTTCACAGTTTCTTACACAGTTGTGATAGTGGGGATATTCTTGGTTCTCTACATAAATCCGTACTGGCGAAAGACATGGTTTTATTTTGTGGAAATCTGCATTAGCTCTTGCTTCTATTATGTTCAAGACAGCATACATAAAATTTTTTAGATACAATTGCCAGTTTTTAGATACAATTTTATAAATTGAACACTTAGCAATAAAAAATCACCATATATTTTTGCACATGTTCTTGTTGTGTAAATTAAGCTTCATGGATTATGTATCCTATAGTTATAAATCTGCATAGTACTCATCTATCCATCTTCTGATGATTTGGATTTCCTGCCTCCTCATCTCCTTGAGCCAATCCGGGTCAACTTTAGTTGCAGATCGAAAATCGACATGATGAGCTCCTGAAAATAAAAACAATAGAAAATGATCATGGTAGAACATGTGCACATTTGCATATCATCTTTTATGTCTGCTGAAAAGTACAGTAGTAAGTAGACATGATTTTTCACATACCCTTCTTGGTGACAATAGCAATGATGCTGGAAGATATATTTTTCAGGACACTGAGAAACGAAAAAAGTATTGATTAGATCATTGAAGGATTAGCAAAAGGTAGATATAAGTGACAAAAATATAAGCTGAAACTATCTTTATGTGGTAGCAAGAGGTAACAATGACTTGCATCCTAGATTTTTTAAGGTCAAGGAATCCTTTTTGTTGAGAAGCAATGCATATATTATTAGAACAACTAATAAATCAGTTTTCAGGACTAGAAATACTGACCCTCCTCTGCTCCAGGGATCTTGCATACCATTGGAAAAAATGATGTTACTGCCAAATCTCTTCAACACTTGATCAATTCTCTACATATGAAAGATGCAAAAATAAAAGCATATATAACTCCGAGTAATCATTTCAAAACATCTATTTACAGATGCATGTTCATTCCCTTTATCTGATAGAAGTAAAAAGAAAATAAACATCATTTAAAATGAGATTTGGCAAGTAGTTAATAACTGAAGAAAGCCTCACTTTGCCACCGAATTCAGTAGTAATCCAATGCGGTCGAGGCGTGACCCCAAAACTTTTCTTGCATCCTTCTGCAAATTCTTTGTAATCATAGTCGGATGGTGGAAACATGCTCTCCTTAGAACATGTCATTGGCATGACCATCTCCGTACATGCCTGCATCATTGTTGGAAAAACATTAGTAATAATCATTTGGAGCTCAAGTATTATGAAGGTTAACTTCTAGTTCTAAAGTACGATTATCAAACTCTTTGTTGTATTGTTATTATGCACACCCTGAAGAAGGGATCAAATTCTATTGAAATGATTGACTTTTAGTAGTTTATAGTTTCAACTGCCTTACAATTTTTAGCAATCAGAATAGTTTTGTAACAAATTGTACCTGCCAATCCCAACCATGAAGACCATGAGCATCTGGTGCATTTTCTAGCTGAAAGCATTTTTCTCCACGAGAATAGTTGTAATATAAGCTTGCAGCTGCAAAAACCCTACTAATCTTGGATGCCCCAGCTGGAAATCCATCGATAATCTTGCACATCTTCATAACAGACAGCAAATTGGAGAGGTTAAGGAACTCAAATTGTGCAAATTATAATTATTTGCATCTTTATGCGTGTTTAACTGTATCCTTCCAAGGCTTACCTCCTTCACAGGATAAGCAGGTAGTGGCATCATAAAATTTGCTTCGGTTGGATAATTCACCATGGCTGTGTAAACAAAAGCAGACCATAGCCAGTCCCAGACTGAATCCAGTGAATGCAGATTTCTGTACATTAGAAGAATAAACTATCCTGATTGTGCATAGGAAAAAAATTTCACTGGTGCAACAAAACCTTACTAGTCGTTAGTGTTGGTCATTATTAACCTGTCCAAAGCATATCTTGCAAGAGATTTTCATATTCATCAACCTATGCAAAACTAAAAAGTACTGCTTGTATTCATTTTGAAATAGCATCCACATTTAAACAAGAGACAAATCCTTATCCATGTCAAATCATTGACTAAGAGTTCCTAAATGAGTAAACAAAATATATTCACTATTGAAGTCTGTAGGTTCAAACACTTTTTTGCAACATCAGCCATTTCCTCTTACAGAAGCTACAATTAATTGGCATTGTGCCATCTCTTCTTACTGGCTTTCCCTTTTTTCTTGCAGTCAAATAAGCCAAATGTTGTAATCCATGACACTGAAGCAACCAGAATTAAATTGAAAATGGAAGCAAGTAGAATAGGCTCGCTTCCCTTTTAGGTATAATTCTCAGAAAGGACTCAATGTCAACAGTGCCACAGTTCCGCTTCAATAAGTTCTGAGTGCAACAAATATACAACTTACTGACAAGTTCTGAAAGTCCTGCTTAGTTCAATTAACCCTTCTTTCTGAGATGACTGGGCCTGCAGCTCTGCCCAACTTCCTTTTATCACTTTGTAGCAATTCAAGCTGGCTTCCTGTTCATATTCATTTTACAAAGGAAATGTAAAGAAAAACAAAGTGAGTACAGTAAGTTTTCAAATCAACCTTTCAGGTATAAACATATGAATGAACGAAGAGGGAGAGATATAAAAAAGACCTTATAATCTTGGGACACTGCATCATAAAAGCTTGACCATGGAGTAATATTATCAAACTGCAAAATAGGAGCTGAAGATGCCAATGCACCGATGGCTATGTGCGGGTATTTCAGTCTGAACCAGGTTGCCAACACTGAGAGAACAAGGAGAGGATCGAGTAATCAGTATTGTCACAGGTGACAAGAACATAAAGCAGCAATACAACATAACATATTTGACAATTCACAAGTATCAACTAGCATCACAAGACGAGAAAGAGAATTAAAATCTGCTCCATCAATGGCATTCATGCATTCAATTACAACATCTTCTTCAAGCAACTGCCGCAAGAATTGGGAAAATCTATGTTTCACTGGCAAAGATATCTAATGTTATGCTGTACAAATTGACCAAAACAGCATTCTATCATCAAGAAATACAATAATACAAACTGTGGAAGCATCAAAAGAAAGAGAGAGTTTTTGAGCTTACTTCCTCCATAAGAGCCACCAAAGACTACCACAGGAGATGCCTCAGAAGATAGATTTTGCTTCAAGCTCCTTATTAAAACTGCAAAATCAGCCAATGCTTGCTGTGAATTCAAGTAGCCTAATGTCTCTGCTGACTTGTATGAGTCCTTTCCAAATGGCAGTGACTCCCCATAAAATCTATGCTGAAAAACCACAGGAAAAAACCCATTAGTTATTAATCCATTACTAAAATTCATAAAACCATGCTTTGATGAGAACCATGAAATGCTTCCACCACTCTCTTAACACCCATGAAAACCCTTTTGCATTCTTGGAATTCAACATGAGTACTTGTAGCCATTGAAGTTTTTGGTTTTGGTGTTTTCCCTTGTGAGAAACACAAAAAATATGTTTTTTTTTCCTTGTGCTCTGAGCAACTTTAAGAAGTAGCCAGCAGGTAGTGCAGTAAAGTACATTCTCTAGCAACCACTAGCTACAAATTTCAATGTTTTAGTAGTAAAATTCCCTGCTTTCCCACAACCAATGGAACAAAGTTTCAACTTTTTTATAAGAAAAATGAAATAAAATACTTCAATAAAGACAAGGAGAGCCCGGAACTTTGGAGCAATATCCAGCAAGAAGCCAGAATTAGCAGCAAACCACTCAATGTCACCTTCATTGCCAGTGTAGACAAAGATAGGAGCTTCTCTATGCCAGTATTGGCTATTGATAAGGTACTTTTGGTAGAAAAGCTTTGAGCTTTTCGGATTAAATGTAAAATGGTCTAATACTTGAGGAAAATAGTGAGTCTTGAAAGGGATCTTTGGCTTTGAAGCTTTTGATTGTTTGGCTAGAGATTGGTAACTTGCAGCACCAGGAAATAATGTAGGTACTGAATATGCATTTGGTGTTGTTCCAAGAACAAGAAAGAGTAATAGCAAAAGGGAAGCACATGGAGCCATTTTTTTTTTTTAATGTTATTTGAACTGATGAAAGCCGGTTCTGGCATGTGAAGGTGGAAGAGGAGGCTTAAAGATTCTTTTATCTTGATTTTTCTTATCTTCATTTGTTGTTGGTAACTTTTTTTTGGGTGGTTTTCATTTATTGCAGTTTCTATTGTGAGGAAATGATTCTTTTTGGCATTATATATTTGTACAGTAGTTATCAACTAGCAGCTGCACTGTCATGATGCAGATGCTAACAGTAGGTGATGGGACAAAGAATAGAACTTGCCTTCATTGTCTTGATGAGTATTAGTATTGTAAGAGGATTATGTTTTGTTTTGTAAAGTTGTCAGATCTTGATAGGTTTCTTCATTTTTGTGTTGATAAATATGATTCAATTGAATCCAAAATAATGCGCCTTCAATGTTGAACTGTGGGTTGTCCAGCCTGCTTAAAATTGATAGTTTATCATTTTATTACAGAATTAAAATATTAACATAACGCGATGTTTTAACTCACTTAAAACTGATGGCTTACTATTCTATCAAAAGTTTAAAGCATTGACAGAAATAATAAATTCAATCTTCCACTCTCCAAAAATGTTAATATAAGGATAATGTAAAAAAAAAAAAAGTTCAACTGTGCATATGTTTTTGCAGAAAACCAAAGTGCTATTATATATATAAAATATTTATCAAAAATGGTACCATCAATCAATCAAAAGAAATATAGCAAAAGAAAAATTGAATAAAATTATTTAGAAGGTCAGATATTTCCTGGATTTTTTTTATGGCACTTGCAAGTTGCTTACTACAAATGTTCATAGTGTGATGGGATACTCAATTATGAGCACTTTGGCTCCTCCTCCTTTATTGAAGGAAGCAAAACAAAAAATGTTGGGAGAAACATTTCTTTCAATTAAGCTCAAAGGTGTTAATGATGAAACATGTAATATTTTGAATTTTTAAATAATTTTAAATTGTATTAAAATATGTAGTGTTAATAATTTATATATATATATATTTGATTATTTAATTAACTTGTTATATTAAAGTCATTTTTAATTGTTTTTAATTATTTTAAGTAATTTATGTAAAATTTTTTTAAAAATTTTATTTTCGAAAAAATTAAGACGTAAATAATTAAATATTAATTATTTTAAGCGATTTTGTGAATTTACATGAGTTCATATATGATTTTAGAGTGTCAAATAAAATATATATACATACATGCATTTAAATTAAATTAGAATTTATTTAATTAAATTAAAATATAATATATAGTTTTAATATTAATTAATTAAATGTGTGTATATATGTATATGTGTACATATATTATTATTATTAAAGTGTGTAGTGGATATTTATTGTGTGTATTAATTTATATATTAAAATAATATAACGTAAGATATATATATATATATATATATATATATATATATATACATATAATATTAGAACCTAAAATAAAGTTTACATTAATTACCATTCTGCCATTGAGTCTCCTTCCTCCTCCCGATCGATTTCTTCCCCATTTCTAGCGCTGATCACGTCGTTCCTTCATCGTTATTGTGCTCTCCGGTGTGCCACCTCCCTTGTCAGCCATTTCTGACGTCCAGAGCCTTCTTCTTCGACGTGGTTTGGCCGAAATTTCAGTGAGAAGCCGACATCGATCCTAGCTCCGATCGACGTGATTTCAGCCATCGTTTTGAGCCCCACTGTTCTCTTTCTCTTCCTTGAGCTTCGATGAGTGCATTTTCAAGCTTTGTTTCACTTGAAATGGTCTAGATTTCCCTAGGTTTCGATTTTTCATTTTTGGCCATTTAGGGTTTTTAATATTTTTCAGCTTCGATTTGGTTTATTCATGCAAACTTCCTTTACAAACATTGATCCTAGTAGTTTAATCTACCTCTGTGATTTTTTTTGGAATTTTTGGGAATTATTTTGATTTTTGTGAATTTTTTATAATTTTATTAATATTTTATAATTTTTGAAATTTAATAAATTAAATTATGAAATTGTGTTTTATGGTGTTTTTAGGTTTTGGAATACATTTTAGAAATTTATTGTAATTTTTGTGAATTTTATATAATTATTTTAAATTTATTTAGTTTATGTAATTTTGGAAAAATTAGGTTAATTATGTGTTTTATTGAAATTAATTGGTTAATTGAGTATATTTGTTGATATTATTGAATTATATGTTAAGAAATTAATTTTTGAGTAATTATACTATTTTTGGTGAATTTTTTTATTAATTTTAGAGAATTTACATAACTAGGGGTATTTTGGTAATTTGGCACTAAATTGGCTAAAAATATAATTAAATTGGTTTTACTAGTTATTTGAGGTATAAAAATGATTTTTGCAAATTATTTAGTATTTTTAACTAATTAAAACTATTTTCCGTATATTATTTTCAAATTATATATAATATACGATTTTTTTTCTAAATAAATGAATTTTTATTGATTTTTAGTAAATTTTAGGGTTAATTATGTAATTTGGATTTATAAAATGTATTTTGGTCAATATTTATGAATTTATTGAGAATTACCAGTTTTTAATAATATTTTATTAAAATTAGGATTTTTATACATTTATCGGTAAAATAATTATTTTTAGCATTTAAATATCTAATTTGCTATATTTTGGGTATTAAAGAGCATTTTCGGTATTTCTGTAGTTACCTCGTGAAATGTGGACCTCGGTCAGTGAAATTGTAGTTTGGAGTCTGATTGAGGGATTGTGAACTGCGTTTATTCTTGAAGTGTGTTTCTTTGCAGGATCGGCTCTACTCTTTGAGTAGAGAGATGTCCATTTTACAGGGGAGGTTCTATAGAATTTTTGGTAGAATTCTCGTAAAATATGATGTCCGGTCGAATTCTTATTTTGATTTTGTATCTAGTATTCTAGATTGAGTTTCTAGGAATTTCGATAGATTTATTCTAATGTCGTGTTGTCATTTGTTTGTTTAGTTGCGTCGAGACCAACGCCTAGTGGACCAAGCCCGTCGGACCCATCTCGTGGAGTGCAATAACTGTGAGTTGTTATTTTATATATACGTGTTCTAGGTTGCATGATTTTAGAAATGTATGACTTATTTTATAAATTATGCATGAATAGTTTAATTATTTCTTGGGTTTATTTTTGGTATATTTTCAGTATATTTTTGATATATTTTAAATTATATGCATGTTTTATTAATGAATTATTCTCAAAATGATTTTAAGTATATTTCTAGATTATTTTATAATTAAATTGAATTTATTTGACGTATATATACTCGAGATATACCTAGTTTATTTTTGATATATTTCTAGTATATATATGGTTTATGTTGTTATTTTATTTAATATCATACATCATTTGTTTTATGAATGTATGTTTTATATAATAATAAAGGATATCAATAGAACATGCTACCTGGGCAGCACTAGGACCGAGTACATACCGGTACGCTGATAGCATTTAGGCTTTATTACTAACGTATTTATGGATTATGATTGGATTGATTTATATGATGTGAGATGTGATTTGAGAGTGTGATTGCTGGAGCTCAGTTGACCAAGTGTCTCGGGGCTAATCACACTGACAGTCAAACTGCTGGAGCTCGGTTGACTTAGTGTCTCGGGACCAGTCTATTATCCAAATGGAACAAGTGAATTTATTTGGAATAAGTGAGCCTATATGGCTAGAGTGTTGTCTAACACTGTTTGAGGTTACGATTTTCTAGGGTTCTATTTGATCCTTCATATACAGATGTATTTCTTAATATTTATATAAAATGATTTCGCTGCATCTGTGTGATTTTGCTTGTATATATATTTATTATATATACTATTGAATGTGTGCATTATCATTTAGCTATGCATGTATATATATTATAACAATTTACTCAGTGAGGTCTGACTCCCCTCCATTGACTATTTTTCAGGAGAGTCTACGTCTTCAGACCTCAGTAGCAGACCTTTATACCGAATTTCTTCCACCCTGGCTTTACTATGTAAACTGCTCACTTGACTTTATTTTATAGTCTAGACACTGCAGTAGTCATAGTCATTTGTGAAATTTATGTATCATGTTTATATGAGATTTGTATTTTAAAGATATGAATTGGGTTTTGTATTAAAAGATTATTCATATATAAGAATGAGTTTGTTTATTTAAATGAGTTAGTGGATTATACTTATTTTATTCATGAGATTTATTCCGCTGTAAAATATTTTATTTATGTTGTTATTTATATTGCATGCTTTTATTTTATTTTAAGGCTTGCTACGGGTTCCGGATTCGAAAGAATTCCCGTTCCCTAGCGTCGGTCATGGCCCTTGTTTTGGGTTGTGACAAAGTTGGTATCAGCGCGGAGTTTTATGTCAAGGCTTTAGTTAAGTGAGTTATGGCCCTAGTTTTCAGTGTTATGTTTTCCTTTGAACTACTGCAATGAATTAGGTTTGAGTATGTCTTGAAAAGTAATCCTTGCTTTAGTTTTTTGCATTATTCTTTTATTGTCTATTTTGTCTGAATCCTTCTATTTGTCTTTTCAGAATGAGGAGGCGAGCGTGTGTCGCTCCACCGGTCGTTGAGGCCGAGGATGATGAGTCCTTTTAAGATGAGATTTTACCTCCTGAGCCGCCAGTTTGACACAGAGGTCGTGGCAGAGGTAGACCTCAAGGAGTGACAGGTCGTCGTAAACAGAGAGAGATACAGGATGAGGAGCCTGTAAAGCCAAAGTATGAGGATGTTCTTGTACCTCAAGTTATTCTGCTTATTCAACCTGCCTATCAGCAGGGTATGTCTGACCCTGAGGCAGCTCTGTTCTATGCCAGAGTTGGCAGGATTGCTTTTGATGGGATGTCTAATCCTCTAGATTTTATGCATGTGATCGAGACTAGGACTCAGATTGCTCACACCGAGTACCAGCGGATCATGATCGTCAAACTTTCTGTTGAGGGACCAGCCCTGGACTGGTTTATTCAGATGATCCAGCCTTACATGTTGATGATGACCTGGGCTTAGTTCAGAGAGCGATTTATGAGGAGATTCTGCCCATAGCTACTCTGCATGAGTTATTGTCTCCGGTTGACCAGCATTTCACGTGGTGACCGATCTATTGAGGAGTACACCTGAGAGTTTCTCCGGCTGGGTAGATATGCAGAGGATCTGATGCGAGATCAGTATTTCGTAGTTACCACCTACGTCACTAGATTGGGTTCTGCATTTGCTGGTATACCTACAACGGGCCTTACTCTAGAGTTGGTTATTGAGTTGGCCAAGGAGATTGAGTTGAGGCTAGTCAGGCAGGGAGCTATGCCTGATTATTACCAGCTAGGTATTTAGTCAGGTGGATTTCAGACTACTCCATACTCGAGTTTCCAGATTGGATCGAGTAGTAGCAGAGAGGTCCGGCTCAACAAAGTCAGAGACAGTAGCAACGAGTGCATCGGAGCAATAGACATGGCAGTGGAGGTCAGCGTAGACTGTTTAGACTTAGGTCAGGTGCTTCGAGCAGCAGCAGTGGTCGTAGTTCCGGATCAGCTGTCATTGTTTGCCAGACCTGCGGTAGAGTCCATCAGGGACTGTGTTACATGACACCATTGACATGCTTTATATGCAGGCAAACAGGACATTATGCCAGATCGTGTCCTTATTCTGGGTATCAGCAGCCACAGATTCCATGATTTTCACAGCAGTCGATTGCTAGTGCTGCACCTATTCCATTTCAGTTGCCTCCAGCCCAGCATTAGAGTTCCACTCAGCTTGTTCCCTAGTAGCGTCATGGTAGAGGTGCCAGAGGTGTTGGCCAGGCTTCTACTAGCCAGCAGGGAGGTCAAGGACAGGCTAGAGTCTTCTATCTTACTCAACAGGATGCTCAGGCATCTAATACAGTCGTGGCAGGTATTGTTTCTGTCTGTTACCTGGATGCGTGGGTTTTGTTTGATCCAGGTGCCACACATTCATTCGTTTCTTCTATTTTTGCTTTCAAGTCTTATTGGCAAGCTTCGAGGATGGCTTTTCCTTTATTTATCGCCACTCCTCTAAGTGATTTTTTGGACACTGATATTGTTCTTTTTGGTTGTCCAGTTCTCGTTGGAGGTAGAGAATTATCCACTGACTTGATTTTGTTGGATGTGATGGAGTTCGATATTATTCTAGGTATGGATTGGTTATCTCAGCACTATGCCATGATGGATTATCGAAGTAAAGAGGTGACTTTCAGAATTCCTAGTGAAGAAGAATTTAAGTTTGTGGGTGATAGGAGTTCAGCACCTCAGAATCTCATTTCTGCTATTACGACTAGGAAGTTGCTAAGGAAAGGTTGTCAGGGATATTTGGCATTGATTAGGGATATTTCAGTGAAGAAGTTATCACTCACAGATGTTCCTGTTGCCTGTGAGTTTTCTGATGTTTTCCCTGAGGAGTTGCTAGGTTTACCACCTCATAGAGAGATTGAGTTTTGTATAGATGTGGTTCCAAGTACTACTCCTATATCTATGCTACCCTACAGAATGGCTCTTGCAGAGTTGAAAGAGTTGAAGGAGCAGTTACAAGAGTTGTTAGATAAGGGTTTCATTAGACCCAGTGTTTCTCCATGGGGTGCACCAGTCCTGTTTATAAAGAAGAAGGATGGTATCTTGAGATTGTGCATTGACTACAGAGAGCTGAATAAGGTAACAGTGAAGAACAAGTATCCTCTCCCAAGGATAGATGACTTGTTTGATCAGCTACAGGGTGCATAGTTCTTTTCTAAGATTGATCTGAGCTCGGGTTATCATCAGCTGCGGATCAGTGAAGCCGATGTTCCTAAAATGGCATTTCACACTCGATATGGCCACTATGAGTTTCTGGTCATGTCTTTTGGCTTGAATAATGCACTAGTAGCTTTTATAGACCTGATGAATAGGGTATTTAGACCATATGTGGATCAGTTTATGGTAGTCTTCATCGATGATATACTGGTATATTCGAGGAGTATGGGGGAGCATGTATATCACTTGAGGACTATACTACAGACACTGAGAGAACATCAGCTTTATGCTAAATTCTCGAAGTGTGATTTTTGGATGGAGAGTGTTTCTTTTCTTGGACACGTAGTATCTAAAGAAGGTATCCAAGTTGATCCACAAAAGATAGAGGCAGTGTCTGAGTGGCCCAGACCGACTTTCGTTATGGAGATTCACAGTTTTCTATGTTTAGCAGGGTACTATAGGAGGTTTGTGCAAGATTTTTCTAGAATTGTAGCTCCTATGACTCACTTGACTCAGAAGAATGTTAGATTTAAGTGGTTTGAAGCTTGTGAGAATAGTTTTCAGTTGCTGAAGGAGAAGTTGACCATAGCCCCAATGCTACCTTTGCCTAATGGTGTGGACAAGTTCATAGTGTATTGTGATGCCTCTAGAGTTGGCCTTGGTTGTGTGTTAATGCAGAATGGTAGTGTGATAGCCTATGCTTCAAGGTAGTTGAAGAAGCATGACCAGAACTATCCTACACATGACCTAGAGATGGCTGTAGTGATCTTTGCTCTCAAGATCTGGAGACATTATTTGTACGGGGTGACTTATAAGATTTTTACTGATCACAAGAGCCTTAAGTACATTTTCCAGCAGAGAGATCTGAATCTGAGGCAGAGAAGATGGTTGAAATTGTTGAAAGATTATGACTGTGAGATTTTATATCATTCGGGCAAGGCTAATGTAGTAACAGATGCCTTGAGTAGAAAGTCCTCAGGCAGTCTTGCTTATATTAGTGTTGAGAGGAGACCGTTGATCCAGGAGTTGCATCTGTTGATGGATCAAGGTCTGATGATGAAGCTTAGTAGATTAGGGGGACTGCTTGCTCAATTTAAGGTGTGATCTGTATTGAGAGATAGGATTAAGGTAGCTCAGAGCCGAGATCCTATTCTAAAAAAGCTTGTAGAGAATGTTCGAGTAGGGAAGTTCACTGATTTCACACTTAATGATGATGGTGTATTGTGGATCAATGGTAGATTGTGTGTTCCTGATGTGGATAATTTGAGAGAAGAGATCCTAGAAGAAGCACATTCTATAGCCTATAGCATACATCCGGGTGTCACTAAGATGTACCATAGTATCAGAGACTTATACTGGTGGGACGGATTGAAGAAGGATGTCGCTGATTATGTTGCCAAGTGCTTGATGTGTCAACAAATAAAAGCTGAACATCAGAAGCCTTCTGGGAAGCTTCAACCTCTTCCTATTCCCGAGTGGAAGTGGGAAAGGATAGCTATGGATTTTGTGGTTGGTTTACCTCGTTCTAAGGATGGATACGATTCCATTTGGTGATTATAGAAAGGTTGATGAAGTTTGCACATTTCTTACCTATGAAAGCCACCTATTCTGTAGCTAGATTGGCGAAGCTGTATGTGAAGCATATTGTGTGCCTTCATGGAGTACCTGTGTCCATTGTATCAGACAGAGGTTCAGTGTTTACCTCACATTTTTGGCAGAAGTTGCAGGAAGTGATGGGCACTAGGTTGGACTTCAGTCTACTTTTCATCCTCAGACAGATGGTCAGTCTGAGAGGATGATCCAGACACTGGAAGATATATTAAGAATGTGTGTCCTGGATTTGGGAGGTAGCTAGGATGATCATTTGTCACTTGTAGAATTTATGTATAATAACAACTACCATAGCAGTATTAGTATGGCACCATATGAGGCATTATATGGAAGGAAATGTAGATCCCCTTTGAGTTGGGATGAGATTGGTGAGAGAGCTTTGACTGGACCTGAGATGGTTCAGGATGCTGCAGAGAAAGTCACCGTGATTAAGCATAGATTAGAGACCGCAGTTAGCAGGTAGAAGAGCTATGCGGATCCTAGGCGCAGAGATGTAGAATTTTAGGTTAAAGACTTTGTTTTTCTAAAGGTGTCTCCGATGAAGGGTGTTATGAGATTTGGCAAAAAGGGTAAGTTAGCACCGAGATATATAGGACCGTTCGAGATTTTGGAGAGAGTTGGCATTGTTGCATATCAATTGTATTTGCCCCCGAGTATGTCTCAAGTGCATCCAGTATTTCATATCTATATGCTGAGGAAGTATGTCTCAGACCCTTCACACGTGTTGCAGCCCGACAGCGTGGAAGTGAATGAAGATCTAACATTTGCGGAAGAACCTATGGCAATCATTGATTATCAAGTTTGACAGTTGCGGTCGAAACAGATTCCGATGGTCAAGGTTCTGTGGCGTAGTGACAGGGTAGAGAAGCATACATGGGAGACTGAAGTAGAGATGCGAGCTTCTTACCCATATCTCTTCCCTTCTTGATCTTGTAATTTTCTTTTTCTGGAATTCGGGGACGAATTCTTGTAAGGGGGGAAGACAGTAATATCCTGAGTTTTTAAATAATTTTAAACTGCATCAGGATATGTAGTGATAATAATTTATATATAGATATTTGATTATTTAATTAGCTTGTTATTTATTAAAGTCATTTTTAATTATTTTTAATTATTTTAAGTCATTTACGTAAAATTTTTTCGAAAATTTTATTTTCGGGGAAATTAAGACGTAAATAATTAAATATTATTTATTTTAAGCAATTTTGTGAATTTGCATGAGTTCATGCATGATTTTAGAATGTCAAATAAAATATATATACGTACATGTATTTAAATTAAATTAGGGTTTATTTAATTAAATTAAATTAGAATATATAGTTTTAATATTAATTAATTAAATGTGTGTATATATGTATATGTGTATAGATATTATTATTATTAAAGTGTGTGGTGGATATTTATTGTGTGTATTAATTTATATATTAAAATAATATAAAGTAAGATATATATATATATATATTATATATATATATATATATATATATATATATATATATATATATATATACATACTGATCACGTCGTTCCTTCATCGTTACTATGCCCTCCGGTGTGCCACCTCCCTTGTCAGCCATTTTCGACGTCCAGAGCCTTCTTCTCCGGCGTGGTTTGGCTGAAATTTCAATGAGAAGCCGAAATCGATCCTAGCTCCGATCGACGTGATTCCGGCCACTGTTTCGAGCCTCACCAATCTCTATCTCTTCCTTGAGCTCTAGTGAGTGCATTTCCAAGCTTTGTTTCACTTGAAATGGTCTAGATTTCCCTAGGTTTCGATTTTTCATTTTTGGCCATTTAGGATTTTTGATTTTTTTGAGCTTCGATTTGGTTGATTCATGCAAACTTCCTTCACAAACATTGATTCTAGTAGCTTAATCTACCTCTGTAATTTTGTGGAATTTTTGGGAATTATTTTGATTTTTGTGAATTTTTTATTATTTTATTAATATTTTCTAATTTTTGAAATTTAATAAATTAAATTATGAAATTGTGTTTTGTAGTGTTTTTAGGTGTTGAAATGCATTTCATAAATTTATTGTCATTTTTGTGAATTTTATATAATTATTTTGAATTTATTTAGTTTATGTAATTTTGGAAAAATTAGGTTAATTATGTATTTTATTGAAATTAATTGGTTAATTGAGTATATTTGTTGATATTATTGAATTATATGTTGAGAAATTAATTTTTGAGTAACTATACTATTTTTGGTGAATTTTTGATTAATTTTAGGGAATTTACATAACTAGGGGTATTTTGGTAATTTGGCACTAAATTGGCTAAAAATATAATTAAATTGGTTTTACTAGTTATTTGAGATATAAAAATGATTTCTATAAATTATTTAGTATTTTTAACTAATTAAAACTATTTTTCGTAAATTATTTTCAAATTATATATAATATACGATTTTTTTTCTAAATAAATGAGTTTTTATTGATTTTTAGTAAGTTTTAGGGTTAATTATGTAATTTGGATTTATAAAATATATTTTGGTAAATATTTATGAATTTATTGAGAATTACCAGTTTTTAATAATATTTTATTAAAATTTAGGTTTTTATGCATTATTAGTAAAATAATTATTTTTAGCGTTTAAATACCTAATTTGCTATATTTTGGGTATTGAAGGACATTTTTGGTATTTCTGTAGTTACCTCATGAAATATGGACCCGGTCGGTGAGGTTGTAGTTTGGAGTTCGACCGAGGGATTGTGAACTATGTTTATTCTTGAAGTGTGTTTCTTTGCAGGACCGTCTCTACTCTTTGAGTAGAGAGATGTCCGTTTTACAGGGGAGGTTCTGTCGAATTTTTGGTAGAATTCTCGTAAAACGTGATGTACGGTCGAATTCTTATTCTGATTCTGTGTCTAGTATTCTAGATCGGGTTTCTAGGAATTTCAATAGATTTATTCTAATGTCATATTGTCGTTTGTTTGTTTAGTTGCGCCGAGATCGAGACCTAATGGACCAAGCTCGTCGGACCCATCTCGTGGAGCGCAGTAATTGTGCGTTGTTATTTTATATATACGTGTTCTAGGTTGCATGATTTTAGAAATGTATGACTTATTTTATAAATTATGCATGAATAGTTTAATTATTTCTTGGGTTTATTTTTGGTATATTTTCAGTATATTTTTGGTATATTTTAAATTATATGCATGTTTTATTAATGAATTATTCTCAAAATGATTTTAAGTATATTTCTAGATTATTTTATAATTAAATTGAATTTATTTGACGTTTATATACTCGAGATATACCTGGTTTAGTTTTGGTATATTTCTAGTATATATATGGTTTATGTCGTTATTTTATTTAATATCATACATCATTTGTTTTATGAATGTATTTTTTATATAATAATGAAGGATATCAATAGAACGTGCTACCTAGTGGGTTGCACTAGGACCAAGTATGTACCGGTACGCCTATAGCATTTAGGCTTTATTACTAACCTATTTGTGGATTATGATTGGATTGATTTATATGATGTGAGATGTGATTTGAGAGTGTGATTGCTAAAGCACGGTTGACCAAGTGTCTCGGGGCTAATCATGCTGACAGTCAGATTGATGGAACTCGGTTGACTTAGTGTCTCGGGGCCAGTCTACTATCCAAATGGAACAAGTGAATTTATTTGGAATAAGTGAGCCTGTATGGCTAGAGTGTTGTCTAACACTATTTGAGGTTACGATTTTCTAGGGTTCTATTTGATCCTTCATATACAGATGTATTTCTTAATATTTATATAAAATGATTTTGCTGCATCTATGTGATTTTGCTTGTATATATATTTATTATATATACTATTGAATGTGTGCATTATCATTTAGTTATGCATGTATAGATATTATAACAATTCACTCAGTGAGGTCTGACTCCCCTTCGTTGACTATTTTTCAGGAGAGTCTACGTCTTCAGACCTCAGTAGCAGACCTTTATGCCGGATTTCTTCCGCCCTAGCTTTACTATGTAAACTGCTCACTTGACTTTATTTTATAATCTAGACACTGCAGTAGTTATAGTCGTTTGTGAAATTTATGTATCATGTTTATATGAGATTTTTATTTTAAAGATATGAACTGGGTTTTATATTAAAAGATTATTCATATATGAGAATGAGTTTGTTTATTTAAATGATTTAGTGGATTATGCTTATTTTATTCATGAGATTTATTCCGTTGCAAAATATTTTATTTATGTTATTTATATTGCATGTTTTTATTTTATTTTAAGGCTTGCTATGGGTTCTGGATTCGAAAGAATTCCCGTTCCCTAGCGCCGGTCATGGCCCCTATTTTAGGTCGTGACAAAACACCAACCCCCCTCCCCCTTCCTTAAAAAAAAAATTGCTCAGAGTTAAAAAAATTCCAAAAACTACCCACTGCTTGAATTTTATGTATTAATAACTTGTTTTTAAAACGTCAAAATCTTGGAAGCAAGTAATCAATAAAGAGAAAGGTAAGAGATAGGAAGGATCCTCATAGATCTTTTAATACCTAAGTTAGAGAATGTAGAGAGAGAATTTAGAGAGATAAAGAGAGTAATGAGTTAGGAGAATAAAATGAATTAGAATGAGAGATGTGAAGAGTATTTATAGAGGAAGGGATGCTCAAAACTGAGAGGAATAAGATTCTTCATTCATGTAGGACTTGTACCTATTGAGGAGTATTTTCCGTATCCATAAGTCTCTTTAATGAGGGACTTCTTTTCTATTTGGATTGAACACGTTTCTTCTGCAAGTAACCTTTATTTAGGATAATTAACCTATATTATATTAGGAATATATATGTGGGGTGTATCAAGAGTTCCTCCTGAAAGTCTGTTCGGATATTTATATCCGATATTTCTAGATTTGATAGATTCATTATGAATGAGTAACTCGGAATAATGATTCCTTTGCTGAAAGAGAGACTGTGCTCATAATTATGTTTGACGCTGGAGGGTGAGTTGAGTTGGTCAACCTCAGTCACTGAAGTTGAGGATGATTTGTACTGAGTTTTAGAATTTGAATGTTTGAGTAGAACAACTTTAAGATGCCAGTTGGACTTTTTTAAATTCTTGGTGTTATAGAAATGATCCGAGTTTTCAAACCTCAGTATTATAAAAAAGACTTGAGAGTGCCAACTTCAGTCACTAGACTTAGATGCTTGGTACTATAGAAGCGACTTGAGTTTTCAAACCTCAATACTATAGAAGAGACCTGAGGGTGTCAGCTTTTTTCATTGGACTTAGATGCTCGGTACTATAGAAGTGACTCAAGTTTTCGAATCTCAGTACTATAGAAATGACCTGAGGGTGGTAACTTTAGTCATTGGTCTTAGATGCCTAGTACTATAGAAGCAACTTGAGTCTATTAAAAATGTCAGCTTTTAATGTCATGCCTTTTGAGATGCCTCATTTCAAATTTCAAATTGTCATATTTCTTAATGTGTTAAAAAAGGAGATGTTTTGGCAGCTACAATCATAACTGCTCGAATAATGAGCTTTTCTTTTTCCTAAAATACCCTTTAGGATAGTAGAGATGTCTTTGATTTTCGTAGGGGTATTATATGGTATTCTAAAACCTCTTGTCCCTTTTGAAAACCTATCTCTTCTTCCCATTTTGCATCTTCGCTGTCTAATTGCAATTATGCATCTTATTTTCTACTATTGAACTATTTTCATCTGCTTGTGGCTATTGTTATTTACTAAGGGAATTGCTTTATTTTATAGTGAAAACTTCCTTCTTTTATTATTTTTCTGCATTATTTAGACTTCATGGCTTCACAAGACTAAGTTAAATATGATTTGTTTGAATCAAAAGTATATGAGGGTATGCTTGAGTGGTATAAGAGGTGGTATATCATTCATTGGGAGTTTGTTTTACACATTGTGGGGAGAGGTTTTAAGGCTCATGAACACTTTTTAGATATAGAGAAAATGTTTGTTTATGCTAATCAGTTAAAGGGGGATTGAGGTTTCCTTTTGGCCCCTCTGTGAAAGCCTTTTTGAATAGGTATAATATAGCCCCTGGACAACTTCATCCTAATAGCTATAGGATTCTAATTGGGTAGATAGAGCTTATGTATAAGGAAGGTAGAGATCCGAACCTAGATATGTTGCAATTTATGTATAGTTTAAATAAGAAGAAAGGGAAGCTGACCTTTTCCTTGTCTACTACTCCTCACCAAACTATATTTATCAAGCTTTTGAATTGCCAAAGTCTTAGAGGCATAATGTAAAGACCTGAATTTTTTTATTTTTAATATTAAATGGAGATTATTAAGTTTAATTATTATTTTAATTAATCAGTGTTAACTATTATGAGATTAGTAAATGTTATTTTTAATTAATTATTGAAGATTAGTAAATACACACACACACACACACACATATTTATATTAATAAAAGTACAAGGTACAAAAGTACCCATCAATATATATATATATATATATATATATATATATATATATAATATATATATATATATATATATCTTAAATTGTACTATGGTACTTTTTTCTTATTAAAAAAAAGATGAAATGAAATTAAACGTGCAGCCCCCCCCTCCCCCCCACAATTTTCTTTTCCCTCTTCTTTTCCTTTCTTTTCCTTTCTCTTCTCTTCCTTACACTGTCACCACCACCCCATAAGCTCTATTTAGCCCCAGCCACACTAGGCACTACCATAACATCGCCTTACCACCCTAAAGCCACCTCCAGCATTGCTCCCTCTCTCTCTCTCTCTCAGTTTGGTTTTGCCACTTTAAGGAGGAGAGCTTGTCGGAGCTAATTTCAGTGACAACGGTCCTTATCGGTGGGTGCAAAATGATCCTCTCCTCTTAGATAGTCATTCCCCTTAATCAATTTCAAGTTCTATAACTGGTAAGGACTTCAATTTTGAGAAATTAATTCTATGTCTTTTTTATTTAATTTGTGAAATTGATCTTGAATTTGGTTGATTCATATCAAATTGAGTTTAGAATAGTTAAATTAAGGTTAAGAGCTTTCATTGATGTATAGTTTGAAAATTTTCGAGGATGTTGAGTTTTAGGTCACTATTCCGAGTCTCGAGTATTGTTTATGATACTGTTCCAGACCTAGAATATGAAAATATTTTTATTTAATTCTATATATTATGATGATTAATTTTTGTGAAGAAAGTTTTGTGAAATTATGTATAGATTTTTAATTATGAATTTTTGGAAAAATAACTATAAATTGATAATTTTTGTATTTTAAGTAAATTTATTGTTAATTATTATGTTTTAGACAGATTTTAAATAATAATAGTATTAAAATAATTTTCATAATTTATTTCCTATTTTTAGCTAATTAATATTAATTTTCAAAAAATAATAGAATAATAAACTTATTTATTGTTTTTAATCTTAAATAAGTTATTTGCTAATTTTATTATATATTTAAGTGCTTTGAATAGTTATTTGCAATTAATTTTAAATTAATTGTAAAAATATGAAAATGGATTTTGTTGATGAAAGTTTAATCATAAATTAGAATTCTATTATTTACTTTGGAAATAAATATCTTTTATGTTTTATTTTGGAAATAAAATTGAATTATGAGGGTTAAATAAATTTTTATGATTTATTGATGATTTTAATGAAAATTATTCTATTTTGTTATTATTGTAAAATTGGTTCTCGATTGGGCATAAGTGTAGTGTGGGGGCCTATGTAATATCTCGAGATTTTAAATAATTTTAAATTGCATCGGGATATGCAGTGTTAATAATTTTGATAAATATATTTGATTATTTAATTAGTTTGATAATTATTAAAGTTATTTTTAATTATTTTAAGTTTCTTACATAAAATTTTTCCGAGAATTATATTTTTGAGAAAATTAAACCTAAATAAATAATAATTATTTACGTTAGTCTATTTTACTAAATTGCATGATTTCATGCATGGTTATAGTATTTTTAGGGTTTATTAATTTTATTTATGGATATATTATCTATAGTTTTATTTTTAATTAACATGTGATATATATATATATAAAGTTTGCTCAATTTACAATTCATGCCCCTCCCGTCTCCCTCAACAAACCCGACGCCCCTACCTCCCCTGTCGCTGCTGCAACTCCATTTTCTCAATGTCGGTGTGCCCCTGGCATGCCACCTCCACTTCCAACTTGCTTTGCTGCCTGCTACCTCCTTTTTCGGTGTGATTTGGTCGTTTCTTGGTAGGGAAATCGAAACTCACACTCAACACTGTTCAAGCTGATTCCGGCCACCAAATTGGGTACCCGCCAGTCTCAATCTCTTTCTTGAGCTCCGGTGAGGCATTTCTAAGCTTGGTTTCACTTGTTTTGGTCTAGATTTTTGTTGGTGATCAATTTTCCTTTTCAGCCATTTTTGGTTTCTTTATTTTTTTGAACTTTGATCTTAATGATTCAAGCTAAATTCCTTCATAAAAGTTGCTCCTAGTAGCTCAATCTAAATATTCTAATTTTTTAGAATTTTGGAATTTATTTTGATTTTTGTGAATTTTGATTATTTTATTAATATTTTCTAATTTTCTTAAATTAATTACATAAATTGTGAAATTGTGATTTATGGTGTTTTTAGAGGTTGAAATGAATTTTAGAAATTAATTTGTAATTTTTGTGATTTTTGTGTAATTATTATCAATTTATTTGGTTTAGGTGAATTTTGGAAAATTAGGTTAAATAAGTATTTTGGTAAAATTAATTGGTTAATTGAGTATAATTATTGATTTTATTGAATTATATGTTGAGAAATTATTTTTTGAGTAATTATATAATTTTTAGTGAATTTTTGAATAATTTTTGTATATTATGTGAATTTATATATAATTAGGGGTATTTTGGTAATTTGATAATAAATTGGTTGAGAATTTAGTTAAATTGGTTTTAATAATTATTTTAGGTATAAAAATGATTTTTACAAAATATTTAGTATTTTTAACTAATTAAAACTATTTTTCAAAAATTATTTTCAAATTATATATAATATATTATTTTTGTAAGTAAATGAGTTTTTAATGATTTTTATCATGTTTTTGGGCTAATTATGTAATTTGAATTTATAAAATGAATTTCGGTTAATATTTGTGATTTTATCGAGAATTGTTGATTTTTAATAATATTTTATTAAAATTAGGGTTTTTATGTAATTATCGGTAAAATAATTATTTTTAATATTTTAAATACCTAAATTGCTATATGTTGATATATAAAGGGTATTTTTGATATTTTTGGAATTTTCATGTATTCTGTGTATATTTCGTGAATTGTGAACCTTGGTCGGTAGAATCGTAGTTTGGGAGTTCGATCGATGAGTTGTGTGGCTATATACTCGAAGTGTGTTTTCTTGTAGGACCGACTCTACTTTCTGAGTAGAGAGATGTTCATTTTACAGGGGAGGTTCTGCCGAATTTTTGGTAGAATTCTCGTAAAACATGATATCTTGTCGAATCCTTATTCCTTGTCTGTGTCTAGAATTTTAGATCGAGTCTCTAGAATTTCGTTAGATTTATTCTGATTTCGTGTTGTCATTTATTTGTTTAGTTGCGCTGAGACCGAGGCCTAGTGGACCGATTCGTCGGATTCGTCTCGTGGAGCGCACAACTGTGAGTTGTTATTTTATATATATGTGTATTAGGATGCATATGTTTAGAAATATTTGTTTTAATTTTTTGAATTATGCATAAATGGTTTAATAAATGCTTAGGTATACTTTAGGTATATTTTAGTATATTTTTGGTATATTTTGAATTAAATACATGTTTTATCCATGATTTTTACTTAAATTGTTTTCAGTATATATATAGTTTATTTCTGGTTTATTTTGTAATTAAACTGAATTTGTTTGACATATATATACTTGAAATATACTTGGTTTAATTTTGGTATATTTCTAGTATATATATGGTTTATATTGTCATTTTAATTAATGTCATGCATCATTTATTTTATGAATGTATGGGTATATTTTTAAATGAAGGATATCAATAGAACGTAATACCTAGTGAGCAACACTAGGATTGAGTATGTATCGGTACAACGATAGAATTTAGGTTAAAATTACTAACCTATTGGTGGACTATGACTTGTTGATTGATTTGATTGATGTGTGATGTGATTTGAGAGTGTGATTGCTGGAGCTCGGTTGACCAAGTGTCTCGGGGCCAATCACACTGATAGTTAGATTGCTGGAGCTCGATTGACTTAGTGTCTCGGGGCCAGTCTACTGTCCAAATGGAATAAGTGAATTTATTTGGAATAAGTGAGCCTGTATGGCTAGAGTGTTGTTTAATACTATTTGAGGTGGCGATCATTTAAGGTTCTATTTGATCCTTCATAAACGATTATTATTTTTTGTATTATATAAAATGATTTTTTGCTGCATCTGTGTGTATTTGCCTGTATATATGTTTATTATATATACTATTGAATGTGTGCATTTGCCATTTAGCTATGCATGTATATATATTATAACAATTCACTCAGTAAGGTCTGACTCCCCTCCGTTGATTCATTTTTCAGGAGAGTCTCCGTCCTCAGACCTTAGTAGTAGACCTTTATGTCGAATTTCTTCTGCCCCGGCCTTATTGTATAAACTTCTTACTTAATTTTATTTTATATTCTAGACACTGCAGTAGTTGTTTTAGTGAGCAGTATGTATTATATATGTTTGAGATTTACATTTTAAAAGTTTGAACCAGGAAAATTGTATTGAAATATTTTATATATATGAGATGGATTTGTGTTATTAAATCAGTTGATGAGTTACATTATTACTTATGAGATTTTAATTTTCACTATAAGATATTTTATTTATTTTATTATTATTGCATGCTTTTATTTTATTTTAAAGGCTTGCTATGGGTCCCGGATTCGAAAGAATTCCCATTCCCTAGCGCCGGTTATGGCCCCTTATTTTGGGTCGTGACAAAGTTGATATCAGAGCTGAGTTCTGTGTCAGGGCCTTAGTTGTGTGAGTTATGGCCCTAGTTTTCAGTGTTATATTTTCTTTGAAACTACTGCAATGAATTAGGTTCGAGTATGTCTTGATGAGTATTCGTTGATTTAGTCTTCTGCGTTATCCTTCGTTGTCTGTTTTGTCTGAATCCTTCTTTTTATCTTTTTAGAATGAGGAGGTGAGCGCGTGTCGCTCCACCGGTCATTGAGGTCGAGGATGACAAGTCCTTCCAGGATGAGGTTTTACCTCCTAAGCCGCCAGTGAGGTGCAGAGGTCATGGCAGTGGTAGACCTCAAGGAGCGGTAGGTCACTGTAGGCAGAGAGAGATACAGGATGAGGGGCCTGTAGAGCTTGAGTACGAGGATGTTCCTGCACCTCCAGTTGTTCAGCATGTTCAGCCTGCCTATCAGCAGGGTATGTCTGACCCTAAGGCAGCTTTGTTCTATGCCAAAGTTGGCAGGATTGCTTTTGATGGGACTTCCGACCCTCTAGACTTTTTGCATGCGATCAAGACTAGGACTTGGACTGCTCACACCGAGTACCAGCAGATCATGATTATAGAGCTTTCTGTTAAGGGACCAGCCCTGGACTAGTTTATTTAGATGATCCAGCCATATATGATGACGATGACCTGGGCTCAGTTCAGAGAGCGATTCATGAGGAGATTCTGCCCAGAGCCACTTTGTATGAGTTATCATCTCTGATTGACTAGTATTTCTCGTGGTGATAGATCTGTTGAGGAGTATACTCGAGAGTTCCTTCGGCTTGGCAAATATGCAGAGGATCTGATGCGAGACCAGTACTTCATAGTCACTACCTATGTCACTGGATTAGGTTTTGTATTTGTTGGTATGCCTACAGCGGGCCTTACTCTGGAGTCAGTGATTGAGTTGGCCAAAGAGATTGAGCTGAGGCTAGTCAAGTAGGGAGCTATGCCTGATTGTTACCAGTTGGGTGTTCAGTCAGGTGGATTCTAGGCTACCCCTTACTCAAGTTTTCAGATTGGATGGAGTAGTCAGCAGAGAGGTCCAGCCCAATAGACTCAGAGACAGTAGCAGCGGGTACATCGGAGTAGTAGACATGGCCGTGAAGGTCAGTGTAGACCATTCAGACTTGGGTCAGGTACTTCGAGTAGCGGCAGTGGTCATAGTTCTGGATCAGCTACCAGTGTAAGTCAAACCTGCAGTAGAGTCTATCAGGGACCATGTTATATGACACCGCTGACGTGCTTCAGATGTGGGTAGATGGGACATTTTGCTAGAGCATGTCCCTATTCTGGGTATCAGCAGCCGCAGATTCCATGATTTCCTTAGTAGTCGATTATTAGCACTGCACCCGTTCCTTTTCAGTTGCCTCCAGCCCAGCATCAGAGTTCTACCCAGATTGTTCCCCAACAGGGTCGTGGTAGAGATACTAGAGGAGGTGCCAGAGGTGTTGGCCAGGCTTCTACCAGCCAGCAGGGAGGTTGAGGATAGGCCAGAGTCTTTCATCTCACTCAACAGGATGCTCAGGCATCTAATGCAGTCATGGTAGGTATTATTTCTATCTGTTACCTGGATGCATGGGTTCTGTTTGATTCGGGTGCCACGCATTCGTTCGTATCTCTTGTTTTTGCTTCTAAGTCTTGTTGGCAAGCTTCAAGGATGGCTTTTCCTTTGTCTGTCGCCACTCCTTTAAGTGATTCTTTGGACACCGATGTTGTTCTTTCTAGTTGTCCAGTTCTAGTTGGCGGTAGAGAATTATCTACTGATTTGATTCTGTGAGTTTGATGTTATTCTGGGTATGGATTGGTTATCTCAGCACTATGCCATTATTGATTGTCGGAGTAAAGAGGTAACTTTCAGAATTCCTGGTGAAGACAAATTTAAGTTTGTGGGTGATAAGAGTTCAACACCTCAGAATCTTATTTATGCTATTATGGCTAGGAAGTTGCTGAGGAAAGGTTGTCAGGGATATTTGGCATTGGTCAGGGATACTTCAGTGGAGAAGTTGTCACTCACAGATGTTCCTATTACCTGTGAGTTTCCTGATGTTTTTCCTGAGGAGTTGCCAGGTTTACCACCTCACAGAGAGATTGAGTTATGTATAGATGTGGTTCCAAGCACTACTCTTATATCTATTCCACCTTACAGAATGGCTCCTGCAGAGTTGAAAGAGTTGAAGGAGCAGTTGCAAGAGTTATTGGATAAAGGTTTTATTAGACCCAGTGTTTCTCCTTGGGGTACACCAATCCTGTTTGTGAAGAAGAAGGATGGTACCCTGAGACTGTGCATTGACTATAGAGAGCTGAACAAGGTGACAGTGAAGAACAATATCCTCTCCCGAGGATAGATGACTTGTTTGATCAACTACAGGGTGCACAGTTCTTTTCTAAGATTGATCTGAGGTCGTGTTATCATCAGTTGCGGATCAGTGAAGCCAATGTTCCTAAAATGACATTTCGCACTTGATATGGTCATTATGAGTTTCTAGTGATGTCTTTTGGCTTGACTAACGCACCGGCAGCTTTTATGGACCTGATGAACAGGGTATTCAGACCATATGTGGATCAGTTTATGGTAGTCTCCATCGATGATATACTGGTGTATTCGAGGAGTATGGAGGAGCATGTATATCACTTGAGGACTGTACTATAAATACTGAGAGAAGATCAGCTTTATGCTAAATTCTCAAAGTGTGATTTCTAGATGGAGAGTGTTGCATTTCTTGGACACATGGTGTCAAAAGAAGGTATTCAGGTTGATCCACAGAAGATTGAGGTAGTGTCTAAGTGGCCTAGACCAACTTCAGTTACAGAGATTTGGAGTTTTCTAGGTTTAGCTGGGTACTATAGGAGGTTTGTATAAGATTTTTCCAAAATTACAGCCCCTATGACTTGCTTGACTTAGAAGAATGTAAGATTTGAGTGGTCAAAAGCTTATGGGAATAGCTTTCAATTGTTAAAGGAGAAGTTGACCACAACCCCAATGTTAGCTTTGCCTAATGGTGTGGACAAGTTAACAGTGTATTGTGATGCCTCTAGAGTTAGCCTAGGTTGTGTATTGATGCAGAATGGTAGGGTGATAGCCTATACTTCGAGGCAGTTGAAGAAGCATGAGCAAAACTATCCTACACATGACATTAAGATGGCTATAGTGATCTTTGCTCTCAAGATCTGGAGACATTATCTGTACAGGGTGACTTGTGAGATTTTTACTGATCATAAGAGCCTGAAGTACATTTTCCAGTAGAGAGATCTAAATTTAAGGCAGAGGAGATGGTTGGAACTGTTGAAAGATTACGATTGTGAGATTTTATATCATCCGGGCAAGGCTAATGTGGTAGCAGATGCCTTGAGTAGGAAGTCCTCAGGTAGTCTCGCTCATATCAGTGTGGAGAGGAGATCATTGATCTAGGAGTTGCATCTGTTAGTGGATTAAGGTATGATGATGAAGATTAGTAGATCAGGTGGACTGCTAGCTCAGTTTAAGGTGCGATCTGTACTGAGAGATGGGATTAAGGCAGCTCAGAGCCGAGATCTTATTCTAGAAAAGCTTGCAGAGAATGTTCGAGCAAAGAAGTTCTTTGATTTCACACTCGATGATGATGGTGTTTTGTGGATCGGTGGTAGATTATGTATTCCTGATGTGGATAATTTGAGAGAGGAGATCCTAGAGGAAGCACATTCTACAACCTATAGCATACATTCGGGTGTCACTAAGATGTACCATAGTATCAGAGATTTATACTGGTAGGACGGACTGAAGAAGGATGTCACTAATTATGTTGCTAAGTGCTTGATGTGTCAGTAGGTAAAAGCTGAGCATCAGAAGCCTACTGGGAAGCTTTAGCCTCTTCCTATTCCTGAGTGGAAGTGGGAAAGGATAGCTATGGACTTTGTGGTTGGTTTACCTCATTCTAAGGATGGACACGATTCCATCTGGGTGATTATAGATAGGTTGACTAAGTCTGCACATTTCTGACCTGTGAAAGCCACTTATTCTGTAGCTAGATTAGCGAAGTTGTATGTGAAGCATATTGTATGCCTTCATGGAGTACCCATGTCCATTATGTCAGATAGAGGCTCAGTGTTTACCTCACATTTTTGGCAGAAGTTACAGGAAGCGATGGGCCCTAGGTTGGATTTCAGTATTGCTTTTCATCCTCAGATAGATGGTCAGTCTAAGAGGATGATCCAGATACTGGAAGATATGTTAAGGATGTGTGTTTTGGATTTGGGAGGTAGCTGGGATGATCATTTGCCACTCATAGAGTTTGCATATAATAACAGCTACCATAACAGTATTGGAATGACACTATATGAGGCTTTATATGGAAGGAAGTGTAGATCCCCTTTGAGTTGGGATGAGATTGATGAGAGAGCTTTGACTGGACCTGAGATGGTTCAGGATGCTACAGAGAAGGTTACTGTGATCATGCATAGATTAGAGATCACAGTTAGCAAGCAAAAGAGCTATGCAGATCCTAGGCGCAGAGATGTGGAGTTTTAAGTTGGAGACTTTATTTTTCTGAAGGTGTCTCCTATGAAGAGTGTAATGAGATTTGGTAGAAAGGGTAAGTTAGCACCGAGATATATAGGACCATTCGAGATTCTGTAGAGAGTTGGCACTGTTGCATATCGGTTGGCTTTGCCTCCGAGTATGTCTCAAGTGCATCCGGTGTTTCATATCTCGATGCTAAGGAAGTATGTCTTAGAACCTTCACACGTTTTACAGCCCGACAATGTGGAAGTGAATGAAGACCTGATGTTCGTGGAAGAACCTATTATGATCATTGATTATCAAGTTCGACATTTGCGTTCAAAGCAGATTCCGATGGTCAAGGTTTTGTGGCGCAGCAACAGGGTAGAGGAGCATACATGGGATACTGAAGCTGAGATGCGAGCTTCTTACCCATATCTCTTTCCTTCTTGATTTTGTATTTCTTCTTTTTCTGGAATTCGGGGATGAATTATTGTAAGGGGGGAGACTATAATATCCCGAGATTTTAAAAAGTTTTAAACTACATCGAGATATATAGTGTTAATAATTTTGATAAATATATTTGATTATTTAATTAGTTTGATAATTATTAAAGTTATTTTTAATTATTTTAAGTTTATTACGTAAAATTTTCCCGAGAATTATATTTTTGAAAAAATTAAACCTAAATAAATAATAATTATTTACGTTAGTCTATTTTACTAAATTGCATGATTCCATGCATGGTTATATATATATATATATATTGGTTTTTAACATGTGGTGTAGAATTATTGTAAATATGGTATTATTATATTAAAATATTAAAAGTTAAAGTTGTTATATATATATATAAAGTTTGCTTAATTTACAATTCATGCCCCTCCCATCTCCCTCAACAAACTTGACGCCCCTACCTCCCCTGTCGCCGCTGCAACTCCATTTTCTCACCGTCAGTGTGCCTCTCGACGTGCCACCTCCACTTCCAGCTTGCTCCGTCGCTTACTACCTCCTTTTCAGGCGTGATTTGGCTGTTTCTTCGCCGAGAAACTGAAACTCACACTCAACGCCGTTTAAGCCGATTCCGGCCACCAAATTGGACACTGTCGGTCTCAATCTCTTCCTTGAGCTTCGGTGAGTGCATTTCTAAGCTTGGTTTCACTTGTTTTGGTCTAGATTTTTGTTGGTGATCAATTTTCCATTTCGGCCATTTTGGTTTCTTTATTTTTTTGAACTTCGATCTTAATGATTCAAGCTAAATTCCTTAACAAAAGTTGCTCCTAGTAGCTCAATCTACATTCTGTAATTTTTGTAGAATTTTTGGAATTTATTCTGATTTTTGTGAATTTTTTATTATTTTATTAATATTTTCTAATTTTCGTAAATTAATTAAATAAATTATGAAATTGTGATTTATGGTGTTTTTAGAGGTTGAAATGAATTTTAGAAATTAATTTGTGATTTTTGTGTAATTATTATTAATTTATTTAGTTTAGGTGAATTTTGGAAAATTAGGTTAAATAAGTATTTTGTTAAAATTAATTGGTTAATTGAGTATAATTATTGATTTTATTGAATTATATGTTGAGAAATTAATTTTTGAGCAATTATATAATTTTTAGTGAATTTTTGAATAATTATTGTATACTATGTGAATTTATATATAATTAGGGGTATTTTGGTAATTTGATAATAAATTGGTTGAAAATTTAGTTAAATTGGTTTTAATAATTATTTGAGGTATAAAAATGATTTTTACAAAATATTTAGTATTTTTAACTAATTAAAACTATTTTTCAAAAATTATTTTCAAATTATATATAATATATTATTTTTGTAAATAAATGAGTTTTTAATGATTTTTATCATGTTTTTGGGCTAATTATGTAATTTGGATTTATAAAATGAATTTTGATTAATATTTGTGAATTTATCGAGAGTTGTTGATTTTTAATAATATTTTATTAAAATTAGGATTTTTATGTAATTATCGATAAAATAATTATTTTTAGTGTTTTAAATACCTAAATTGCTATATGTTGATATATAAAGGATATTTTCGTTATTTTTGGAATTTTCATGTATTCTGTGTATATTTCGTGAATTGTGAACCTCAGTCGGTAGAATCGTAGTTTGGGAGTCCGACCGAGGGATTATGTGGCTATATACTCGAAGTGTATTTTCTTACAGGACCGACTCTACTTTTTAAGTAGAGGGATGTCAGTTTTACAGGGGAGGTTTTGCCAAATTTTTTGTAGAATTATCGTAAAACGTGGCATCCTGTCAAATCCCTATTCCTTGTATGTGTCTAGAATTTTAGATCGAGTCTCTAGAATTTTGTTAGATTTATTCTAATTTCGTGTTGTCGTTTATTTGTTTAGTTGTGCCGAGACCGAGGCCTAGTGGACCAGGCCCGTCAGACTCGTCTCATGTAGTGCACAACTCTAAGTTGTTATTTTATATATGTGTGTATTAGGATGCATATTTTTAGAAATATATGGTTTAATTTTGGTATATTTCTAGTATATATATGGTTTATATTGTCATTTTAATTAATGTCATGCATAATTTATTTTATGAATGTATAGGTATATTTTTAAATGAAGGATATCAATAGAACGTGCTACCTAGTGAGCAGTACTAGGACCGAGTACGTATCGGTATAACGATAGAATTTAGGTTAAAATTACTAACCTATTAGTGGATTATGACTTGTTGATTGATTTGATTGATGTGTGATGTAATTTGAGAGTGTGATTGCTGGAGCTCGGTTGACTAAGTGTCTCGGGGCTAATCACACTAAAAGTCAGACTGCTGGAGCTCGGTTGACTTAGTGTCTCGAGGCCAGTCTACTGTCCAAATGGAAAAAGTGAATATATTTGGAATAAGTGAGCCTGTATGGCTAGAGTGTTGTCTAACACTATTTGAGGTTGCGATCATTTAGGGTTCTATTTGATCCTTCATAAACGATTATTATTTTTCGTATTATATAAAATGATTTTTTGCTACATTTGTGTGTATTTGCCTGTATATATATTTATTATATATATTATTAAATGCGTGCATTTGCCATTTAGCTATCCATATATATATATATATGTATATATATATATATATATATATATATATATATATATATATATATATATATATATATTATAACAATTCACTCAGTGAGGTCTGACTCCACTATGTTGATTCATTTTTTAGGAGAGACTCTGTCATCAGACCTCAGTAGCAGACCTTTACGCCGGATTTCTTCCGCCCCGGTCTTATTGTGTAAACTTCTTACTTGATTTTATTTTATATTCTAGACACTGCAGTAGTTGTTTTAGTGAGCAGTATGTATTATATATGTTTGAGATTTACATTTTAAAAGTTTGAACCAAGAGAATTGTATTAAAATATTATATATATATGAGATGGATTTGTGTTATTAAATCAGTTGATGAGTAACATTATTACTTATGAGATTTTAATTTTCTTTGCAAGGTATTTTATTTATTTTATTATTATTGCATGCTTTTATTTTATTTTAAAGGCTTGTTACGAGTTCCGGATTCGAAAGAATTCCCATTCCTTAGTGCAGGTCATGACCCCTTGTTTTGGGTCGTGACAGCCTAACTCGAATTGTTGAGCTGTAAAATTATTAGAAGTGTCATTTTCGGTGAATTTCTTGTAAATCATGACAACGGTATCTATTAAATTCCAAGTTTGTATAGCATTGAATCTTAAATCGAGTTAACATCATCATCTCATGATTTTATTAAATTTTGAGAATTTTATGAATTTATTTATATAAGCATATTTTAAATTAGTATTATTTTTTTTAGAAAACTTTGGGACCAAAGCTGCAGCTTTTGGGCAGTAGAGGACATGTCACCTAACGCACTCGACTTGTGAGTTGATTTTATGAAACATTTGTCGTGAAATTTTAAATTATATTTTTATATGATTAAAATAATAAATAATTGATTATAAGAATTTATTTATGAATTTATTTATATTGTCACATACATGGTTTATATGTTATATGCATGATTATTCCTTTATTTATCATGAACATATATTGAAAAGATACTTAATGGAATTTATTTCACTTTGTTTTATTTATTATTTAAATGATTTGGAGAAAATGGTATAATGTGCCACTTGGTGGGTGTCACCAGGACTGTGTGTGCACCAATAACATTTATATATGGCCATTAATTGGTATTGAAAGCCCTGGTTGAGCTTTGCTCTCTGGCAAGAGTTGTGATATTGTGAACCCTGGTTGAGCTTGCTCTCTAGGCAGAGGTATGATACTAGTTAGACCCTGGTTAAGCATGCTCTCTAGGCACCAGTAATCATTTGGAATAAGAGATCGATTATGGTTGGACCATGGTCGAGCTTGCTTTTTGGGATTGACAGTCAATTGGATTAAGTGAGCAAAGTAACTATTAGAATTTGAAGGTATAGGTGTTCTATCAATTTTACACCTAAACAGATATTTATATGATTTCATATTAAAATTTATATTCAAGTGAATTGTGATTTTGAAAGGTATTTTATTTGTTAAAAATATTTGAGGAAAGTAAATGATTTTAATATGTACATTCATATTGATTTGATTTTATTTTATTTTAAAAAGGGTTTTAACAAAATATTTTAAAATCAATATGCATTTTATAAAATTGATTCATTCAATGAGGTCTAATTTCTCTCAATCTTTTTTTTAAGACCTCACCATCAGTCTGCTAGTAGTCACCGTCTACGCCGGGTTTCTTCTTCACTGGCTACTTTATATATGTTTAATTGACTTGTGTATGATGCAATCAAATTCTAGATACTGCAGTAGTTATTTATTGGACTTGTATTATTGGTATTTGTGATTTTTTTGAGATACTATTATATTGTAAGTATTGAATTATATTATAAGTATTTGATATTTATATGTTATAACCTGATATTTTAAATTATTAAATTTATTTTGGGATATGTAGTGCTAATAAATATTTTAAATTTTTATATATAATAATTATTGTGTGTAATTTAATTTTAGTGTGTATATGATTAGTTATTTATCTACTAATATTATTATTGTTATTGTTGTGAATAGTATTAATTAATTAATTTTATTTAAAATATTTTATTACGTAGAGGAATTAATTTAGAAGTGATTATTATTTAATAATAATAATAATAATAATAATAATAATAATAATAATAATAATAATAATAATATTATTATTATTATTATTATTATTATTATTATTATATCTTTTCCTATTTTTAATAAAAAAATGTATAAAAGAAAATTTTTTTCCTTTGTTTCCTCCCTCTCTTTCCTCTCCTTTCTTCTTCTTGTTCTTCTTCTTAGAACTTAGTGTCACCCCTTCCTCCCTCGTTTCCGACATGAAACAGTGTAGGCAACAGCAGCTTGCAGGATTTGCCTGCGACGATTCTGGCGGTTCTAGTTCATGTCACTGGGCTCAATCGACTCTTCTTGGTCTGGGCAAACTTGTTTTCAACTTGGTTCAAGCTAGAAACATCCAGTAATCTATATATCTTCAAGTTTTAGTTTAGATCAACTTTAATTTTTATTTTTTTAGCTTGATTTCCTATGATTCATGTTTGATGCCTTTAGAAATGTTGTTGTGTAAAGCTTAAGCTATTCAAATATATTTTTGTTTAATTTTTCAGAATTATTTTGATTTTTGGGTATTTTGGTTTCCGGTGAATCACTGTTCCAGTGACCCTTGCCAGAAAACTTTTATATTTTTAATAAATTTTTTTGAATTATTCGGATTATACTTTGTGAAGAAAGTATATTGAAATTTTGATCCGATTATTTATTACGAATTTTTGAAGTTTTATGTAAAAAATTAATTTTTGAAAAAATTAATATAAATTAGTAAATTTGGTGTTTTGATATGACTCAAAATTTTTATGCAAATTATAAAAATTAAATTATGAGATATGCAATGTTAATAAATATTTTTATTAATGATTATTTTAATATTTTGATTTTATTATTATTCTAATTATTTATTTTAATAAATCATAGCATTTGGTTATTGATGAGATTAAATTTTATTTCAAAAGTTATTATTTATTTTATTACTAATTGGTAGTTATTGTTAAATTAAAAATTTAAAACTTAAGTTAAGTTTTATTTAATTGTATACTTATATATGTGTTAGAGATTTAATTTGGGAGTTTAAATATTATATTATATTGTATTATTATTTTACTTTTTTTTTAAAAGGACAAAGTTGAAAAAAAATTTCGGGCATCACACTGCATTACCATCACCTTCACCATTTTCTTTTCTTTCCTTTACACCTTCTTATTGTTGTTGTTGTTGTTGTCAAACTGAACCACCGACAACTAACATCCAAACCACCATGCCACCACGACACCACTTCAGTTACCACTTCGGATCGGCACCAACAACAATAGGCAACAACACCGGCAGCATATTGTAGACAATAGCACTATGTAAATAGTGCAGTCCAGTCGCCAACGATGAAACTAGTCGAGTTTGGGGTCATTTCAAAGCTCATGCTACGAGCTTCAATAATACATGGTTCGTTTCGAGTGAATTGACCAGTAAGGACTCTGAAAATTTGATCTTATATTTATGTCAATATGTTTAATTTGGTTTTACTTATTAAATTTAATTTTATTTGGAGATCTGGCAGTTAGATAAATTGATTTTTGAGTCAAGATCTACTTAAATATTATTTTTATTTATTTTTCTAAAATTTTTAATAATAAAATACATATTTTTGGGGTTTGGTTACTGTTCAAAGTCCCGGGTTTGGAAATTTTCTTAATTTTATTAAATTCTGTATATTATTTAGAGCAAGTTTCATGAAGGAAGTTTATTCAAATTACGTACTGAATTTTTATTACGGATTTTTGCATGTTTATGTGAAAAATGAATTTTTGGAAAAATTAGTATAAATTAGTAATTTTTATATTTTAGTTGAAATTATTGTTAATTATTATGTTATGGGCAGTTTTTGAATAATAAAAATTTTTAAATTAATTTTTGTGAATTATTTACTATTTTTAGCTAATTAATAATAATTTCTAGAAATATATTTATTTATTATTTTTATGATTAAATAGATTTTTAGTTATTTTATTATATATTTGAGCAATTTAAATAATTCTTGGTAATTTATGCTATTTAATTTAGAATATTTAAAAGAATTGGTTTAATTAATATTATTTACTTATATTTGAAATTTCATTATTTAATTTGGAGAATAAATATTTTTTATGCTTTTACTATATAAATAAGTTGAATTTGATATTTAAATGATATTTTTATAATTTTGGTTGAAATATTTATGTATTATTTTAATGAGATTTTTTTATAATTTTGGATGAATTAATGATATTTATTATTAGTTTATTTATTGTGGTATTGAATTGAATTTTGATAGTTTAAGTCTACATATATATTTTTGGAAGTTAGTAAATTATTTGATTTTAATTGGAATTGTTGTTAAATATTTTGTTTTAAACTATTCATGAATTAATAAAAATATGAAAAGTAGTTTTTGATATTATTTCCCAATAATTAGTTAATTTGTGATAATTTTGGAATAATATGTGAATAGTAAATTTATTTATTATTTTTGAGTTTAAATGGATATTTTATTATTTTTATGATGTTAAATAGTGATTTTAATAATTATTTACAATCTATGCTAATTTAATTGTAAAATGGGAATTTTATTCCATTTATGAATCTTATTAGCAAATATTATGTAAAAGCTAGAATTTTATTATTTAGTTGGAAAATAAAAGTTTTTAATATTTTTATGGAAAATAAAAGTTTTTAATATTTTTATAAGACATTTTGGTGATTTGAAAAGTTATTATATTTTTATATAGATTTTTATGACTTTTGGGTGAATTATTTGAAATTATATATATGTATGTATATACTTGTGGATTGTTGAGGCTCAGTTGGGCATTATGATTAATTTGGGGGCTCAACCCGAGCAGTTGAACTTATGTGTTATAGAAGTATATTTTCTAGGCAGGATCAGCTCTAATTTTAGTAGAGAGACATCCGTTTTACAAGGTAAACTCTGTATATATATATATATATATATATATATATATATATATATATATATATATATATATATATATATATATATATATATATACACACACACACACACACACACACTTACAGATTGTTGAGGCTCAGTTGGGCATTATGAGTAGTTCGGGGGCCCAACCCGAGCAGTTGAACTTATGTATTATAGAAGTATATTTTCTATGCATGATCGACTCTAATTTTAGTAGAGAGACGTCCGTTTTACAAGGTAAACTCTACCAAATTTTTTCGGTAGATTTCTCATAAAACGTAACAACCGGTCTAAGTCTAGTTTTAAAATTTTTACCCGATTCGTGTCTAGATCAAGTCTTTCTTAGAATTCTAGAATTATTATATTAGGAATTTATTTCTAATAACTATTATTATTATTATTATTATTGTTATTATTATTATTATTCTTTAGCTATACCGCGAGCTAGGCCGATTGGACCAGGCCAACTGAACCAGAATAGTGGAGCCCAGTAGTACTGTGAGTTATTATTTTATATATGCATTGCATGTAGAATTCATAAGCATGAGCATTTTTATTATTCTTAATATATATATATATATATATATATATATATATATATATATATATATGGTATATTTTTGGTATACTTATGGTATATTTTGATATATATGTGACATATATATTTGGAATATTTTTAGTATATATTTAGTATATTTCTGATATAGTTTTGGTATATTTCCAGTATTTACTTGGTATATGCTTGGTATATAAGTAGTATATTCTTTTAAAATGAATGCCATTATGTTTTAAATTATATATTTCATTATTTCTAATAAATATACAATTTATTTGAAGGATATCAGTAGAATGTGCTACCTAGTGGGCTGCATTAGGACTGTGTACATACTAGTGCATTAGATTTTAAGGTTGAGGGTTGAGATTATGAAATCATTTGATGTGAAACTTGATTATTCGATTATTAAGAATTATGGTGAGAGAGTAATGTGATTGTAGGAGCTTAGTTGACCTAGTGTCTCAGGGCCAATCATATTAATAGTGAGACTATGAGAGTTCGGTTGACTTAGTGTTTCGAGGCCAGTCTATTACTCAAAAATGGAAAAGAGAATTATTTTGGAATTAAGTAAGCCTGTTGGCTAATAAGATTTATTGATCGAGGTTGTGGATATTTTAGGGTTCTACTTTAATCCTTCATTCAAATAAACTTTTTCTGTATTTATTATTATATAAAAGCATATTTTAGCATTTGTGTGAAATGCCTGTATATATATATATATATATATATATATATATATATTATTATTATTATTATACTGATGCTTTACTATATATAACTTTAGGTTGCATGTATATATATTATAATGATTCACTCAGTGAGGTTTGACTCTTATCAATATTGTTTCAGGATCTTCCATTTCAGATCTCCCATATAGTATTATTCATCGGACTCTTTCCTCTTTAGCTGATTTATGTAAATACTGAACTATTATTATTTTTTTTTTAGTAATTAGTGTAGTAGTAGGGTTGTTGTGGTAGCATTGTGTCGTACTTGTTAGAGATTTTGTATTTGAATCATATATAAAGATATTTTTATTATGTTATGATAAAAATTTTTATTTTCTATTAAATAAAGTTTTAATTCTAGTGTATTTTTGTATTATTATTGCATGTGTTTTTATTTTAAGGCTTGCTATGGGTTCTAAATTCGAAATAATTCTCGTTCCTTAGCGCCGATTATAACTCCCCAGTTTAGGTCGTGACAAAGTTGGTATCAGAGCTTGGTTTAGTGTTGTGGACCTAGGTTAGTAGAGTTATGTTTTCTTTGAAACTACTATAGTAAATTAGGTTCGACTATGTCTTTAAAGAGTCTTCATTGCTTTTTAAAATTATGCGCAATCATTAAGGTGATTGTTTATCATTTGTTTGTTGTTTGTTTTTGTTTGAATTGTATGTTTTGCTTTTATTCTTTTCTATATGTGGTGAGCGTGAGTCGCTCCATCAGTCAATGAGACTGATGACAGAGAGTCTTTTAAGGATAAAGTTCTACCCATGGGTAGCCATCTAGGCATAGGGATAGAGGTGAATCTAGAGGGCTAGGTGGTCACCATAGACAGCGGGAACAAAGGAGCTTATGGCTTAAGGTTTCGATGATGTTGCCCATGCACTAAGAGTTCTGTTGGGTGCAGTGTTGATACCTTTGGTCGTACCATAAATGCAACCTCTATTTTAGCAAAGAACTCAGGATATGTCAATTCTACATATATTCCATGTTTTGAATCTGTGAACGTGAATTGCTTCTACTAAAGAGACAATATGTATTTATAAGAAGTCCTTTCAAGTTAAAGTTATGATTCCAATTTTAGCCCCTACTACACCTATCTAGTATAGGGGTAGGTCAGAGGCAACTATAACTCAAAGGCCAAAGCAGTTATTGTAAAAGGTACAGGCAACCTTTGAATTCAAACTTGTAGCATTTGTGGCTGGGATAGCTAGGGTTAATGAGGACTTGGTAGTACTTAACCAAGCATGATAATTTTTTTGAATATGCTTTGATGTTTAATGCGGACGCAACACTTTTGTACTTTTAATGGTGAAGTTGTTAGTTTTGATTATAGCACATGGTTGGAGTTTAAAGAGTGATTTCTAAGGTACTTTCATCCACCTTGAAGGAGGGATAATTACATATGGCGGCTATTGTACAGAGTAGGGAAAGAGCGATCAATTAAGAAGAATACTCGTTAACTCTTTAATCTATCGCGTTATGCTGTAGATGTGATACTATATAAGAGGAGATTGGTAGAGTTGTATGTTACAAGATTAAGTTTAATATATATTAGCATTTGAGCTGAGGACTGAAATTTAGAGAGTTATTCGCGAATTCATTTATTCTGGGTGTAATTCACTTGACATGATTTTGAGAATGGATTTTGTTATGATCTTTGGAATGGATGGGTTGTCTCAGCACTATACAATAGTTGATTATCGAAGTAAAGAGTTGATTTTTAGAATTCGTGATGAAGAAGAATTTAAGTTTGTAGGTGACAAGAGTTCTGCACCTTAGAATCTTATCACCGCTATCACTGCTAGGAAGATAATGAGGAAAGGTTGTCAGGGATACTTGGCACTAGTCAAGGATACTACAGTGGTGAAGACTTTTGTTTCAAATGTCCCTGTATCTTGTGAGTTCTTAGATGTCTTTATTGATGAGTTGCCAAATTTACCACCTCATAAAAAGATTGAATTCTACATAGATGTGGTCCTAGGCATAGCTCTTATTTCGATGTCGTCTTATAAAATGGCTCTTATAGAGTTAAATGAGCAGTTATAAGAGTTATTGGATAAGGGTTTTATTAGACCCAACACTTCTTTTCAAGGTATACAGTTTTTCTCCAAGATTGATTTGAGATTAGGCTATCATTAGTTACGAATTAGAGAAGCCAAAGTTCCTAAAATGGCATTTCATACTAGATATGGCCACTACGAGTTTCTGGTGATGTCATTTGGATTGAATAATACCCCAACTGCTTTCATGGATATGATGAATGAGGTATTCAAACCATTTATGGTAGTTTTCATTGATGATATACTAGTGTATTTGAAGAGTATGAAGGAGCATGTATATCACTTAAGGACAATACTACAGACATTTAAAGAACATCAACTTTATACTAAATTCTCAAGTGTGATTTCTGGACTGAGAGTGTAGCATTTCTTGTTCATGTTGTAACTAAAGATGGTATCTAAGTTGATCTATAGAAGATTAAAGCAATCTCTGAATAGCTCAGACTAATATCAGTCATCCAGATTCAGAGATTTCTAGGTTTAGCTGGGTATTATAGGAGATTCATTTAAGATTTCTCAAGAATTACAGTACTTATAACCCTCCTAACTCAGAAGAATGCGAAGTTTGAGTGGTCAGATGCTTGTAAGAACAGTTTTCAGCTCTTAAAGGAGAAGTTGACTATAACTCCAGTGCTAACTTTGCTGAATGGAGAAGACAAGTTCACTGTTTATTATGATGCCTCTAGTGTTAGTCTAGGTTGTGTGTTGATATAGAATGGTAGGGTAGTTGCTTATGCTTCGAGGTAGTTAAAGAAGCATGAACAAAATTATCCTACTTACGACCTAGAGATGGTAACAGTGATCTTTGCTCTTAAGATCTGGAGACACTACTTGTATGGAGTAACTTGTGAGATCTTTATAGATTATAAGAGCTTAAAGTACATTTTTCAACAAAAGGATCTAGTTTGGTGGGATGGTATGAAAAATGATGTAGTTGATTTTATTGCTAAGTGCTTGACTTGTCAGCAGATGAAAGCTGAACAACAGAAGCCTTTTAGAAAGCTTTAGTCTCTTCCTATTCCTGAGTGGAAATGGGAGAGAGTTGCTATGAATTTTGTGGTAAAGTTACCTCATTTAAGGGATGGATATGATTCCATTTAGCTAATTATGGACAAGTTAACCAAATTAGCTCACTTCCTAATAGTTAAAACTACTTTTTCTGTAGCCAAGCTGTATGTTGAACGTATTGTGCGCCTATATAGAGTACCTGTGTCCATCGTATATGATAGAAGTTCTGTGTTCACCTCTCAATTTTAGCAAGAAGGAAAAATTAACACCAAGATATATTGGACCATTTGAGATTCTAAAGAGAGTTAGCATGGTTGCATATCAGTTGACTTTGCCTCCGAACCTGTTACAAGTGCATCCAGTGTTCCATGTCTTGATGTTGAGGAAGTACATTTTTGACCCTTCACACATGTTACAGCTCCAGAGTGTGGAAGTAAACGAAGATCTAGCATACGAGGAAGAACCAATAATGATTGTGGATTCTCAAGTTCATTAGTTGCGTTCAAAACAGATTCCGATGGTTAAAGTGTTGTGGAGGAACAACAACTTAAAAGAGTACATGTGGGAGATAGAAGTTGAGATGTGAAGAGCGTACCCCTATCTTTTTTCTTGATGATTTATTGTATTCTTTTCTTTTATTTTAAAAATTCAAGGATAAATTTTTATAAGGAGGAAAGACTGTTATGACCCCAAATTTTCATAGAAATTATAAAAACTAAATTATAAGATATGTAGTGTTAATAAATATTTTTATTAATGATTATTTTAATATTTTAATTTTATTATTATTCTAATGATTTATTTTAGTAAATCATAGCATTTGGTTATTGATGAGATTAAATTTTATTTCGAAAGTTATTATTTACTTTATTATTAATTGATAATTATTATTAAATTAAAAATTTAAAACTTAAGTTAAATTTTATTTTTATATTATTTAGTATTATTAATATTAGTTGTGTAATTTATTTAATTGTATACTTATATATGTGGTAGAGATTTAATTTGGGAGTTTAAATATTATTATATTATATCATTATTTTATTTACAAAAAAAAGGACAAAGTTGAAAAAAAATTTTGGGCATTACACTACATTACCATTACTTTCACCATTTTCTTTTCTTTCCTTTACACCTTCTTCTTCTTGCTGTCAAATCAAACCACTACCAACCACCATCCAAACCACTACTCCACTATGACACCACCACAACTAGCACACTGAACCGCCACCAACAGCAGTAGCAGCAACAACAACATCGATAGCACAATGTAGACTGGACTATGTGAACAGTACAATCTAGTCATCGGCAAGTAAGCTAGTTAAGTTTGGGCTCATTTCGAAGCTCACACAACGAGTTTCGATAATACAAGGTTCGTTTCGAGTGAATTGACTAGTAAGAACTTCGAAAACTCGATTTTATATTTATGTTAATATGTTTAATTTGATTTTTCTTATTGAATTTAATTTTATTTGGAGATATGATACTTAGATAAATTGATTTTTGAGCTAAGGTCTACCTAAATATTATTTTTATTTATTTTTTAAAATTATTTATTTTTCTGAAATTTTAACAATAAAATACATATTTTTGGGGTTTGGTTACTGTTCACAATCCCGAGTCCAGAAATTTTATTATTTTTATTAAATTCTATATATTATTTAGAGCAAGTTTCGTGAGGGAAGTTTATTTAAATTATGTACTGAATTTTTATTATGAATTTTTTAATGTTTATGTGAAAAATGAATTTTGAAAAAATTAGTATAAATGAGTAATTTTTATATTTTAGTTGAAATTATTGTTAATTATTATGTTATGGGCAGTTTTTGAATAATAAAAATTTTTAAATTAATTTTTGTGAATTATTTACTATTTTTAGCTAATTAATAATAATTTCTGAAATATATTCAAATAATAGTATTATTTATTATTTTTATGATTAAATGGATTTTTTAGTTATTTTATTATATATTTGAACAATTTAAATAATCTTGGTAATTTATGCTATTTAATTTAGAATATTTAAAAGAATGGGTTTAATTAATATTATTTACTTATATTTGAAATTTTATTATTTAATGATGTAGCGGAAGCCTTAAGAGAGAATTAAATTCGTTGATTTTAAGAATACCTAAAAACAATAAACTAAAACCCTGTTGATTCAAAAAATATCAGAGGAATTAGAAGAATTACGTTTGTAATTTATTTTTAATTAATCAAAAAACTGTCCCACAATAACTCAAAGAGGCAAATAAATAGTGTTTAGGGAAAAAACCCTAAAACCAAAAAAGGAGAAGACAAAAAACTCCAAAAAGAGGAGCATACACTTTAATGTCAAATTTAAGGGCCTAAATAAAGGATTTGGGCTCGAAGATGGATTGCTACAGACAAAGTGTGTAGCACCTGTTATAGCCCTCTGAGTCAGTTTCGATTTGATATATTATGGGGACCATGGGTCAATCAGTGTTACCACAATTGTCCATTTGAAGTCCAAGTGCGCACACCCACTTTTTCAAATCTATTCATAAATTTCAATGTTGCCTCATCCACATAATTTAATTTGGAAAATAAATATTTTTGATGCTTTTATTATATAAATAAGTTGATTTTGATATTTAAATGAGATTTTTATAATTTTGGTTGAAATATTTGGTACGTATTATTTAAATGAGATTTTTTTTATAATTTTGGATGAATTAATGGTATTTATTATTAGTTTATTTATTTTGGTATTTAATTGACTTTTGATAGTTTAAGTCTACATATGTATTTTTGGAAGTTAGTAAGTTATTTGATTTTAATTGGAATTATTGTTAATTATTTTGTTTTAAAACTATTATGAATTAATAAAAGTATGAAAAGTAATTTTTGATATTATTTCCCATTTATTAGTTAATTTGTAATAATTTTGGAATAATATGTGAATAATAAATTTATTTATTATTTTTGAGTTTAAATGGGTATTTTATTATTTTTATGATGTTAAATAGTGATTTTAATAATTATTTGTAATCTATGCTAATTTAATTGTACAATGGGAATTTATTCTATTTATTAATCTTATTAGCAAATATTATTTAAAAGCTAGAATTTTATTATTTAGTTGGAAAATAAAGGTTTTTAATATTTTTATGAGACATTTTGGTGATTTGAGAAGTTATTATATTTATATATATATATATATATATATATATATATATATATATATATATATATACTTGTGAATTGTTGAGGCTCAGTTGGGCATTATGAATAGTTCGGGGGTTCAACCCCGAGCAGTTGAACTTATGCATTATAGAAGTATATTTTTTGTGCAATATCGGCTCTACTTTTAGTAGAGAGACTGTAATATCCCGTGTTTTTAAATGTTTTAATATTTCATCGGGATATGCAGTGTTAATAATTTTTGTATATATATTATGATATTTTTACGAGTTGATATGTATTTAAAACTTATTTTAATTATTATACATTATTTTAAGTGCTTTACGTAAAATTTTCCCGGGACTTGCATTTTCAAAGAAATTTTCACGTAAATAATTTACCATTAATTATTTTAATTAGATTTACGGACTTGTATGAACTCATATATATTTTTAAAATACTAAATAATGTATATATGTGTACGTATTTATTTAATTAGGGTTTGATTAATTACCTTATTATTTTATTATTTATTTATTAATTTTATTGTTAATTAATTATTTTTATTTAGTATTAAATTATTAAAATATTAAATTATATGTGTGTGGTGTACATTTAATGTGTGTGATTTTATATTATTTTAATATATAGTGTAAAGTATATATATATACATATATACATTTAATATTAAAACAAAAATTAAAGTTTGATTTATTTACAACTTTGCCATTGAAGCTTCTCCCTCACTCCCGATCACTTCCCTCACCGTTCCGATCACTGCCATCCCGTTTCCTACCATCAGTGTGCCTCCCGGCGTGCCACCTCCTTCCCCAGCCTTCTCCGCCGCCAGCAGCGCCCTATTCCGTCGAGGTTTGATCGGAATTAGCTCGGGAAGCTGAAACTTTGGCCACTGTCGATCACGACGTTTTTGGCCACCATTTTTGACACCGCTGGTCTCTTTCTTCTCCTTGAGCTCCGGTGAGTGTGATTCCAAGCTTTGTTTCACTTAAAATGGTCTTGATTTGCTTAGGTTTCGATTTTGCAATTTCGGCCTATTAGGGTTCTTGATTTTTTTGAACTTCAATTTGATTGATTCATGAAAAATTCCTTCACAAATTTTGTTCCCCTTAGCTTAATATACATGTATGAATTTTTGGAGATTATTTTGATTTTTGGGTATTTTTGAATATTTTAATATTATTTTCTAATTTTCGAAAATTAATTAAATAAATTATGAAATTGTGTTTTATGATAAATATAGGTGTTAAAATGAATTATAGGAATTTATTTGGAATTTTTATGTATTTATTTTGAATTTATTTAGGTTTATGTAATTTTGGAAAATTAGGTTAATGGTGTTTTTAATTGAAATTAATTAGTTAATTGAGTTTAATTATTGATATTATTGATTAATATGTTGAGAAAATTAATTTTGGATAATTATACTATTTTTGGTGAATTTTTGGAGTAATTTTAGTATATTTATATATATAGGGGTATTTTGGTAATTTTACCCTAAATTGACTAAAAATGTAATTAAATTGGTTTTAATAGTTATTTAAGGTATAAAAATGATTTCTATAAATGATTTAGTATTTTTAATTGATTAAAACTATTTTTCGTGAATTATTTTCAATTATATATATAATATACAATTTTTCTAATAAAATGAGTTTTTATCGATTTTTACTGTGTTTTAGGGTTAATTACGTAATTTCTACTTATTAAATGTATTTCTGTGATATAAGGGTATTTTTGGTATTTTCGTAATTATTCTGTAAATTGTGGACCCCGGTCGGTAGACTGTAGTTTGGAGTCCGACCGAGGGGTTGTGGATGTGTTTCTGTGTCTATTTTTTGAAGTGTATTTCTTTGCAGGGCCGGCTCTACTCTTTGAGTAGAGAGATGTCCGTTTTACAAGAGAGGTTATGTCGGATTTTCGATAGAAATCTCATAAAACGTGATGTCCGGTCGAACCCTAATTTTTTATTCTGTGTCCAATATTCTAGATCGAGTTTCTAGGATTTTCTATTAGGTTTATTCTGATGTCCGTTATTTATTATTTATTTAGTTGCATCGAGACCGAGGCCTAGTGGACCAGGCCCATCAGACCCATCTCGAGGAGTGCACTAAGTGTGAGTTACTATTTTATATATATATGCTTTAGGATGCATGATTTTAGAAATGTATGTTTTATTTGGATTAAATATGCATAAATAATTTAATCAACACTTAAGTTTATTTTTAGTTTATTTTTGATATATTTCAAATTATATGCATGCTTTATTAGACATTATGTTCAAAATGTTTTTAAATATATATTTAGTGTATTTTACGATTTAATTGGATTTATTTGACGTATATATACTCGAAATATACCTGGTTTATTTTTGGTATATTTCTAGTATATGTATGATTTATGTTGCTATTTTATTCAATTCATGCGTCATTTACTTTTATGAATGTATGCTTTATATTTTAATGAGGGATATCAATAGAACATGCTACCTAGTGGGCAGCACTAGGACCGAGTACGTACCGGTACGCTTATAACATTTAGGCTATATTACTAACCATGTGTGGATGTTGATTGGATATGATTATTTGATGTGTGATATGATTTGGGAGTGTGATTGCTGGAGCTCGGTTGACCAAGTGTCTCGGGGCGAATCACACTGACAGTCAGACTGCTGGAGCTCGATTGACTTAGTGTCTCGGGGCTAGTCTACTGTCCAAATGGATCAAGTGACCATATTTGGAATAAGTGAGCCTGTATGGCTAGAGTGTTGTCTAACACTGTTTGACGTTGCGATTTTCTAGGGTTCTATTTGATCCTTCATAAACGATGATTTTCAATAAAATATATAAAATGATTTTTATTGCATCTGTGTGTATTTGCCTGTATATACACATAGTAGATATATACTGTTGACTGTATGCATTGTCATTTAGTATGCATGTATATATATTATAGTAATTCACTCAGTGAGGTCTGACTCCCCTCCGTTGACTATTTTTCAGGAGAGTCTTCTTCTTCAGACCTCAGTAGAAGGCCTATACGTCGGATTTCTTCCGCCCCAGCTTCTTTATGTAAACTGCTTATCTAAGTATTGAGTTTTATTTTATGATCTAGACACTGCAGTAGTTATGGTTGTTTCGGAGGTTGATGTATTGTATCTATATGATATATGTATTTTAAGAATTTGAACTGAAACTTGTATTAAAGAGTTTATTTATATATGAGATGAGAAATTGATTTAAATTCCCTGGTGGTGGATTATTATTTTTATATTTATGACTTTATTCTGCTGCACAGTATTTTATTTAATTGTGATATTATTATTATTATTGTATGATTTATTTTATTTTTAGGCTTGCTACGGTTCCGGATTCGAAAGAATTCTCGTTCCCTAGCGCCGGTCATGAACCCCTGTTTTGGGTCGTGACAGAGACGTCTATTTTACAGAGGAAACTCTTCTAAATTTTTTGGTAGATTTCTCGTAAAATGTAACAATCGGTCCAAGTCTGGTTTTGAAATTTTTTTCGAGTCATATCTAGATTGAGTCATTCTTAGAATTCTAGAATTATTAAATTAGGAATTGATTTCTACTAATTATTATTATTTTTTTCTTTAGTTGTACAACGAGCTAGGTCGACTGGACTGAGCTAACTGAACTGGAATAGCGGAGCGCAGTAGTACTGTGAGTTATTATTTTATATATGCATCACATGTAGAATTCATAAGTATGAGCATCCATATTTTCATAATGCATTTAAACATGAATTATTTTATTAAATGATTAAGTATATGTTGATATACTTTTGATATATATATGACACATATTTTCTATATTCTTAATATATATACTTGGCATATTTTTGGTATACTTATGGTATATTTTGATATATACGTGGCATATATATTTGGAATATTTTTAGTATATATTCGGTATACTTTTGGTATATTTCCAGTGTATGCTTGGTATATGTTTAGTATATAAGTACTATATTCTTTTAAAATGAATGCCATTATGTTTTAAATTATACATTTCATTATTTCCAATAAATATACGATTCATTTGAAGGATATCAATAGAATGTGCTACTTAGTGAGCTACACTAAGACTGTGTACGTACCAGTGCATTAGATTTTAGTGTTGAGATTATGAAATCATTTGATGTGAAACTTGATTTTCGATTATTAAGAATTGTGGTGAGAGAGTAGTATGATTGCAGGAGCTTGGTTGACCTATTGTCTCGGGGGCCAATCACATTGACAGTGAGACTACGGGAGCTCGGTTGACTTCGTGTGTTGGGGCTAGTCTATTGTGCAATAATGGAAAAAATAATTATTTTGGAATTAAGTAAGCCTGTTGGCTAATGAGATTTATTGATCAAGGTTGTGGATATTTTAGGGTTCTACTTTAATCCTTCACTCAAATAAACTTTTTCTGCATTTATTATATAAAAACATATATTAGCATCTGTGTGAAATGCATGTATATATATATTATTATACTTGATGCTTGACTATATATGACTTTAGGTTGCATGTGTATATATTATAATAATTCACTCAATAAGGTCTGACTTCCCTCAATATTTTTTTAGGATCTTCCATTTTAGATCTCCCCCATAGTATTATTTGCTGGACTCTTTCCTCTCCAACTAATTTGTGTAAATATTGAACTATTATTTTTCTTGTATTTTAGTAATCACTGTAGTAGTAGGGTCATTATGGTAGCATTGTGTCATACTTGTTAGAGATTTTGTATTTATGTATAAAGATATTTTTATTATGTTATGATGTAAGGTTTTATTTTATATTGAATAAAGTTTTAATTCAGGTCTATTTTAATATTATTATTGTATGTGTTTTTATTTGAAGGCTTGTTATGGGTTTCGCATTCAAAATAATTCTCATTCCCTAGCGTTGGTTATGACTCCCCGGTTTGGGTCGTGACATGTTTTAATTGAAATTATTATTAATTAGTATGTTTTGAATAATTATGGAATAATAAATAGTATTAAAATAATTTTTACTAATTATTTACTATTTTTAACTAATTAATAATAAATTTCAGAAATATATTCAAATAATAATTTTATTTATTGTCTTTTATTAAATGAATTTTTAACTATTTTTATTACGTATTTGAACTATTTAAATAATTATTTGTGAATGTTACTAGTTAATTTCAAATAATTGAAAAAAATGGATTTTTATTAATATATATAAATTATTTGAGATTTATTAACTAATTTGAAAAATAATTAGCTTTTAGGTATTTATTATTTAAATAACTCAAATTGATGTATTTTATTTATTTTAATGATTTTTTAATATATTAGAATCAAATTATTGGTTGTTGTGTATTTTGGATCTCAGTTGGGTGAATTGTGAAGTTTGGGGGGCCCAACCCGAGAAGTTGTGCATTTTTGATATTTGAAGTGTGTTTGCTTGCAGGATTGACTCTACTTTTACTAGAGAGACATCTATTTTACAGAGGAGATTCTACTAAAATTTTTTGTAGAATTGTCGTAAAATGTGACGTCGGGTCAATCTTGAGTTTTTGAATTGTGGTCAAGTCATGTCGTAGATTGAGTCACTCTTTAGAATTCCTAGAAGTAATAAATTAGATATTCGATTCTAATATATGATTATTAACTTATTTTCTATAGTTGCACCAAGATCGAGGCTTAGTGGACTAGGCTAGTCTTCTATGGTTAGAGGAGCGCACAACTGTGAGTTGTTATTTTATATATGTATTGCATGTAGAATATATAATTATGAGATGCATATTTTCATAATCTATTTAAACATGAATTATTTTACCAAATGATTATGTATATGTTGGTTTACTTTTGGTATATATTTGGTATATATGTGACATATATGCTAAGTATTTTTTTAGTATATATTCATCATATATATTTGGTATATTTTTTTGTATACAATTGGTATATATTAAGTATATGCTTGGTATATTTTTGGTATAAGTGGTATATTTCTTTAAAAATTGGATGTTATCATTTTAAATTATGCATTTTATTATTTTAATAATTATACGATTTATTTGAAGGATAACAGTAGAACGTCCTACCTAGTGGGTTGCACTAGAATTGTGTATGTACCAGTGTGTTAGATTTTAGGGTTGAAATCATTTGATGTGAGACTTGATTATTCAATTATTGAGAATTTTGGTGAGTGAGTAGTGTGATTGTGGGAGCTCGGTTAACCTATTGTCTTAGGGCCAATCACACTGACAGTGAGACTGTGGGAGCTCGGTTGACTTAGTGTCTCGGGGCTAGTCTACTGTCCAAAAATGAAAAAGAGAATTATTTTGGAATTAAGTAAATCTAGGCTAGTGATACATAATGATTAAGGTTGCGTAATATTTTAGGGTTCTACTTCAATCCTTCACTAAAATAAACTTTTTTTTTGCATTTATTATTATATAAAAGTGGATTTTAGCATATGTGTGAAATGCCTATATATGTATATTTATACTGATGCTTGTCTATATATGACTTTAGGTTTCATGTATGTTATAATAATTCACTTAGTGAGGTCTGACTCCCACTAATATTTTTTTTATAGGATCTTCTTCTTCTTCAGACCTCCCTTGTAGTACTATTCGCTGGACTCTTTTCTCCTCAACTGATTTGTGTAAATATTGAACTGTTATTTTCTTGTATTTTAGTAATCATTATAGTAGTAGCGTTATTGTATTATAGTGTGTTGTATTATTAGAACCTTGTACCCAAATTTTGTATGAAAATATTTTTCTAATGATATGATATGTAAGATTTGCTTTTATATTACATAAAATTTTAATTTCGGCATATATTTGTAATATCTCGTGTTTTTAAATATTTTAATATTGCATTGGGATATGTAGTGTTAATAATTTTGTATATAATTATGATATTTTTACGAGTTGATATGTATTTAAAATTTATTTTAATTATTGTATATTATTTTAAGTGTTTTACGTAAAATTTTCCCGAGAATACTATTTTCGGAGAAATTTTCACGTAAATAATTTACTATTAATTATTTTAAATAGATTTCCGGACTTGCATGAACTCATATATATTTTTAAAGTACTAAATAACGAGTATATGTGTATTTATTTATTTAATTAGGGTTTAATTAATTACCCTAATATTTTATTATTTATTAATTAGTTTTAATATATTTTAATTATTTTTATGTGTATTAAATTTTTAAAATATTAAATTATATGTGTGTGGTGTATAATTAATGTGTGTGATTTTATATATTTTAATATATAGTGTAAAGTATATATATATACATATATACATTTAATATTAAACAAAAATAAAGTTTGAGTTATTTACGGTTGTGCCATCACCCACTTCTCCTTCTTCCCCGATTGATTTCAGCCCTCACCACTGCCTGCCATCCCGTTTTCTCACCGTCGGTGTGCCTCCCGGCATGCCACCCTCCTTCCTCCAGCCATTGCGCAGCCTGCAGAGCCCCTTTCCGGCATCGGGAAGCTTGTTTTAAGCCGGAGAAGCCGAATTCTTTTCACACCGTCGTTCACGGCGTTTCTGGCCACCATCTTTGACACCGCTGGTCTCTTTCTTCTCCTTGAGCTCCAATGACTGTGATTCCTTCACAGTCATTTTTGACACCATTTCGAAGCTTTGTTTCACTTAAAATGGTCTTAATTGCTTAGGTTTCGATTTTGGTAATTCGGCCATTTAGGGTTCTTGATTTTTTTGAACTTTGAATTGATTGATTCATGAAAAATTCCTTCATAAATGTTGATCCTAGTAGCTTAATCTACATGTGTGAATTTTTGTAGAATTTTTGGAGATTATTTTGATTTTGGGTATTTTTGAATATTTTAATATTAATTTCTAATTTTCGAAAATTAATTAAATAAATTATGAAATTGTGTTTTATGATAAATATAGGTGTTGAAATGAATTATAGAAATTTATTTGGAATTTTTATGAATTTTTATGTATTTATTTTGAATTTGTTTAGGTTTATGTAATTTTGGAAAATTAGGTTAATGGTGTTTTTAATTGAAATTAATTAGTTAATTGAGTTTAATTATTGATATTATTGATAAATATGTTGAGAAAATTAATTTTGTGCAATTATATTATTTTTAGTGAATTTTTGGAGTAATTTTAGTATATATATATATATAGGGGGTATTTTGGTAATTTTACCCTAAATTGACTAAAAATGTAATTAAATTGGTTTTAATAGTTATTTAAGGTATAAAAATGTATTTCTATGATATAAGGGTATTTTTGGTATTTTTATATTATTATGTGAATTGTAGACCCCGGTCGGTAGACTGTAGTTTGGAGTCCGACCAAGGGGTTGTGGATGAGTTTTTATGTCTATTTTTCGAATTGTGTTTCTTTGTAGGGCTGGCTCTACTCTTTGAGTAGAGAGATGTCTGTTTTGCAAGGGAGGTTCTGTCGGATTTTTGGTAGAATTCTCGTAAAACGTGATGTCCGGTCGAACCCTAATTTCTGTTTCTGTGTCCAATATTCTAGATCGAGGTTCTAAGATTTTCTATTAGGTTTATTCTGATATCTGTTATTTTTATTTGTTTAGTTGCACCGAGATCGAGGCCTAGTGGACTAGGCCTATCGGACCCATCTCGAGGAGCGCACTAAGTGTGAGTTACTATTTTATATATATGTGTGAGCGGCACTAGGCTTGCTACGGGTTCCGGATTCGAAAGAATTCCCGTTCCCTAGGGCCGATCATGGCCCCTGTTTTGGGTCGTGACAAAGTTGGTATCAGAGTGGGAGTTATGTGTCAGGGCTTAGTTGTGTAAGTCGTGGCCCTAGTTTTCAAGTTGTGTTTTCTTTTGGTAACTACTGCAGTGAATTAGGTTCGAGTATGTCTTGATAAGTATTCCTTGTTTTAGTTTTCTACGTTATTCTTTCATTGTCTGTGATTGAGTTGGCCAAGGAGATTGAGCTGAGGCTAGTTAGGCAAGGAGCGATGCCTGATTACTACTAGTTGGGAGTTCAGTCAAGTGGATTACAGACTACACCATATTCTAGTTTTTATGTGGTTCGAGTAGTCAGTAGCGAGGTCTGACTCAGCAGAGTCAGAGGGGCAGCAGCAGCGAGTGCATCGGAGCAAATAGACATGGCCGTGGAGGTCAGCGTAGACCATTCAGATTTGGGTCAAGTGCTTCGAGCAGCAGTAGTGGTCGTAGTTCTGGATCAGCTGCCAGTGTTTGCTAGACTTGCGGTAGAGGTCCATCAGGGATCATGTTATCTGACACCACTGACAATGCTTCAGATGCCGGTAGACAAGACATTTTGCCAGATCGTGTCCTTACTCCGGGTATCAGCAGCCATAGATTCTGTGATTCCCACAGCAGTTGATTGCTAGTGCTGCACCTGTGCCATTTCAGTTACCTCCAGCCCAGCATCAGAGTTCCACTCAGTTTTTTTCCACAACAGGGTTGTGGTAGAGGTGCTAGAGGAGGTGCCAGAGGTGTTGGCCAGGCTTCTACTAGTCAGCAGGGGAGGTCGAGGACAGGCCAGAGTCTTCCACCTTACTCAACAGGATGCTCAGGCATCTAATGCAGTCGTGGCAGGTATTATTTCTGTTTGTTACCTGGATGCATAGGTTTTGTTTAATCCGGGTGCCACGCATTCATTTATTTCTCCATTTTTGCTTCTAAATCTTGTTGGCAAGCTTTGAGGATGGCTTTTCCTTTATTTGTTGCCACTCCTCTGAGCGATTCCTTGGACACCGATATTGTTCTTTCTGGTTGTCCAATTCTCATGGGAGATAGAGAATTACCCGCTAATTTGATTCTATTGAATGTGATGGAGTTTGATGTTATTTGGGAATGGATTGGTTATCTCAGCACTATGCCGTGGTAGATTGCAGGAATAAAGAGGTGATGTTTAGAATTCCTGATGAAGAAGATTGTAAGTTTTAGGAGTTCAGCACCTTAGAATCTTATTTCTGCTATTACGGTTAGGAAGTTGTTGAGGAAAGGTTGTCAGGGATATTTGGCATTGGTCAGGGATACTTCAGTGGAGAAGTTATCACTCACAGAAGTTCCCTGTTGCTTGTGACTTTCCTATTGTCTTTCCTAAGGAGTTGCCAGGTTTACCACCTCACAGAGAGATTGAATTCTGTATAGATGTGGTTCTAGGTACTACTCCTATATCTATGCCACCCTAGAGAATGGCTCCTGCAGAGTTGAAAGAGTTGAAGGAGCAGTTGCAAGAGTTATTGGATAAGGGTTTCATTAGACCCAATGTTTCTCCTTGGGGTGCACCAGTCCTATTTGTGAAGAAGAAGGATGGTACCCTAAGACTGTGCATTGACTATAGAGAGTTGAATAAGGTGACAGTGAAGAACAAGTATCCTCTTTCGAGGATATATGACTTGTTTGATTAGCTACAGGGTGCACAGTTCTTTTCTAAGATTGACTTGAGGTCGGGTTATCATCAGCTGCAGATTAGTGAAGCCGATGTTCCTAAGACGACATTCCGCATGCGATATGGCCATTATGAGTTTCTGGTGATGTCTTTTGGTTTGACTAATGCACCAACAGCTTTTATGGACTGATGAATAGGGTATTCAGACCATATGTGGGATCAGTTTGTGGTAGTCTTCATTGATGATATACTGGTTTATTCTAGGAGTATGGAGCATGTATATCACTTGAGGATTGTACTGTAGACACTGAGAGATCATCAGCTTTATGCTAAATTCTCGAAGTGTGATTTCTGGATGGAGAGTGTTTCTTTTCTTGGACACGTGGTGTCTAAAGAAGGTATCCAGGTTGATCCACAGAAGATTGAGGCAGTGTTTGAGTGGCCTAAACCGACTTCTGTTACTGAGATTTGAGCAGGATTTTTCCAGAATTGCAGCCCCTATGACTCGCTTGACTCAGAAGAATGTTAGATTCGAGTGGTCAGAAGCTTGTGAGAATAGTTTTCAGTTGTTGAAGGAGAAATTGACCACAGCCCTAGTGTTAGCTTTGCCTAATGGTATGGACAAGTTCACAGTTTATTGTGATGCCTCTAGAGTTGGCCTTGGTTGTGTGTTGATGCAGAATGGAAGGGTGATAGCCTATGCTTCAAGGCAGTTGAAGAAGCATGAGCAGAACTATCCCACACATGACCTTGAAATGGTTGCAGTGATCTTTGCTTTGAAGATTTGGAGACATTATCTGTACAGGGTGACTTATGAGATTTTTACTGATCACAAGAGCCTTAAGTACATTTTCCAGCAACGAGATCTGAATCTGAGGTAGAGGAGATGGTTAGAACTATTGAAGGATTATGACTGTGAGATATTATACCATCCGGGCAAGGCTAATGTGGTAGTATATGCCTTGAGTAGAAAGTCCTCAGGCAGTCTTGCTCACATCAGTGTGGAGAGGAGACCATTGATCCAGGAGTTGCATCTGTTGGTGGATCAAGGTCTGATGATGAAGATTAGTAGATCTGGTGGATTGCTAGCTCAATTTAAGGTGCGATCTGTACTGAGGGATAGGATTAAAGCATCTCAGAGCCAAGATCCTATTCTAGAAGGGCTTGCAGAGAATGTCAGAGCAGGGAAGTTCACTGATTTCACACTTGATGATGATGGTGTGTTGTGGATCAGTGGTAGATTGTGTGTTCCTGATGTGGATGATTTGAGAGAAGAGATCCTAGAGGAAGCACAATCTACAGCTTATAGCGTACATCCAGGTGTCACTAAGATGTATCACAGTATCAGAGACTTATACTGGTGGGACGGATTGAAGAAGGATGTCGCTGATTATGTTGCTAAGTGCCTGACGTGTTAGCAAGTGAAAGCTGAACATCAGAAGCCTTCTAGGAAGCTTCAGCCTCTTCCTATTCCCGAGTGGAAGTGGGAAAGGATAGCTATGGATTTTGTGATAGGTTTGCCTCATTCTAAGGATGGATACGATTCCATCTGGGTGATTGTAGATAGGTTGACGAAATCTGAACATTTCTTACCTGTGAAAGCCACGTATTCTGTAGCTAGATTGGCGAAGTTATATGTAAAGCATATCGTATGCCTTCATGGAGTACCTATGTCCATTGTGTCAGATAGAGGTTCAGTGTTTACCTCTTGTTTTTGGCAAAAGTTGCAGGAAGCGATGGGCATTAGGTTGAACTTCAGTACTGCTTTCATCCTCAGATAGATGGTCAATCTGAGAGGATGATCCAGACACTGGAAGATATGTTAAGGATGTGTGTCCTAGATTTGGGAGGTAGCTGGGATGATCATTTGCCACTCGTAGAGTTTGCATATAATAACAGCTACCATAGCAGTGTTGGCATGGCATCATATGAGGCTTTGTATGGGAGGAAGTGTAGATCCCCTCTGAGTTGGGATGAGATTGGTAAAAGAGCTCTGACTGGACCTGAGATGGTTCAGGATGCTGCATAGAAAGTCGCCATGATTAAGTGCAGATTAGAGACCGCAATTAGCAGACAGAAGAGTTATGCGGATCCTAGGAGCAGAGATGTGGAGTTTCAGGTTGGAGATTTTATTTTTCAGAAGGTATCTCCGATGAAGGGTGTTATGAGATTTGGTAGGAAGGGTAAGTTGGCACCGAGATATATTGGGACCATTTGAGATTCTGGAGAGAGTTGGCACTATTGCATATCGGTTGGCTTTGCCTCCAAGTATGTCACAAGTGCATCCGGTGTTTCATATCTCGATGCTGAGGAAGTATATCTCAGACCCTTCACACGTGTTGCAACCCGACAATGTAGAAGTGAGTGAAGATTTGACGTTTGTGGAAGAACCTTGTGGCGATCATAGATTATCAAGTTTGATAGTTTGCGTTCGAAGCAGATTCCGATGGTCAAGGTTCTGTGGCGTAGCAACAGAGTTGAGGAGCATACATGGGAGACTGAAGCTGAGATGCGAGCTTTTTACTCGTATCTCTTCCCTTCCTGATCTTGTGATCATTTTCTTTCTGGAATTCGGGGATGAATTCTTGTAAGGGGTGGAGACTGTAATATCCCGTGTTTTTAAATATTTTAATACTGCATCGGGATATGCAGTGTTAATAATTTTGTATATAATTATGATATTTTTACGAGTTGATATGTATTTAAAACTTATTTTAATTATTGTATATTATTTTAAGTGCTTTACGTAAAATTTTCCCGAGAATACTATTTTCGGGGAAATTTTCACGTAAATAATTTACTATTAATTATTTTAAATAGATTTCCGGACTTGCGTGAACTCATATATATTTTTAAAGTACTAAATAACGTGTATATGTGTATTTATTTATTTAATTAGGGTTTAATTAATTACCCTAATATTTTATTATTTATTAATTAGTTTTAATATATTTTAATTATTTTTATGTGTATTAAATTTTTAAAATATTAAATTATATGTGTGTGGTGTATAATTAATGTGTGTGATTTTATATTATTTTAATATATAGTGTAAAGTATATATATATACATATATACATTTAATATTAAATAAAAATAAAGTTTGAATTATTTACGGTTGTGCCATCGCCCACTTCTCCTTCTTCCCCGATCGATTTCAGCCCTCACCACTGCCTGCTATCCCGTTTTCTCACCGTCAGTGTGCCTCCCGGCATGCCACCTCCTTCCTCCAGCCGTTCCGCCGCCTGCAGAGCCCCTTTCCGGCATTGGGAAGCTTGTTTTGGTCGGAGAAGCTGAATTCTTTCTCACCGTCATTCACGGCGTTTTCGACCATCATTTTTGACACCACCGGTCTCTTTCTTCTCCTTGAGCTCTGGTGACCGTGATTCCAAGCTTTGTTTCACTTAAAATGGTCTTGATTTGCTTAGGTTTCGATTTTGGTAATTCAGCCATTTTAGGGTTCTTGATATTTTTGAACTTTGAATTGATTGATTCATGCAAAATTCCTTTACAAATGTTGATCCTAGTAGCTTAATCTACATGTGTGAATTTTTGGAGATTATTTTGATTTTTGGGTATTTTTGAATATTTTAATATTAATTTCTAATTTTCGAAAATTAATTAAATAAATTATGAAATTATGTTTAATGATAAATATAGGTGTTGAAATGAATTATAGAAATTTATTTGGAATTTTTATAAATTTTTATGTATTTATTTTGAATTTGTTTAGGTTTATGTAATTTTGGAAAATTAGGTTAATGGTGTTTTTAATTGAAATTAATTATTTAATTGAGTTTAATTATTGATATTATTGATAAATATGTTGAGAAAATTAATTTTGTGCAATTATATTATTTTTAGTGAATTTTTGGAGTAATTTTAGTATATATATATATATATAGGGGTATTTTGGTAATTTTACCCTAAATTGACTAAAAATGTAATTAAATTGGTTTTAATAGTTATTTAAGGTATAAAAATGTATTTCTATGATATAAGGGTATTTTTGGTATTTTTATATTATTATGTGAATTGTAGACCTCGGTCGGTAGACTGTAGTTTGGAGTTTGACCGAGGGGTTATGGATGAGTTTCTATGTCTGTTTTTCGAAGTGTGTTTCTTTGCAGGGCCGGCTGTACTCTTTGAGTAGAGAGATGCCCATTTTACAGGGGAGGTTCTGCCGAATTTTCGGTAGAATTCTCGTAAAACGTGATGTCCGGTCGAACCCTAATTTCTGATTCTGTGTCCAATATTCTAGATCGAGGTTCTAAGATTTTCTGTTAGGTTTATTCTAATGTCTTTTATTTTTATTTGTTTAGTTGCGTCGAGACCGAGGCCTAGTGGACCAGGCCCATCGGACCCATCTCGAGGAGCGCACTAAGTGTGAGTTACTATTTTATATATATGTGCTTTAGGGTGCATGATTTTAGAAATATATGTTTTATCTTGATTAAATATGCATAATAGTTTAATTATTACTTAAGTTTATTTTTAGTTTATTTTTGGTTTATTTTTTGTATATTTTAAACTATATGCATGTCTTTTTAATGAATTATGCTTAAAATGTTTTTGAATATATTTCTAGTTTATTTTGAAATAAAATTGGATTTATTTGACGTATATATACTCGAAATATACCTAGTTTACTTTTGGTATATTTTTAGTATATATATGGTTTATGTTGCTATTTTATTCAATTCATGCATCATTTATTTTATGAAGGTATGTTTTATAATTATAATGAAGGATATCAATAGAACGTGCGACCTAGTGGGCAGCACTAGGACCGAGTACGTACCGGTACGCCTATAGCATTTAGGCTATATTACTAACCATTTGTGGATATTGATTGGATATGATTATTTGATATGTGAGAAATGAATTGGGAGTGTGATTGCTGGAGCTCAGTTGACCAAGTGTCTCGGGGCCAATCACACCGACAATCAGACTGCTGGAGCTCGGTTGACTTAGTGTCTCGGGGCCAGTCTACTGTCCAAATGGATCAAGTGATTATATATTGGAATAAGTGAGCCTGTGTGGCTAGAGTGTTGTCTAACACTGTTTTAAGGTTACGATATTCTAGGGTTCTATTTGATCCTTCATAAACTGTGATTTTCAATCAAAATATATAAAATGATTTTATTGCATCTGTATGTAATTGCGTGTATATATACATATTATATATATACTTTTGATTGTGTGCATTGGCATTTAGCATGGATATATATATATTATAGTAATTCACTCAGTGAGGTCTGACTCCCCTCCGTTGACTATTTTTCAGGAGAGTCATCTTCCTCAGACCTCAGTAGCAGGCCTGTACGCCGGATTTCTTCCGCCCCGACTTCTTTATGTAAACTGCTTATCTGAGTATTAAGTTTTATTTTTATAATATAGACACTGCAATAGTTGTAGATAAATTATGGGTTTTATGTATTATATTTGTGTGAGTTATGTATTTTGAGAATTTGAACTGAAATTTGTATTAAAGGATTTATTTATATATGAGATACGGATTATTATTTTTATATTTATGATTTTATTTCCACTGCATTAAGAGCTGTTGTTATTATTATTGCATGTTTATTTTATTTTTAGGCTTGCTACAGGTTCCAGATTCGAAAGAATTCCCGTTCCCTAGCGCTGGTCATGGCCCTTGTTTTGGGTTATGATAATTTTTATATTATTATTGCATGTGTTTTGATTTTTAAGGCTTACTATGGGTTCCAGATTTGAAAGAATTCTCATTCCCTAGTGCCGATCATGACTCCCGAGTTTGGGTTAAGAAAAAGTTAGTATCAGAGCCTAGGTTTTTAGTGTTATGGACCTAGGTTATCAAAGTTGTGTTTTCTTTGAAACTACTGTAATAAATTAGGTTTGATTATATCATTAATAAGTTTTCCTTAATTTAGTTTTTTTGCATAATCATTAGGATGTCTGTTTGTTGTCCATTTTGTCTGAATTTTATTAGTTTTATCTTTTCAAAATAAGAAGGATGATGAGTCCTTTTAGGATGAGGTTTTACCTCCTGAGCCCTTAGCTAGGCATAGAGGCAAAAGTAAAGGTAGACCTCGAGGAGCGGTAGGTCGCTATAGACAAAGAGAGCTACAAGATGAGGAACCTGTAGAGCAAGAGTTTAAGGAAGCTGCTATACCTCTAGTTGCACTGCAGATGCATCCTTTTTATTAGCAGGGCATGTCTAACCCTGAGGCATCATTATTTTATGCCAGGGTGGTAGGATATCATTTAATGGGACTACATATCCAATAGATTTTTGCATAATATTGAGATAAGGACTCAGACTACTTATACCGAGTATCAATGGATTATGATAGTCAAGTTGTCTATTAACGGACCAGCCCTAAATTGGTTTGTTAAGGTCATTCTGTCATACATGACAATGCTGACCTAGGCTCAGTTTTGAGAGAGATTCATAAGATGTTTTTGTTTAGAGCCTATGCATATAAGTTACAAACTTCGATTGACGAATATTACTAAAGGTGACAAATCAGTAGAGGAATACACTAGAGCCTTCCTCAGACTGGGTTAATATGCAAAGGACTTGATAAGAGATCAGTACTTCATAATTATGATGTATGTCATTGGACTGGGTTCTATATTCGCTAGGATGCCTACTGTAGACCTTACTTTTAAGTCGGTGATGGAATTGGCCAAGGAGATAGAGCTCAAATTGGTCAGGTAGGGAGTTATGCTTGATTATTATCAGTTAGGAGGTGTATAGGCAGGAGGATCGTAGAGCACTTAGTACAACACTTTTTAGAGTAGCTTTGGCAATTAACAGAGAGGATCCTATTAGTATAGCTAGAGGCCTCAGCAGAGAGTCCACATGAGTAGTAGACATGGCTGTGGTGGACCACGTAGACCTATAAGATTTGGTTATAGTAGCAATGGTCAAATTTCGGGTTACAGTAGCACGAGATCAACAACTAATGCTTATCAGATGTGTGGGAGAGTTCATCAAGGATCGTACTACATCGCTCATAGAGCTTATTTCTGATGCAGATAGATGGGACATTTTGCCAGAGCATGTCCATATTCTGGTTACCAGCAGCAGTTTCCACAGTAGTCTATCACTAGTTTAGTTCCAGCTCCTTATCAGTTACCTCTAGGTCAGTATTTGAGTATAACATAACTTGTTGCCTAGTAGGGGTGTGGCAGAGGTAATAGAGGAGGTGTCAGGGGTTTTGGTCAGGCTTCCACCAGCTAGCAGTGAGGTCAAGGTTAAGCCAGAGTTTTCACCCTTACCCAGCAGGATGCTCAGGCATCCAATGCCATTGTTGCAGGTATACTTTTAGTTTGTTACTTAGATGCTAGAGTTTTGGTTGATCTGGGTGCCACACATTCTTTTTTGTCCCCTATTTTTGCTTCTAAGTCATATTGGCAAGCTTCGAGGATGGCTTTTCCTTTATCTGTTGCCACTCCTCTAAGCAATTCATTAGACACTGACGTGGTTCTTTCTAGTTCTTCGGTGTTAGTGGGAGGCAGAGAATTGTCAGTGGAATTAATATTATTGGATGTGATCCTTGGTATGGATTGGTTATCTCACCACTATGCCATTGTGGATTATCAAAGTAAAAACTGATTTTTAGAATTCTAGATGAATAAGAGTTTAAGTTTATGGGTGATAAGAGTTTTGTACCTCAGAATCTCATTTTCACTATTATGGCTAAGAAGATACTAAGGAAAGGCTGTCAAAGATACTTGGCACTTGTCAGGGATACTTTAATTGAGAAGTTTTCTCTCATAGATGTTCCAGTAGCTTGTGAGTTTCCTAACGTTTTTCCTGAGGAGTTATCGAGTTTACCACCTCACACAGAGATTGAATTCTATATAGATGTGGTCCTAGGTATAACTCCTATTTTGATGTCACCCTACAGAATGGCCCCTGTAGAGTTAAAGGAATTAAAGAAACAATTGTAAGACTTGTTAGACAAGGGTTTCTGTAGACACTCAATTTCGGGATGATATGTTATGGATGTGCCAAAGGACTCCAATGATGAAAATATCATGAATAGGTCTTTGAAACTTAATCTTTAAAATTCTAAGGGTTTAAATGCATCTTTTAAAGGAAGGATTTAGTATTTATTTAAGGACTAAATTGCAATATTTTTTTAGGACCTAATTGCAAAACTTAAATTCTTTCAGAGGTCTTTTTGTAATTAAATGTTAAAAAAAAAACCTATCAGAATTACACTAATTCTGATCGAAATTGTATAATTCCGATCGAAATTGCACAATCCCAGTCAGAATTGAATTCTTTCGTCTGTTTTTTTTATTTTTTAAATTCAATCCTAATTGGTTTTTAACTCATAATTGGCTTTTAACTCAATTCTAATTGATCTAAAATTCCTAAATATAATTTTAAGTATTAATTTTATATTTTTAGGAATTAGAATCATGTTAAGATTGGGCTAGGTTTTCTAGTTCTTTTTCCACTATATAAGAGGAGGAGGCGGAAGAAAAAAGAGAAGAAAAAAAAGAAAAGAGGGAGGCAGGAGAAAAAAAAAGAGAAACGTGTTTTTGAACAGGATTTTTTAATTCTTTTTCCTTTTTTTGAGTTTTTTTCTACAAAAATTCCTTTTGGTTTATCAATTAATTCAAGAACTTGGAGAATTTTTTAAGAAGAAGATTTGAAGACTTGTCAAGAAATTACAAATATAAGGAGTAGCCCAAATCACTCATAAGCATCCTCATCTTTTTCTTATTCTTTTTATTTATTTATTTATTTTTTATATTATTAATTATTTTTATTCTTTCGAGTTATTATTATAATTTATTCATTAATTTTATTTTATTTTTTTGTGGTGATTTTGGAGGAAAACGCATGGTGATCCATGTAGATTAGACTAACTTAGGAATTATGTGATTTATTTAATGCATTATTTACCTGTATATTTCATGACTAGTTTGCCTTGGAGTTGATTGTTTTTAGGGTTTATATGAAATTGCATGTAAATAGAGAATACGATAGTAATTCATAAAGTAATTCTAAATGAATACAAGACTAAAAGAAGTTGGTATTCCGTATCAAGAATCTCCTAGTTGTGGTGCTAGCTTTCTTTTAAGGAATCGAGTACCACCTTTTCGATTTGTCCCAATTATTACCCTGGGTGGTGACTCCTCATCTCCACGCCATGTCTTTGTGACAGTGGTTAGTGTGTTCTCTAGAGCCCTGAGCTTAAACAGTGTCGCAGTTGCTAAAATTTTGGACTCACGCTAAACTCCACCGTCTACAGTGGCAACTCCACTGGGGATAAGAGATACTGATTCTTTTTGTGTTCTTTAGAATTATTTTATTAATTATTATTTTATTCTTGCATTCATTCTACATGTCCCTATTAACCGATGGCGTTGGTTTATGATTCCATGATTCCATTAGCTTTATGGGGTTGTAGATTGGCTAACCATCACTCTTAGCCTTAACTCAATCTAAGAGAGATTGTCAGGCTCATCTAACTAGGGCCTGTAAGCCAAGTCCTTAAGAGGGGTAGTCTTCTCTCAAGTTTAGAAAGGATGCCGAGCCCTTCTGACCTTGGATCGTAACTTAAGTCCTAAAGGAGGGCATCTTGCTAAGGGAACTTTAACCTTTTTATCGGACCCTAACCATATATAATGGCTTAGTTATTTCCCATAGGATCTACCCAAATTTCTTGTGAATGTTACCATGAGGTATTTCTATCTATAAAGGCCCAAGCCTATACTTTAGAAGCCCGTTTAGGTTAATAAAGATTGGGCTAATCTTTTACATATAGAAATGCTATTTCTATGCTTCTACTGCTTTGAGAGATTTGGCATGTGCGTCGATCCCTGATATCCTTTGTTGATATTAAGACCAAGATAAAAAATCCTAGGAAAAGAGACTCAACATTGAATACGTGTCTAGGAGAAATAATGTTGGAAGGATGTATATATACCTAACTCATTACTTGCTATTTGTTGCATAGCATGTGCATCATGCATACTTGCATCTTATGCATTATACTAACAATTTGTCTTTTAGCCATCATAGATTCATCCGGGTCTTCTTATGTTTGGAGTGAAAAAGGTGGCAGACTAGTAAGAACTGATTCAAGCCCCCAATTGATCACGAAAGAGATCCTTAGCAGACTGGAAAAGAGCCCCATTAATCCATTCTATTTAGAAGCTACACAACCTAAATAAACTGAAAGAATGGAACAACAAGAGGGAGGAAACCAGACCCTATAAGATGTCAAAGGAGCACTGATGGATGATATAAGAGCAATGATGCAAGACGAGTTAAAATAAGCTCTAGCGGGACTGATGCCACCACCTGCTGTTATTGCACCACCTGTCACGGCCAATCCACCTGCCATTGCTACACCACTTGCTCTGGCTAACCCACTTGCTATGGGTCCACTACCTGTTAATAATGACAATGCTGGGGAATTAAAGCTGGATGATCTTGAGAGTTATATGATTGAAAAAGAAAAAAAGGAATCACTTGAGCAAGTTCAAGAGCTAGAATCTAGACATATGAAGGCATTAACTCAAAAGATGTCTAAGATGGAGGAGTTGATGAGGGGACAAGGCCTAGGATACCCGTTTGACTTTGATGATGTGATGCAATTTGAGGACAAACTACCTGACAAATTTAAGATGCCATAGCTGCAGAAGTTCGATGGTACTGAGGACCCGAAGATGCACCTTAGTCAATACACAACTACTATGAGTACCACTAAGGCTCCCTTGTCTGTGGTTACCAAGTTATTTGTATTGTCCTTAGAGGGTATAACCGTTAATTGGTATTATGGGTTAGAGAAGTCTATCTGAGCATATTGGAGGGAGTTATGCACTACTTTTCTAAAGCAATATGACTATAATACTAGGCTTGAGGTGTCCATAAGAGATTTAGAACTAACCAAGTAGAAGCCCAATGAATCATTTTTAGATTTTCTGACTAGGTTCATGAATGAGGTGGGAATGATGAAGAACAACTTGGTAGAGAAGGATCATGTTAGAGTGATAGTCTGAAATGTGTCACCTATCCTAGTGGAGAGGTTGCAAATAATGAACCCCAAGACATTCGTAGACCTTTATGATGATGGGTTACAGGCTAAAGAGATTGAAAATGAGATAAAGAAGGCTACTGGGAACACCGGAGCAAGAAGCTACCCAACCGGAGGCATACAATAAGGAAGCACTAGTCGGGTTGTAGGAGTCCATGCTATTCAATAACCAAGGAGGTTCTTAAATTTTAAACAACCTTTGTCAAAAGTCCTAGAGTGCCTAATAGAAAAGGGCTTACTTTAACCTTTACCTACTCTAAACCCACAAAATCCAAATATCCCAGGCTATAATCCGAATGAACACTGTAAATTCCACCAAAACCACTAACACTCCATAGATAACTGCATCTGCCTCAAACATGAAATCCAAAACCTTATAGACTTTGGAAAAATCATAGATCCTAAAAACCTAGCACCAGAAGCAATCCTTTCCCAAACTACCGAAACATGCCATCTCCAACAACTATAATGATAAACTACGGAGTAAGTGAGAAAGAAGTGCTAAACTCCTTTAAGGACCTAAACCTTAAAACCAATGAGAAATCTCCTAATGCCCCTAAAGATGTGGAGTAAGTTGAAGATTTGCTGGGTTAGCCCTCAAGCAAGTTCGACTATAAGGTGTTTTACATTAAACCACCTTCTTTTGACATACCCTTTGAGTCAATTATACCTACAGGATGGGGTGAGGAGTTTGAGGATGATAAGATGCAAGAAAACAAAACACATAAAGTGGAAGTATAGAAGAATGGAAAGAAAGCAAAACCACTGAATGAGAGTTTCATTAAAGAAGGATATGGAAAGTATTACCTCAGTGTAAAGGAACCTGTCAACATGCCCGGTGTGAAATGGGAGTAAGATCTACAAGGAATGGATTGTTGAGAACCTGGTGCAAGACAACAAGGATGAGGAAATGCAAGAATAGCTATTATGTCAGCCACCTGAAGGACAAACGCCATAAGACTTAGCATCCTTAGCATCTAGAATAAGAAATAAATTTTCTTATTGTCTACTTTGAATAAAATTTTAGTTTCTTTAGAACTTGTTTTATTTTAGTGATCGATGATATAAATTTTGATTATGCTCACTTATGTAATATGCATCTTGATGGTACTACGCATTGTGATATTGATCGCATCTGCATGTTTGACAAAAATTTAATTCAATTAGATTCATTTAGTATGGGCACAAATGTAAACTTAAAGAATAGTCTTATATCACATGACATAACTTCTAAAGAGAGTAAAATTTGAGGAAAAATAAGAAGAATAATAAAAAAGAGAAGAAAAAAAAAGAGAGAGAAAAAGAATAAAAATAGTAAGGCGAAAAATTAGAGAGAAAAATTCAGGATTAATTGATTATAAGAGTTGTGTCATGTGATGTAATGAATGTTCTCATTTTTGCCCTAATGAATGAGTAAAATTGAATTGGAGATTTTTTTTCAAATATCACATATTCATCTTTATCATATTGCATAAGTATCTGAATGGAAAGACATTACATAATGAAAGCTAAAATCAAAGCTATGAGATCACTATTTTAGTTATGTTTCCTTTGTAATTTTCCTTATAAGCCTAGGGTCCCCTTATACCTTGAGAATTCAAATGGCTCAATAACTTGCAATGTAAGTCTTGTCCTACAACTATCATTAATCATTGCATTAATATCAAGCTTCATATTCTGCTTAAGAGTTCTTCAAAGAGCAAGTCCAGAACTCACTTTGGTCAGTTTGCCCATTTCTCTACATCTCCAATGCATGAGATTACAACTAATAGGGTTAATAAGTCAAAGGATCAACAATGGCAGTGAATGAACTGGGTCTCTTGCACATAAAAATGAAACAAGCCTGCTAGAATAGCATGAATGAATTCAGAATGAAATTGGAGGCAAAATGTAACTCTGGGGGCAAGTTGGAATAGAACAGTCAATTCAAATTCAAAAAGTGAAGATGGAGCACTGATGTATAAGAGTCAGCAAAAGAATATTGGGGGCAAAAAGAAGTAAACTACAGCCAATAGCTCATCAATACAGCCTAGCCCAGTCCTTTATTTGACAAATTGTATCAGAAGGCCTAACATCAGAAGTACCAATCTCAAAGTATCCAATGTTTAAAGCTACCAGCTACTGATGAAGTGCTTCATTCTTATAATCCAAGATTAATAATATAGCTTTACTCTAAACACAAGACCTATTAGGATTATGCATATCATATATAGCATGCATACACTTGCATACATATTTTGTGAAACACTTGTTTTATATAATAAAAGCCTTTAAGCCTAGACAAGATCATGCAAATACTCTACTACTAACATTTGAAATTAGTGTTGGAAGAATAGGAAAGTAGTCAGAGTATCCACATGTGAAACATGTGAAAGAATGAAAATAAGAGGAGTGACACTACCAAGAAGCATTATCCTGGAAACTTCAAGAGGCTAGATAGGATGCTTAAGCTCCTTAGATTTAATATGCTAGTGATACATGCGCTCGGCCCTAAAAAGGGAAGAATGCACTCAAAACTTGAGATGAATGAACTCTGAAAACTTTTTTGATTATGAAATAAAAACCTCTAACTCCTAAATCTTTTCTTTTGTAGGAAATGTTGGGAAGAGAAATGAAGTTCTATACCATAGCATCAATGGGATAAAGCCTCAACTCAATGGTGGAGTATTATAACCCTACGATCAGAGACAAATCTAAAGGGAAAAAAGTGAATGAAGAAGGTGAAAGGAACCGATACATCAATGAGAATGGGAAAGGTTGCAAATGCTAATCATTCATCAGAAGTCTCATCTTGCACGGAAAACACTCATTAAGATAATAAAAAGGGAAGTAACAGAACTCTATTCCTTAGATTCTATTATAAAGAACCCTCTCAATCATAAAATTCACAAATTGAAAGTAATTCATCCACTTCATGAGATCATGTGCAAAAAGCCTATCTTATGACTTTTGATCATAGTGGCTTTCTTTTATTAGCCTCACAAAATTCAAATGAGTAGTTAACAATTTTGTGCTGAGAGTTTATAAACTTTAATCAATCTAATGCTTGCTTTGCACCCAAACGAGGGGAAGAAAATGCAAAAACAAAATCTGTGGACATGAAGCATAAATTTCTTGAATTTTAAAGTATCTTTTCAGTCTTTTGAATAATAAATGTGCATATAATCTACTCCAATGCTCAGAAATGAGTATGAATACAAAATCCCTTGACGATATCCATGCTGAGTAATACTAAAAAAGCGGAGGAATACTAAGAGGAGAATAGAAAAAAGAGCAAGCATAATTTACTCTAATGCTTAGAAATGAGTAAGAGTATCAACGAAAAATCTCTAGCGATATCCATGATGAGTAATACAAAAAAGGCAGGGGAATACTAAAAGAGGACCATGCCCAAAATTGCTCTATTTACTCCAATGCTCTATATGAGCATGAGTATCCAAAGGACCTTTCCAACGGTATACATGTTGAGTAATATGAGAAAGGTGAGGGAATACTTGGATAAGGAAGGAAAGCATAAAAATAACTCAAAGGCTATTTTGATACTCAGAATTTGATCTTTTTATGCTAATTTTTCATGAGTTTTGTTTAGTAAATTCTTCCTAAAATTAGGTGTGGAAGTAAGCTCTTCACTTGGTAAAAGATATGCTCTCAGTATAAGATGGTTAATGATGCCTTTGACCTTTATAAATGGCGAATAAATGACAATCATGAAAGTAAAAAAATAGTCAGATTCGTTAAGAGTACGCTGTCTCGTGAAAAGTGATGAATTTTCTCATAAAATTTTCAACACTATAAGGTACTTTTGTACTTTCATCTTGTTAAAACTAACTTTAAAAATTCTGTAGGAAATTCAAATTTAGAAGGGGGTATACTCAACTTGTAAAGTCAATCAACACTATAAAATTCAAAGTCAGTCAACAAAAGTGCTAATTAGTCAGCACAAAGAATCCAAAGCATTCAACTCAAAAAACTAAAGATAAAAATCAGTGAACAATTATGGATTATAGTAACATCAAAAGTGAGCAATGAAAGGATTGCAGCTAATTGCGAGCAATTATGGATTGCAGCATCATTAGTGAGCAGTAAAAGGTTGCAGCTAATCGCGAGCGGTTTTGGACTACAGCATCATCTGTGAGCAATGAAAGGGTTGTAGCTAATCGCACAAGAAATTATGGACTATAGCATCAAAAGTGAGAAATGGAAGGGTTGTAGCTAATCGTGAGCAATTATGGATTACAACATAATTGCATAAACAATCGACATCATATGACTAAGTGTGATGTTCCTTTTCAAATTAGACTATACGACCGAGTGTAGTTAGCATTGTACGACCGAGTGCAATGTATCTTCAATTGATTATATGATCAAGTACAATCAACATCATATGATTGAGTGTGATGTTCCTTTTCAAAACAGACTATAAGACCAAGTGTAGTCGGCATTATACGACCAAGTGCAATGTATCCTCAATCGATTATACGACCGAGTATAATCGGCATCATATGATCGAGTATGATGTAATTTTTTAATGCTATATGTCCAAGTGTAGTTAACATAATACAACTGAGTACAATGTGTTTCATTCACCCAAGGTTATACTCATACGACCGAGTATAACCTTGAGTATAATCAATATCATACGATCGAGTATGATATGTCATTTGAAATGTTGTACATCCGAGTATAGCAAATTCATAAGCAGAAGCTTCAAGGAGTGCAGGTAAGTATCCTAACTTTCAATTTAGAAATTGGGTGCTATTTTACTTTGCCATAATTTGTCAAGCAAACAGCGACAAAGGGGGGGGGGTAACTGTAGACACCCAATTTCAGGATGATGTGTTATGGATGCGCCAAAGGACTCCAATGATGAAAATATCATGAATAGGTGTTCGAAACTTAATCTGTAAAATTCTAAGGGTTTAAATGCATTTTTAAAGGAAAGATTTAGTGTTTTTAAGGACTAAATTATAATATTTTTTTAGGACCTAATTGGAAAACTTAAATTCTTCTAGGGGTCTTTTTGTAATTAAATATTAAAAAAAAATATTAGAATTACACCAATTCCAATCGAAATTGCACAATCTTGGTTGGAATTGAATTCTTCTATTTTTTTAAAATTTTTTAAATTCAATCCTAATTGGTTTAAAATTCCTAATTGGCTTTTAACTCAATCCTAATTGATATAAAATTCCTAAATATAATTTTAAGTATTAATCTTATATTTTTAGGAATTAGAATCATGTTAGGATTGAACTAGGTTTCTAATTATTTTTCCACTATATAAAGAGGAGGAGGCGGAAGAAAAAAGAGAAGAAAAAAAAGAAAAGAGGGAGGCGGGAGAAGAAAAAAAGAGAAATATGTTTTTTAAGAGGGTTTTTTAATTCTTTTTTCTTTTTTTGAGTTATTTTCTACAAAAATTCCTTTTGGTTTATCAATTAATTCAAGATCCTTGGAGAATTTTTGAAGAAGAAGATTTGAAAACTTGTCAAGAAATTACAAATATAAGGAGTAGCCCAAATCACTCATAAGCATCCTTATCTTCTTCTTATTCTATTTATTTATTTCTTTTTTATATTATTAATTATTTTTATTCTTTTGAGTTATTATTATAATTTATTCATTAATTTTATTTTATTTTTTTATGGTGATTTTGGAGGAAAACACATGGTGATCATGTGGGAGGGATGAATGCATGAGAAGTTCGTGGAAAACTATAGATAAAGCCTCGTAGAGACTTAGTTTATAGGGTTTTTATTTTATTTATTACTTAATTTTTTATTTTATTAACTATTTTATGAATTAATGTAATAGCCCCAATAGTGGGAGTAATGAAGTTATGTGTGTGGTTGCATGTTTATTTTGATTAAATTGATTAGTAAAATTAGATTTTTAATTAGGTAATTACTTAAAATCAATGGAGGAAGTAGATTAATTTAGGTTGCATATTAATAAAATTAGGGTTTTAGTAAGGATCAATTTAATTATTTGTTTGATCTTACTTAATTGTTTTTTTTTTTTATGTTTTTATTTGTTTTTGGGCTAATATATTATTTTCATGTGTTTTGGGCCTTAAGCCCATTTTAAGTATTGATTTATTTATTTAAGTTTAAGTTATTTTCTTTTAGTCCATCTCACTTAATAATTAATTAGGCTTAATTAATTAAAATATATTTTTAGGTCCATAATTAATTAGATTTTAGGTTAGAAATATCCTTAGGCCCATTTAGTTAATTAGACATAGGCTCACCTAATTTAACTTAATTAATTTAGACTTAGCCCACTTAATTAAAGCCTTTTTTGATAATTTGTAAATTTAAGACTACATTTAATTAAAATATGTAGAATTAGATCCACTAATTTAAATATTCCATAATTTGTAGAATTAAGGCCATTTTTAATTAAAACAAGTAGACTTAGGTTCATTTAATTAAAATTAAAAGGAATTAATTTGTAGGTTCATTTATAAATTAAAACATGTAGATTTAGCCCATTTCATTAAAATCCATGTAGATTGGACTAACTTAGAGATTATGTGATTTATTTAATGCATTATTTACCTGTATATTTCATGACTAGTTTGCCTTGGAGTTGATTATTTTTAGGGTTTATATGAAATTGCATGTAAATAGAGAATAAGATAGTAATTCATAAAGTAATTCGAAATGAACACAAGACTGAAAGAAGTTGGTATTCCGTATCAAGAATCTCCCGGTTGTGGTGCTAGCTTTCTTTTAAGGAATTGAGTACCACCTTTTCGATTTGTCCCAGTTATTACCCTGGGTGGCCACTCCTCATCTCCATGCCATGTCTTTATGATAGTGGTTAGTGTGTTCTCTAGAGCCCTGAGCTCAAACAGTGTCGCAGTTGCTAAAATCTTTGGCGTACTCTAAATGCCGCCGTTTACAGTTTCATTAGACCCAATGTTTCTCCTTGAGGTGCACTAATCCTATTTATGAAGAAGAAGGATGGTACATTGAGACAGTGCATAGATTACAAAGAGTTGAATAAGGTGACAGTGAAGAATAAGTATCCTCTTCCGAGGATAGATGATTTGTTTAATCAACTTCTGGGTGCACAGTTCTTTTCCAAGGTTGACTTGGGATCAGGTTATCATTAGTTATGGATAAGTGAAGTCGATGTTCCTAAAATGGCATTTTGTAATCGTTATAGTCACTTTGAGTTTTTGGTAATGTCTTTCTGGTTGACTAATGTACCAACTGCTTTTATGGACCTGATGAAATAGTTTGTGGATCAGTTTATGGTATTCTTCATTGATGATATACTAGTGTATTCGAAGAGTATGGAAGAGCACGTATATCACTTGAGGACATACTGCAAACACTGAGAGAGCGTCAACTTTATGTTAAATTCTCAAAGTGTGATTTCTAGTTGGAGAGTGTTGCATTCCTTAGACAAGTGGTGTCTAAAGACGGTATTCAAGTTGATCCATAAAAGACAGAGGCAATGTCTGAGTGGCCCCGACTAACATCAGTCACAAAGATTCAAAGTTTTCTAGGTTTGATTGGGTATTATAGGATATTTATGCAAGATTTCTTAAGAATTACAGCTCCTATGACTCACCTAACTCAGAAGAATGTGAATTTTGTATGGTCAGATGCTTATGAGAATAATTTTCAATTACTAAAGGAGAAGTTAACCACAGCTCCAGTTCTGACTTTGCCTAATGGAGTAGACAAGTTCATTGTGTATTGTGATACCTCTAGAGTTAGCCTAGGTTATGTGTTGATATAGAATGGTAGGGTGATAGCTTATGCTTTGAGGCAGTTGAAGAAGCATGAATGGAATTATCCTACTCACGACCTAGAGATGGCTACAGTGATATTTGCTCTTAAGATTTAGAGACATTATTTGTACGGGGTGACTTATAAGATTTTCACAGATCATAAGAGCCTGAAGTACATTTTCCAATAGAGAGATATGAACTTGAGGCAAAGGAGATTGTTAGAACTCCTGAAGGATTATGACTATGACATTCTTTATCATCCAGGCAAAGCTAATATGGTAGCAAATGCTTTGAGTAGGAAGTCTTTGGGTAGTCTTGCTCATATTTGTGTGGAGAGGAGGCCTTTGATCCAAGAGTTGCATGAGTTAGTGGATCAAGGTTTGATGATGAAGATTAGTAGATAAGGTGGATTATTAGCTTAGTTTAGAGTCAAATCAGTATTGAGAGATAGGATTAAGGTAGCTCAAGGCTGAGATCCTATTCTAGCATAGCTTAAGGAGAATGTTCATGCAGGGAAGTTCACTGATTTTACACTTGATGATAAAGGTGTTTTATGGATTAGTGGTAGATTATTTGTTCTTGATGTGGATAATTTGAGAGAAGAGATCCTTAAAGAAGTGCATTCTATAGCTTATAGTGTACATCCAGGTGTCACTACTATGTACCATAGTATCTAAGATTTGTACTGGTGGGATGGATTGAAGAATGATGTAGCTAATTATGTTTCCAATTGCTTAACATGTTAGCAGGTGAAAGCTGAGCATCAGAAGCCTTCTGGGAAGCTTCAGCCTCTTCCTATTCTTAAGTGGAAGTGGGAGATAATTGCTATGGCTTTGTGGTAGGATTACCTCATTCGAAGGATGGATACGATTGCATCTGGGTGATTATGGATAGCTTAACCAAATCAGCTCACTTCTTGCCAGTTAAAGCCACTTATTTTGTAGTTAAGTTAGCTAAACTGTATGTTAAGCATGTTGTGTGCCTTCATGGAGTGCCTATTTCCATTGTATCTGATAGAGGTTTAGTATTTACCTCTCAATTTTAGCAGAAGTTGCAGAAAGCAATAGGCACTAGGCTTGATTTCAGTACTATTTTTTGCCCTCAGACAGATAGTCAATCTCGTAGGACAATTCATACACTTGAGGATATATTAATAATGCATGTATTGGATCCTGGAGGTAGCTAGGATGATCATTTGCCACTAGTAGAGTTTGCATATAATAATAGTTACCATAACAGTATTGAGATAGCACCTTATGAAGCTCTATATAGAAGGCAGTGTAGATCCCCTCTATATTGGGATGAGATTGGAGAGAGAGCATTGAATAAACCTAAGACTATTCAGGATGTAACTGAGAAGGTTGCTATGATCATAAGACGATTAAAAATTACAACTAGTAGACAAAAGAGCTATGTGAAACCAAAGCACAGAGATGTGGAGTTTCAGGTTAGAGACTATATATTTCTAAAGGTGTCTCTGATAAAGGGTGTGATGAGGTTTGGCAAGAAGGGAAAATTAGCACCAAGATATATTAGACCATTCAAAATTCTAGAGAGAGTGGGCATGGTTGCATATCGATTGGCTTTGCCTTTAAATCTATCTCAAGTGCATTCAGTGTTCCATATCCCGATACTGAGGAAGTATATTTCAGACCCTTCACACATGTTGTAGCCTGAGAGTGTGGAAGTGAATGAAGACTTGACGTACGGGGAGGAGCCAATTGTGATAGTGGACTATCAAGTTCATCAGTTGTGTTTGAAGCCGACTTCGAATAAAAAATACATTAAAGTGCAAAACACTATTTCAGTTCTATCTAATAGTGATCGAGACAGTACAAGAATAAAAATAGCAGTATAATAGAGAGCAGTCAGACACAGGCACACAAAAAGTCAGGAATACAAAAGCTCTAAATCATTCATCTCGTGCTCTGGTATTAGGCCATGGGCTCCATCCTCTGGTAGGGTCATCAGGATGATGAGTGTCTAGAGATCTAGCAGATGAAATCCCAACACTATGCGAATCAAAGCCCAAGTCTGCAAGCTGCCGACGAAGCATCTTATTCTCCCGCTCTAGACCATTGGAATAGCTCTGCATACATGGAAAACACCATGTCATATGCATTACATGCAAAACATGCATACATTTGCATTGTCTCAATGAGGGCGTTTACCCGCCAACTGTCTGTAACCTGTATCGTAAATAATCTCTGCGATGAGGCAAGTCCATATAGATACTCTGCTTGTTTCCGAGGAATCTTTTTTATAAAATTTTATTAATATCAATGTCAAGTGTATAGATCCATACAAGAAATAAAGCAAGCAGACTCACATGAGAAGCATTTGGTGGATAAAAGCTAGGAAGTTGAGCATCACCAAACTGCATCTGCTACTCAATTGGAGCCTGAACAATGGGAGCCCAGTAGAACATAGACTTGTCTAAAAGAGAGACATCGCCAAGCATAGCACCGATAAAGTCCCCATCATGACTAGACCCAACATGCTAAGTAGGATGACCAGGACTAGGTTTGGGCTTAGGGCTCTTAATCTCTGGAGCAATCTCAGTCTCTAGAGCAATCTTAGTCCCCTCATCGGTATCAATAGGAGAGCAAATTTTCTCAAACTGTAAAGAGAAGGAGTGAGTCATAGGTTCTAGAAACAGAAGCTAAAATCATGTGAAATTACCTCATCATCATTAATAAGAACATGCTCCAAAAGGCTCTCATGGATAAACTGCTGATAATATCGAGAACGCTCAAGGAAATCTGAGGCAGCATATCCCTGTAGTGCATCTCTCAGCTTTGAACCTATAAGATGTGAGCTGTGGAGCATAGAGGAGGGGATATCAGATGGAATGCGACGTCGAGAAGGGCCAGCAGACTAGTGATACACTCGCTCCCCTATATACCACATCAGACAGCCATAACCAGAGAGCAGGATCCTCATAGGCTCTAAGCGGGCTGCAACCACCATGAAATCATATCGCTAGGTGTCTTCAGCATCCTCTAATCAATCAAAACTTATCTGCAATTTATGTAAATTAAATCAAATTTCTATTAAACTATAGCATACTAATGATTTTATTTTTCCTTACCAGGTGCTACTCGATAGTGTTCAACTGATCACGGTATGTTTGCAAAGTGTTCCTATTGTTAGCAAGGCGAGGAGAACCCCATCTCATCATCAGAGGAAAGGTCTTATCAGAACTGATAGTGTTAAAGCCTCGAATCAGCCCGATCTCTATGCTCCAGATCTAAAAAAAGAGAACACATCAGAAAAAGAAAAAAAGAGCAAAACTATAGAGATCAAATAAAGGAGAACATACATGCAAGACATGCCAAAAGCCACACATCACGATAGCACCTCTATAGACAGTGTCCAGTCTGTAATAAATATAAGCAAGTGCAGTAGATCCCCAATCTAATGTGACAACTCGATCCAAGTCACGAAGGGGACCCAACAGAGCAATACTGACCTCATGAGCAGTCTTGCAAAAGAGGGTCATGCCTAATAATATTAAAAGGAAACACCTCGCCTTATGAATAATCTGATGAGGAATCAAAGTAGGAAGGCATCTAAATCCCTCAACTAATGATGAAAGAAGAATGTTCTTCTGATTCTTCCATGCTGGGGTGAACCCGATCAAGTCGCGCACGTACTGACTCCGTGCATGCTCTGGAAGACTGCAATAGCTAATGTCAAATGGAACTAGGGGTCCCCTAAAGGCAATCCCAGTGATAGCAGAGAAGCTCATATGTAAAATGGTCAGCTCACCTACACGAGTATGAAAAGTGTGGGTAGTATCCATCCATCGCTCGATCAAAGCAAATAAAGAGTAACGGTCAGATCGGCCTCGAATAGTCGAAAGTGTAGCGATGAAATGCCTGAATTCAGAAGCCCAAATCAGATGTGTCACTTGTTCCAGCAGTCCATGAAATAATTCTCAGGCTAGATTGAAACAACCCATGAACTTCATCAGACGCTATTTTGATTTCATAAAGAAAATAATAATTAATTAATTAAAAGATTAATTAATTAATCAAAGAAGTTAAATTGAAGGACTTGATTAGTTAATTAATTAATTAATTAATTGCCCTAAAAAAAATTCTGATCGGCAATATAGATTGTCGATCGGCAATCTACCATGCCAATCGACATTAACTCGATGGATCAGAAATCTGGAATTCCGACCAGAATCTAGACATCTGATCCTCCATTCTAACAACCCGGGAGTCAAATTTCATATTTTCAAAGTTAATATCAGTTTATCATGCATTTTCATATTAATTTCTGACTAATATACATGTCAATGTCAATTTATATTCTGTAACTAACTCTAATTACTGATTATATAGGTAATATTTTTGCAGAAATAAATAGAAGCAAGAAAAGCTACCTCATTACCCACATCTCTGCACCTGTGGGTATATAAATGAGTCAAGGGAAAGATAGGTGAGTTTTCTTCAAGTTCTAGATTATTCTGAGGAAAAAGAAGAGGCAGAATCCTCTAACATTTTGAATTATTAGCTCCCTCATGTTGTTTGCGTGACGAGGAGGCCATAGGATTAGACGGATTGCAAATCGGACAACAAATGGTGAAGAAATAAAGAAAAGAAAAATCAAGATCAAGTAAAAAAAAAAAGAAAAGAATGGGAAGAGAAGTGAAGTGATTGAAAAAAGGGAAAGAATATATAAAATGGAGAATATAAATTTTAATCCTTTCAATTTATTCACTTTTTATCTATCTTTTCTTTTGCAATTTGGTCCATAATTGCACTCTGATTAGGAACATGTTCCTAATTAAATCATGACATTCATCAAATTAATAATTCATTGAATTATTAAGATTGCATAATCAATCTGTGATCCTGAATCTTCTGTCAAATACAGAATACAGAATAAGATTACAAAACTCATTTTTTGCATTTTACATGCATGATTTCAATCAAAGGTTTCATATGCTGCACAGTAGCTATGATATGAATTTCAAATCATTATGTTATGTGTTGCACACTAGTCATAACCTTTATTATGTTATGTACTACATAGCAGCTATGACCTAAACTTTCAAATTCCTCATTACTAGACGTTCCACAAGAACTATAGCAAGTTTTCAATTCAATTACACTAGACATCCCATAGGGAATATAGTGTGCATCGTTAGACATCCCACAGGGAATATAATAAAATTCAATTCAACTACACTAGACGTCCCACAGGGAATATAGTGTGCATCGTTAGACGTCCCACAGGGAATATAATGATATTTCAATTCAAGACTATACGACCGAGTGTAGTTGGCATTGTATGATTGAGTGCTATGTATCCTCAATTGATTATACGACCGAGTATAATCAGCATCATACGACTAAGTATGATGTAATTTATTTTAATTCATCTACACTAGACATCCCACAGGGAATATAATGTGCATCGTTAGACGTCCTATAGGGAATATAATGAAATTCATCATTGCTAGATGTTCCACAGGAACTATAGCAAATTTCAACTTATCATTACTAAACGTCCCATAGGGAATATAGCGAAACTCATTTGCATAAAGTCCACTAGACATTCCATAGGAAATATAGTGCGACTTATCAAACACTACACCTTGCTCAATAATGTGAGCATCAATCTATCACTTAGGATACAATCGAGTGTCCTAATTTATTTCTTTTGAAATTGTGTGCTTTTATTGCTTTGCCGCAATTTATCAAGCAAACAACGACAAAGGGGGGTAACTGTAAGCACCCAATTTCGAGATGCAATTATGCATAATTGCGACGTAAGCCCCTATGATGAAATTTATTCAAAAATTGAACTTAGTTGTTGATTTTATGGACTTTAGGGACACAAAGTAAAGTTTCCACTCTAAGTGCTCTACAACTGTTAAGTTCTCATCTGGAAACTCCAAATTCCACTGCTCTTCATCTTTGATCACATTCTAAGCTAAGAATTCTACTACTGCTCTTCCCTTGATTACCTTTGTAGTAATGTATTCTATATCAAATTCAGTTAAAAGTACCAACCATCGAGACATTTTTCCAGTTAAAGTCGATGCTTGAAATAGATACCTTAGAGGGTCTATTCTTGAAATAGCTTGAACCTTGTACGATTGAAAATAATGCCTCAATTTTCTCGTAGCCCAAATCATGATCAGATATGTCTTTTTTACTAAATCATATTTTTCCTCGTACGACAGAAACTTCTTACTCAAGTAGTACACTGCGTGCTCTATTCCTTCTGACCTTTCTTATGCTAACATTGCCCCCATTGCATTCTCTTCTAAATCCAAGTACAAAACTAATGGCTTACCCTATCTAGGTGGTTTCAGAATAGGTGGATTAACAAGATACTCCTTGATCTTATCGAAAGCTTTCTGACAATCATCATTCCACTTAACTGGTTGATCTTTCCTTAAGAGCTTAAAGATAGGGCCACAAATGTTAGTGAGTTTTGCGATAAACCTACTAATATACTGCAATATGCCAAGGAATCCTCTTACTTCTTTCTCCGTCTTTGGTGTCGGTAATTACTGGATGGCTTTCACTTTATCCGGATCCACTTCATTTCCTCAGTAGCTCACTATATGTCCTAACATTTTCCCTGAAGTAACCCTAAAAATGCACTGATGATGGATGATGGTTCAGTTATAAATGTATGCCCACTAAAAATCCTACCTAATTTGGGTCTAAAAGTAGATGACTTGATGGCTTTAAACCTCATAATCAGAGCTTACGATGATAGTTCCAAGAATGTGGAGGGAACATTTCAAGCTTTGGTCAAAACAGGGCCTGTAGAGTCAACTATTGAATTTACTGTACTGGACATCCCTGTTACCTATGCCCTGCTATTGGGAAGGCCGTGGTTTCATGCCCTGGGAGGAGTACCTTCAACAGTGCACTAGAAAATAAAATTCCCTCATGAAGGAGATGTCGTGATAATAGAAGCTGGAACCAATGCAGCTGTGGCAGCCATACTTGATAAATAGAAGCAAGTGTATATTTTGCCTGGTTTCCAAGTTGCTGGAATATTTGATAAGATGGATCCTAAAGTTGCAAAAATAATGGAAGGCATTAATTATCGACCTGGACAGGGGCTCGGGAAGAATGAATAAAGAAGCCCTAAGCCCCCGAACATTAAAACCTAGGACCATACAAAGGGTTTGGGATATACTGAGGTAGGACCGGCTAGTAGAGGAGCAAAGAACAAAGAGAAGGCAAAAAGAAATAAGCCACTGGGAAGTATTAGACCACTAAGTGAGAATTTCATCAAGCTAGGGGAAGGCAAGTATTATCTGGGCACCAAAGAATTTATTAATATGGCTGGAAAGGATGTCCCTAGGTTTGAGATCTTCAAGGAGCAGATTGTGAAAAGCTTAGTGACCAGCAACAAAGAGGAAGTCATGAAGCAAGTAACTGAAAGGATGGGTGATGATGTCATTGAGGAGCTGCTATGTTTGCCACTTGAGAAGGAACCACCCCAGGACTTAGCTATTTTCATTAGTGATAGTTTCATTGATGTTTTTTATGAAGAAACTGATGTAATAACGTCTGGTCTTTATGCGGATGAAGATGTTGTGTTTCCTATGGTCAATGATATGAATGTTGGTTTTGCTTACTTGTGTGATATGCCTCCTGATAGTTCTGTGCATTATAATTTTGATCGATTATGCATGTTTGACATTAATTCAATTCAATTTGATTCATTTAATATGGGCACAAATGATAATCCAAAGAACATTTCTATATCACATGATGTAACTCATGAAGAGAGAAAATTTTGAGCGAATATTAATAAAAAGAAAGGTAATATTTTCTTGGACTTATGAAGACATGCCAGGTTTGGATAGGGAAATAGCAAAGCATCACATTCCAACTCATCCATAAACCAAGCCGGTTAAATAGAAATTGTGCAGATTAAGACCAAAATGGACAGAAAAGATAAAGGAGGAAATTGCCAAGCAAATACAAGCTAACTTTCTAGAAGTAGTAGACTACCCTCAATGGCTAGCAAACATAGTACCTATTCCTAATAAGGATGGTAAAGTATGAATGTGCATAGATTTTAGGGATCTGAACAAAGCCTGTCTAAAGGATGACTTCCCATTACCTCACATTGATATAATAGTGGATAGCGCTGCAGCAAGTGCAATGTATTCTTTTATGGACGGATTTTTTGGGTACAACCAAATCATGATGGCAGTCATGGATAAGATTAAGATTTCATCACAGAATGGGGGACCTGTTGTTACATTTTTCTTTAAAATTGAACAGATTTAAGCTCATATCTTAAAAAGACTAAAAAATAGATTTAGGCTCATTAATTAATAAAATGTAGGCCCACTTTTAGTCCATTTCACTTGTAAATAAAATGTAGATTTAGCTAACTTTTTCAATAAAATTAACATAGTTTAGACTTAGGGACAACACGATCTTGAGTGCATTTTTTACTTGTAATTGTATTGACTTGTTGTCTTTTGGGTAGACAGATGTTAATTAGGGTTTGATAAAATTGCATGTAATTAGAGGATGAAATAATCATTTATAAAATTATTCTAAATGAACACGAGACTAAGAGAAGTTAGTATTCCGTATCCAGAATCTCCTGGTTGTGGTGCTAATTTTCTTTTAAAGAATCGAGTACCACCAATCAAATTGTCCTAGTTATTACCCTGGGTGGCAACTCCTCATCTCCATGCCATGTCTTTGTGACAGTGGTTAATGTATTCTCTAAGGCCCTGAGCTTAAATAGTGTCGCAGTTGCTAAAATCTTGGACCCGTGCTAAACCCCGCCGTCTATAGTGGCGACTCCACTAGGGATAAGAGATACTGATTCTACTTGTGTTCTTTAGAATTGTTTTATTGATTATTATTTTATTCTTGCATTCATTCTGCATGTCCCTACTAAATTGATGGCGTTGGTTTATGATTCCATGATTCCACTAGCTTCATGGAGTTATAGATTGGCTAACCATCACTCTTAGCCTTAACTCGGTTCAAGAGAGATTACCAGGTTCATCTGACCAGAGTCTGTAACCTAAGTCCTTAAGGGGGGTAATCTTCTCACGAGTTGGTAAAGGATGCTGGGCCCCTTGACCTTGGCCTGTAACTCAAAGTCCATAATGGAGAGCATCTTGCTAAAGGAACCTTAACTTTTCACCAGACCCTAACCACATATAATGGCCTAGTTACTTCCCCTAGGATCTTCACCCAAAGTGCTTGTTTGTTTGAATTTCCATGAGGTATTTTATAAAAGCCCAAGCCTATACCTTTGAAGCTCATTCAGGCTAATAAGGATAATAGCGGGAATGTCCTAACTTTTGCCTAACTAGCCTTTTAAGGTTTTCTAGCCAGCAAACTTTATTTTCTTTATTCTATTTTTATTCATATTTTTTTTTACAGGTAGTACTTCTTAAGGCGATCCAGATTGACCGGTTCCATAAACTCGTTCCCTTCAAGATCTAATATCTTAGTAGCTCCTTTAGGTAAGACCGATTTGACTAAGTATGGTCCTTCACAATTCGGTCTAAATTTACCTCTCGAATAGAACACCACGGCTCTAGACTGTTTCAGCACCATATCTTTAGCTTTGATCTTCCCAGGCTTAACCTTCCTGTTAAATGCCCATGCTATCCTTCTATGATATATTTGAGTGTGGAATAAAGCATCCATCCTTAAAGATACTAGATGATCATATCTTTTCTACGCCCATTCATTCTCAGTTATTTTAGCTTCCATGACTACTCTCAAAGATTTAATTTTAGTTTCTATAGGCAAAACTGCTTCACAATCATATACCAATGAGAACGGTGTTTGGTTTATGGCAGTTCGAGCTGTAGTCCTATATCCCCATAAGGCAAAAGGAAGATATTTAGACCAATCCTTATGGGTTTAAACCATCTTAGAAAGGATTTTCTTAACATTTTTATTAGCTGCTTCCACTGCTCCATTAGCTTGAGGGCGATAAGGCGAAGATTTATGGTGTTCAATCCTATCTTTTGTAGCAACTCTGTTGTTTCTGCTTGAAATTGAACCCCGTTATCTGTCATGACATGATGTGGAACCCCATATCTACAAATAAGGCTCTTCTTGATGAACTATGCCATCTATTTTGCTTCTAGAGTGTTGAAAGATTCTGTCTCTACCTATCTCAAAAAGTAATCGATTGCCACCACTATGTATTTATGCCCATTTGATGTTGTCGGTCTTATTTCTCCTATGATATCAATTCCCCATGCCGCAAAGGGCCAAGGGGATGATAAACTATTCAGCACTATTGGAGGCATGTGACTAAGATTCCCATGGATCTGACACTGATGGCATTGTCTTACCGTCCACTGGTTGAAGAAGATTTCAGATGTTGAGATTACGTGGGTCTGCCCTTAGTGGAGATTGAAGTTCATGACTATTGAGTTGTATGAGCACTATGTTTCTATTCCATGGCTGCACTTCTCTACCTTTTTTACCCCTTTATGCCTTTCTCGTCAATATGGTCACCCTTAGTTCATCGTTACTGTTCTGACTGACTTTGAAGGCTTTCCTTTGAGACAAGACTCTCTAGATAAGATTAGGAGCTTGTGGCCTTATACAGCCCTTGAACGGAACATACACATGGATACATATGTTACTACTGATGATGATTACAAAACTTGGGTTGTTATCCAAAAGACAGAACCACCAGGATTTGCTAAGTACAAGAGAACTCAAGCTTTGTATGCTGGATCGCAAAGGAAGAAACAAAGACATCACTAAATAGAATGGTCTTGTAGAGATAGTTTTAGGCTTTCTTATAGTTTGTTATCCCTTCAAATACTTATGCTTTATAATAAAGAAGGATATACAAAGTTTAACAAAACTTCAATTTCAATTTCATTCATTAATTAAGGCTAAGGTGAGTACATTTAATACATCACATGACATAACTCCTGTTATTAGCTAGTCCTCACGGATTTTCTAATTGAATATTTTTCACTCATATTTTATTTCCCTAATTTTTGCATGACTAGCCCTTTGTGGGTTTTCTAATAAGCGGGACCATTATTATTTTATTTATTTCCCTAACTTTTGCCTGTTAGCCCTTTGTGGGTTTTCTAAACAGCGGGAATGTCCTAACTTTTGCCTGACTAGCCTTTTCAGGTTTTCTAGCCAATGACTTTATTTTTTTTATTCTACTTTTATTCATATTTTTTTATAGGTAGTACTTTTTGAGGCAAAAACCTAAAAAGGCAAAAGTTAATGGACTATCAAGGTCCCTAGTGGAGTCAAAGCTTTATCGAACATGAGCATTGAAACAGCCGTTACTCTAGAAGTCATGGTAGCAAAAGTTACAGAAAAGAAACATGGGCTAATAACGTTCTCAGATGATGACTTGCCTTTAGAGGGAAGAAATCATAATAAGGCATTATTTTTCCCAATTGAAGTAAAAGGGAAGAGAACCAACTTTGTAATGGTAGATGATGGTTCAACTATAAATGTATGCCCACTAAAAATCCTACCTAATTTGAGTCTAAAAGTATATGACTTGATGAATTTAAACATCATAATCAGAGCTTACAATGATAGTACCAAGAATATGGAGGGAACATTTTAGGCTTTGGTCAAAACAGGGCCCATAAAGTCGACTATTGAATTTACTATACTGGACATCCCTGTTACCTATGCCCTGCTGTTGGGAAGGCCGTGGTTCCATGCCTTGGGAGGGGTACCCTCAATTATGCATCAAAAGATAAAATTCCTTATGAAGGAGAAATTGTGACTATAGAAGCTGGGACCAATGTTGTTGTGGCATCCATATTGGATAAACAGAAATAAGTGTGTGCACCCCCTAGTTTCCAGATTGCTGGGATATTTGATGGGACTGAAATGAATCTGAGAGTAGCAAAAATGATGGAGAGCATGAATTACTAGATTGGACAAGGATTGGGGAAGAATGAACAAGGAAGTCTAGAATTCCCAGGATTAAAAAATTAAGATGACACAATAAGGGAAGTAAAGCCAAAAGGTAGAAGGGCAAGGAAGAGTTTCAATGCAGAAAAGAGGAAATTTTATGCAAAAGTTGGTCCTTTGAGTCAGAACTTCATCAAGCCAGGGGAAGAAAAATACTATTTGGGAGCTAAGGAATTAGTCAGTGTTGTTGGAGCAGATGTCTCTAGGTTTGAGACCTTCAAAGAGCAGATTATGGAGAATCTAATGAAGGACAACAAAGAGGAAGTGATGAAGCTGGCAGCTGAGAGGATGGGCAGTGCTGCTGTTAAAGAGTTGTTATGTCAACCACCTCAAGGACAACCGTTATGAGACTCAACATCGCTAGCATCTAGAATAGGAAATAAAATTTCTCATTGTCTCATTGAATAAAATTTTAGTTTTTAGTGATCGATGATATAAATTCTGACCATGCTTACTTATGTAATGTACATCCTAATGGTACTATGCATTATGGTATTGATTGCATCTGCTTGTTTGACATAAATTTAATTCAATTAGATTCATTTAGCATGGGCACAAATGCAAATTTAAAGAACATCCATATATCACATATTGTAACTTTTGAAGATAGGAAATGTGAGAAAAAATTAAAAAAAAAAAAGAAAAAAAAAGAGAAAAAAAAAGCAACAGTAAGGTAAAAATTAGAGAGGAAAATGCATAACTGACTGATAACAAGAGATATATCGTGTGATGTAATGAATGTTCTTATTTTTGCCCTAATGAATGATTAAAATTGAATTTTAAATTTTTGCTCAAACATCGCATATTGGTCTTTATCATACTACATAAGTATCTGAAGGAAAAAAAATGCATGATGAAAGCTAAATCAGAGCTATGAGATCACTATTTTAGTTACGTTTTCTTTTTGCCACCTCTTTTGTAATTTTCCTTGTCAGCCTAGCATCCCCTTATACCTTAAGAATTCAGGTGGCTCAGTAACTTGCTTTTCAATCCATACATTATAACTATCAATTATTGCATCAGCATCAAGCCTCATATTCTACTTAAGAATTCTTCAAAGTGTAAGTCCAGTTGATTTCATCATCCAGAACTCGCTTCAATCAGTTCACCCACTCCTATGCATCTTCAATACATGAGATTGCAGCTAATCGGGTTAGTAAGACAAAGGGCCAACAACAATAATGATCAAATCGAGTCTTTTGTGCACATGAAGAAAGTGATCACTAGGATGAATTCAAAATGAAGCTAGGGGAAAAATGTAAATTCGGGACAAGTTAGGGGCAAAATGGTAAATACAATGATAGAACTTCAAGTTAGTGAAAAAAATCTCAGGGCAGAAAGGAGTATACTACAAGCATACAGATATAATAGTTATTATACAGTACAAGCAGTAATAAAAAAGAAAAGTTCAATAGTGCATTGGTCAATCATGAGCTTCAGTGTAAAGCCATGGACCCCACTCACTAGCCTGGTTATTTGTTTGATAAACTATATCAGAAGCTCAAACATCAGAAGCACCAACAATGAAGCATCAAGTGCTCGAACCTATAAGCTATTGATGAGGCACCTCGTTCTCACACTCCAAGCTGAGAACATAGCTTTGCTCCAAATAGAAGACCAATTAGGATCATGCATATTATGCATAACATGCATACACTTGCATACATTTGTTGTGAAATACTTTCTTTGCATAATAAAGTCTTTAAGCCTAGTTAAGATTGTCCAAACACTTTGCTACTAACATTCAAGACTAGCATTGTAAAAGTATAGGAAAGTAGTCAGAGTATTTATAGGTAAAGCATTTAAAGGAATGAAAATAAAAGGAGTAACATTACCAAGAAGCATCATCCTAATGACCTCAAGAGGCTGGATATTCCTCACACTTAATATCCATCTCTATAGTCTCATCGAGAGCATCATTTAGAATATCTCTCCATAACAGTTAGACCATCGTAGGCTGTGGAATATGGCAATGAGATGGTCGAACATGTCAGCGATACATGTGCTCGACCCTAAAAAGGGAAGAATGCACTCAAAACTTGAGATGAATGCATTTTGAAGACTTCTTTAATAATGAAATAAAAATACGCGAAAAAATTAAAAAAAATTGTATTTTAACGTGTCGGCATTGTGCAATGCTGATCGACATCAAATGCTGACTCTTTTTTTAAAAAAAAACTTTTAATTACCAAAAGACCCCTAAAAATGACTTATTTGCAATCAAATCCTAAAAAATGTTGCAATTTAGTCCCTAAAGTCCAGAAAATCAATAACCAAGTTCAATTTTTGAATAAATTTCATCATAGGGGCTACATATGGTCAAGGTGTTATGGAGGAGCACACGTGGGAGACTTAGGCTGACATGTGGGTGGCCTACTGTAGATGGTAGCATTTAGCGCGCGCCTAAGATTTTAGCAATTGTAACACTGTTTGGGCTCAGGGCCCTAGGGAACACACTACTAAAGACATAGCGTGGAGATAAGGAGTCGTCACCCAGGGTAATAATTGGGACAAATCAAAATAGTGGTACTTGATTATCTAAAAGAAAGCTAGCACCACAACTAGGAGATTTTGGGAACGGAATACTAACTTCTCTTAGTCTCGTGTTCATTTAGGATTATTTTATGATTTACTATCTTATTCTCTAATTACATGCAATTTTGTTTAAACCTTAATTAAACATCCATTTAACCCAAATGCAACAAGTCATAAAATTACATGTAAAAATGCATACAAAAGGCAACATCCCTATGTCTAAACTAGATTAATTTTACTAATTAAAGTTATCTAATCTACATATTTTATTTACAGGTAAAATGGACTAAAGATGGGCCCACATTTCAATTGAATTAGTGAGCCTAAATCTACTTATTTTAATTAACTAAGGGAATGGTCCTACTGTTTACAAATTTTAAAGAAGAAATTAGATTACTAAATGGGTCTAAGTCTAATTTAATTTTAACTCAAATAAAAATAGAGCCTAAGTCTATTTATTTTAAAAGAAATGAAATTAATGGACTAAGCCAAATCTAAATTAATTTTAATTAATTAGCAATGGACCTATGGTCTAATTAATTTTAAAAAGAAATAAAAATAAATTAGTGGGCTGAATTAAAGTCTAAGTTAATTTTATTAATTAAAAGTGGGTTTAAATCTAATTAACCTAAATGGGCCTAAATTAACTAAAACCTAAAAAATATTTTTAAGCCAATTTATTAAATGGGTTGATCCTACCGTAGGCTTGGGGCCCAAAAGGCATGAGAACCAAAAACAAAACCCAATTCAATGAGCATACCAAAAATAAATCAAAACAACAATTTTACGTGATTTTTCTAAGAAACCCTAATTCAATTTCATGCAAACCTAAAATTAATCTATTGCCATCATTGATTTTAATTGAATTTTACCAAATCAAGCCTAGATTACTAATCAATTTTTAGTGCAGAAAATTAAAATTCCATTAATTTCCCTCTATTGGGGCTATTACAAACTACAGTGCAGGAAATTAAAGCAAATTAATTACAACCCAATAAAAGCAATGAGCAAAATATTGTTAGAAAATAAAAAACCCTAAATTCTATGGGGATTTCACAAAATTCAGTCCATGGCATCCCATGGATTCTTCAATGTAGCCATAACCAAAATCTTATATCACCAACCTCACATTTAGAGCACCATAGAACACCAATCAACAATAAAAAAATAAAAAAATCAGTAATGACTTAATTAATAAATAAAATAAAGAAATTAAATCAAAAGAAAAAAGAAAAAAAAGAATAAGGGATGTTGTGCAAATGCTGTTTGAATACCCCCTCAGATTGAGATTGTCACCGTTTTAAAATTGGCTCTATTATTTTTTTTCTTAATTTTATGGATTTTAAAAGTAATAAACACATTTTTATTGATTTCCCGAAGGTTTTGGAAATGAAAATTGAAGAGCTAAGGTGTGTGGCTTTCTACACAATAAAGAAAATAACTAGGGTTTTATTTTTAGGCTCAAAAGAATTTTTTTTTTCCTTTTCTTTCCTCTCCTCTCTGATTTTTCTTCATAGACTCTGCCTCTCTAAGGTTTTTTTGTAGCCTCTCCTCCTCTTTTCTTTTTTTCTCTCTATGTTTCAATTTTTAAAGCCTGGCCTAGTAACCTTCAACCTCTGCAATCACACAAGGAAGTTGCACAATATTGGGAGTGGGAGGAGGAGTCTCAAGAGTCTGTTTTTTTTTAACTTTCAAAATTAAGATAAAAAGATAAGTGATAGATTTTTGAAAAAATCAAAGACTCACACATGTAGAGACATGTGGTGTCCTGAACCAATGAAAAAATTAAGAAATGATGAAAAAATCAATTTTCAATGTAAAAATCAATTTTTACCGTAAATCAACATTCTAAAATGTTGACCGACATCCGTAATGTCGATTGGCATTGCTTAATGCTGAGTAGCATTACATAATGTCGATCAATATTATATAATGTTAATCGACATTACACAATTCCTGTCAGTATTAAATTCCAGTTGATCACACATTTTTAATTAAATTACAAAAAAGGTCCTCAAAAGTTTCTACTTTTTGCAATCAAATCCCTAAAAAAATAATTTTATAATTAAATTCATAAAACGTAGTAATTTAGTCCTTTAAATTGCAAAACTCAACACCAGAGTTCAATTCTTGATTAGATTTTCATCATAGGGGCTTTCATAGCACACATGCATAATTGCATCCCAAAATTAGGTGCTTACAGTTGCTCCCCTTTATCGCCCTTTATCGTTATTTGCTTGACAAATTGCTGCAAAGAAATAGTAGCATAAAATTTTGAAAGAAAGAATTAGAGTACTTCATTGTATCCTAATTGACATGTTGATACTTAAATTGTTGAGCAATTTTAAGCAAGATGTTATGTTTAATATTTTTCATTATATTTCCTATGGAACGTTTAGTGAAACTTATGCATTTCGCTATATTCCTTATGGAATGTCTAGCAAATCGTGATTTGAAAACATGTTATAGTTCTTATGGAATGTCTAGCAATAATACCATAACTACTATGTAGTGTCTAACAAACTGCACTATATTCCTTTTAGGACGTCTAGTGATAGTGGATTTCATTATATTCCCCGTGGGATGTTTTAACAAAATCAATGTAATGATTCTCGCCATATTCCCTGTAGGATGTCTAGCAAGCCATGATTTGAAAACATACTATAGTTCATGTGGAACGTCTAATAATGATACCATAACTACTATATAGTGTCTTGTGAATCTGCACTATATTCCCTTTGTGATGTCTAGTGATAGTGGATTTTGTTATATTCTCTATAGGATGTTTTAACAAAATGAATGCAATGATTCTTGATATATTCCCTGTACGACGTCTAACGAGCCTTGATTTGAGAACATGTTATAGTTCCTATGGAACATTTAGCAACGATAATTTTAAAATTCCACTATATTCCCTATGGGATGTCTAGTGACAATGGATTAGCAAAAAATGTGCTATAACTCTTGTGGAATACCATAACTACTGTGTAGTGTCTGGTGACAAAAGGTTTGAAAATTTTCATGTTATAATTGCTATTAAAGCATATAGCATTATAAATTTGAAATTCATGTTATGACTACTATGTAGCACATAACATGATAATTTTAAAATTTGTGTTTCAGCTACTGTGTAGCATGAAATGAATTTTGAAATCTTTTGATTTAAAATGATGCATGTAAAAATGCAAAATTGAATTTTATAATTATATTATGTATTTTGTACTTGAAAAAATTCAAAATTTAAATGCAGACGTAATTAATAATAATTCATTAATTGATGGCATGAGTTAAATGAATTAATTAGGAATTAAATCTTAATCAAGATGCAATTATGGATGAAATTGCAAAGAAAAAATTGATTTTGAATGCAAGCATAATCAATGGACCAAAATGGATATTTTTTATTTATAAGAAGTTTCCCTCCTTATTTTTCGATGTTATTCTTTTATTTCCCTCTCCATTTCTTCTATTTTTTTTTCTTTGATTTTCTTCTTTTGATTTCTTACTCATCTGAAGTCTGATTCACTATCCGTTAGATCTTATGGCTGACCCACAACATAGGCTACACATAGGAGTAGAGATTCTAGTTGACCCAATCATTATGCCTCTTTGTTTTCCTTAGAAAAACCTTGGAATTCAAGAGGATTCTATTGTGCTTCCTTTGACTCGCCTTCACCTTAATAGGTGCACAGGTGTGGGCAATGAGGTAACACTTCCTCTTTTCTATTTATTTCTGCAAAAATTTATTATTATAGTTAGTAATCATAATTAATTTCAGAATGCAAATTAGTATAAATATTGTTGAAATTAGATTAAAAATCACTAAAAAATGCACAAAAAATTTCAATTTAACCCAGGAACATAGGATTTTAGTTGAATGGCCAATCGAAGGTCTGAAAATCCGAGTCGGAAGTCCAAAAATCAGTCAGCATTTGTGCAATGCTGATTAGCATTATACAATGATGATGTGGAATGTCAGTCGGCATTCCACTTTGTCAATCCAGGATCTATTTTTAATATTATTTTTTTAATTTCTTTAAGTCAATTAATTAATTATTATTATTTCTATCCTCGAAATTCTCCCAGCGACCGATAAAATTCATGGGCTGTTTTTACATAGCTCATGAATTATTTATGTTAGTATAAGGTATGCCCTAGTGGCATTCTTATAATTATTTAGATATTGTATATAATCCCTGTGGCAATAAAATATTTTTTTAAATAAATATGTTATTTTTTTTAGTATTGTTCCTTTAGTATTATATTGAATAAATTTATTATCAAAGAGTTGATAATATGAGTTACAAATTTATTCAGTACATTTACTATAAATTGTTCGTAGTCAATTAATTAATATTTGAATAATATTAATTAGACTATCACCTCTGTCTATTTTCCTTAATTAGTGTGAGAAACTAATAGTGGGAGGTAGTGAATCTCATGTTACTTGATATGAGTGATCAGAATAGACAAGTGGATACTCATTAGATGGGTTAATCGAACGGTGACATTAGTATTGTGATTGCAAGGATATTCACATATAATCAACAATCACAATCTAGATTATAATGGTGCATAGAGTCCTTAGACTTGAGGTGACATAATCATCCACATTTAGGTGGTTAGAATTTATTACCGCTTACATACTTATGTTAATCATCACATGGGTATATGGCGTGTGGTGACTCTACTTAGTTAAATGTAGGGATGAATTTTTAATCAAGATGGGATTCATTACCTGGTGTGAATCAGGATAGATCCTATGCTATCTAAGTTTATTCTTGATGAATAAATTCCTGACCAGGATAAATACAACACAATTTGAAAAAGAGTTTCAGTACTAGAAAGAGTTCTAGTATTTGTTGTATTTTATCAAGAATTAAAAATTAAGATGAGGTCATATAATAAAGCTATTAGAGTTTGATAATACCTTGACTCTAGTCTATATTGGGATCTTTAATGAAAGGAATTTAGTAATTATGATCAAGTTTGTGTGAATCATAATATGCATTCATTTCTAATTGGGTAGTTGTGATTTCGATACTAAGGGTCACTCATAGCTTATGAGAACTAAATGTGAATAATTGGGATTTTCATATTTAGAATTGAAAAAAGTTTCAAATAATATTAAATGTTAATATTATATTTTCTCATTGCCATTTAGACACGAACCTAGTAAGTCACACCTAATAGAGTTTTATTTATTCACTATAGTATTAATCTAATTATTGATTAAAAGAGTTTAATCAATTAATCAAGATTAATAGAATTAGATTTATGTTTTGAACAATGATTCTAGTTTATCATGAAATCTAATTCAAATAAGAGTATTATTTATTAATTAATATTTAATTAATATTGGATATTAATTTATATATATATATATATATATATATATATATATATATATTGTTATTTATTTATGGACTTATATTAATGGTCCAAATTGGTTTGGACATGTTTTGGATGGCAGGGTTTAGCGTGCGTCCAAAATTTTAGCAACCGCAACACTGTTTAGGCTCAGGGCCTTAGAGAACACACTAACCACTATCACAAAGACATGGCGTGAAGATGAGGAGTCACCACCCAGGGTAATAACTGGGACAATTTGATTGGTGGTACTCGATTCTCTAAAAGAAAACTAGCACCACAACTAGGAGATTCTGGATACATAATACTAACTTCTCTTAGTCTCGTGTTCATTTAGAATAATTTTATAAATAATTATCTCATCCTCTAATTACATGCAATTTTATTAAACCCTAATTAACATCCATCTACCCACAAAGGCAACAAGTCAATAAAATTACAAGTAAAAAATGCACTCAAGATCGTGTTGTCCCTAATTCCAAACTATGTTAATTTTATTAAATAAGTTAGCTAAATCTACATTTTATTTACATGTGAAATGGACTAAAAGTGGGCCTACATTTTATTAATTAATGAGCCTAAATATATTTTTTAGTCTTTCTAAGTATGAGCTTAAGTCTATTCAATTTTAAAGAAGAAAAAAAATTAAATTAGAGGGCTTAAGTCTAACTTGGTTTTATTTTAAGTGAAATATGGGCCTAGGTCTATTTATTTTAAAAGAAATGCAATTAAGTGGGCTAAGCTAAGTCTAAACAAGTTTTAATTAACTAAATGGGCCTAAAATCTAATTAAACTAATGGGCCTAAGTTGATTTTAATTATTTAAAGTCCTAAACCATTTTAAACCTATTTATTTAATGGGTTAGACCTAAACGTGGGCTTGGGGCCCAAAAACATAAAAACATAAAAAATCCCAAAAAACATAAAAAAACATAAAAACATAACAAAATCAAATCAAACACACATTCACATATGATTTCTAAAAAAACCTAATTTAATTACATACAAACCCTAATTAACTAAAGCCACCATTAATTTTAATTAATTTTTACCCAATTGAACTTAATTACTAATTAATTTTAAAGTGCAGAAATTTAAATCTTTTACTATTCCCACTACTGGGGCTATTACAAACAACATACAAAATTAAAATTAAATAATTATACATCCAAAAATTAAAACAAATTACACAGGATACAAAAAATGCAGAACAAAAATTAAAATCCTAAGAACTATTATTAAAACAGTACAGGTTCATCCATGGCATTCCATAGAACTTCTGTTCAATTAAACACAGGCGGTTTCCCCTTCCTCAATCCACATATGAACATCAAAACAAAAAAAAATTGTCACGACCCAAAACAGGGGCCATGACCGGCGCTAGGGAATGGGAATTCTTTCGAATCCAGAACCCGTAGCAAGCCTTAAAATAAAATAAAAGCATGCAATAATAATAATAACATAAATAAATTATTTTGCAGTGGAAATAAATCTCATAAATAAAATAAAATAAAATAATAATCCATCCTTAGATTTAACAACATAAATCCATCTCATATATATATAATCTTTTAATACAAATCTCAGTTCAAATCTTTAAAATACAAATCTCATACAAACATAATACATAAATCTCACAACTGAATACAACTAATGCAATATCTAGATTATAAAATAACATCAAGTAAGCAGATTACATAGTAAAGCCGGGGCAGAAGAAATCCGGTGTAAGGGTCTGCTACTGAGGTCTGAAGACGAAGACTCTCCTGAAAAATAGCCAACGGAGGGGAGTCAGACCTCACTGAGTGAATTGTTATAATATATATACATGCATAGCTAAATGACAATGCGCACATTCAATAATATATATAATAAATATATATACAGGCAAAATCACACAGATGTAGCAAAATCATTTTATATATATACTGAATATAACATCCGATTATGAAGGATCAAATAGAACCCTAAATGATCACAACCTCAAATAGTGTTAGACAACACTCAAGCCATACATGCTCACTTATTCCAAATAAATTCACTTGTTCCATTTGGACAGTAGACTGGCCCCGAGACACTAAGTCAACCGAGCGCCAGCAGTCTGACTATCAATGTGATTGGCCTCGAGACACTTGGTCAACCGAGCTCCAGTAATCACACTCTCAACCACATCACACATCATATAAATCAATCTGATCATAATCTACAAATAGGTTAGTAACATAACCTAAATTCTATCATCGTACCGGTACGTACTTGGTCCTAGTGCTGCCCACTAGGTAGCACGTTTTATTGATATCCTTCATTTAAAAATAAATCCATTCATTCATGAACTAAATGATGCATGACATTAATCAAAATAACAATATAAACCATATATATACTAGAAATATACCAAAAATAAACTATATATATTCTGAGTATATATATATGTCGAATAAATTCAATTTAATTATAAAATAAACTATAAATATACTTAAAAATATTTTAAGTATAAATTCATAATAAAACATGCACATAATTTAAAATATACTAATAATATACCAAAAATAAACCTAAGGAATAATTAACCCATTTAAGCATAATTTATAAAATAAATCATACATTTCTAAAACATGCAATCTTAATACAAGTATATATAGAATAACAACTCACTGTTATTGCGCTCTTTAAGACGGGTCTGACGGGCCTGGTCCACTAGCCCTCGGTCTCGGCGTAACTAAACAAACAAACGACAATACGGAATTAGAATAAATCTATCAAAATTTTAGAGACTCGATCTAAGAATAACAGACACAAAATCATAATAGGAATTCAACCGAATATCACATTTTACGAGATCTCTATTAAAAATTCTGTAGAACCTCCCCTATAAAACGAACATCTCTCTACTCAAAGAGTAAAGCCGGTTCTACAAAGAAACACACTTTAAAATATACAACAACAAAATCCCTCGGTCGGACTTTCAAACTACAATTAAATCTATCGAGGTTCACAATTCACGAGATATGCATAGAATACATAAAAATATCAGAAATACCAAAAATGCCCTTTATATATCAAAGTATAGCAAATTAGATATTTAAAACACTGAAATAATTATTTATCCAATAATTACAATAAACCCTAATTTAAATAAAATATTAATAAAAATCAATAATTCTCAATAAATTCATAAATATTGACCAAAATACATTCTATAAATCCAAATTAATTAATTAGCCCTAAAACATATTAAAAATCAATAAAAACAAATTTATTTAGAAAAATAGTATATTATATATAATTTGAAAATAGTTTACGAAAAATAGTTTTAATTAGTTAAAAATACTAAATAATTTATAGAAATCATTTTTATACTCAAATAGCTATTAAAACCAATTTAATTATATTTTTAGCCAATTTAGTACCAAATTACCAAAATACCCCTACTATATATAAATTCACTATAATTATTCAAAAATTCACCAAAAATAATATAATTACTCAAAAATTAATTTCTTAACATATAATTCAATAATATCAATATTTATACTCAATTAACCAATTAATTTCAATAAAACACATAATTAACCTAATTTTCCAAAAATCACATAAAATAAATAAATTCATAATAATTATATAAAAATTACAAATAAATTTCTAAAATTCATTTTAACACCTATAAACACCATAAATCACATAATTTATTTAATTAATTTACGAAAATTAGAAAATATTAATAAAATAATAAAAAATTCACAAAAATCAAAATAATTCCCAAAAATTCCAAAAAAAAACTCATAGAGGTAGATTAAGTTAAGGGGAACAATGTTTGTTAAGCCACTTTTCATGAATCATAAGAAAAAAGCCCAAAAAAATTGAAAAACTAAAAATGTCCATAATGAAGAAATCAAAAAACAGCGAAAATGGAGAAGTTATAGCTCAAACCGAAGCTTGGATTGAGTTCACCGGAGCTTGAGGAGCTCAAGGACACCATAATCACGAAGAATGATGGCCGGAGGAAGGAGAACGAAGTTGAAGATGAGTTTCAGATTTTCGGCCAAAATCAAGCCAAACGGTGCCGGAGAAGGAGGCTAAGGGCGGCGGAGCAAGCTAGAAGGGAAGGTGGCACGCCGAGAAGCATAGTGACAGTAAGAAAATGGCATGACAGACGCCAAAAATGGGGAAGAAACGATCGGGGAAGAAGGAGAAGGTTCAATGGCAATCTTGTAAATATCGCTAACTTTATATTAAGTATATATATTATATGTATATATGTATATATATATCTATCTTTTATATTATTTTAATACATAATATTATATGCACAATAAATATTCACCACACACATATTTAATAATATTTCTATACATATACATATATATACACATTTAATTATTATTAAAACTATATAATATAGTTTAATTTAATTAAAATAAACCCTAATTTAAATTTAAATGCGCATATATGCATGTATATGTATATATTTTATTCGACAATTAAAAATCATGCAAGGACTCATGAAAATTCATAAAACCACTTAAAATAATTAATATTTATTTATTTATGTCTTAATTTCCCCGAAAATAAAACTCTCGGAAAAATTTTACGTAAAAGACTTAAAATACTTAAAAATGACTTTAATAAATAACAAACTAATTAAATAATCAAAAATATATATATAAATTACTAACACTGCATATTTTGATGTAGTTTAAAATTATTTAAAAACCCAGGATATTACAGTCTTCCCCCCTTATAAGAATTCGTCCCCGAATTCCAAAAAAAGAATAAATACAATCAAGAAGGGAAGAGATACGGGTAAGAAGTTCGCATCTCAGCTTCAGTCTCCCACGTATGCTCCTCTACTCTATTGCTACGCCACAGAACCTTGACCATCAGAATTTATTTTGATCGCAACTGTCAAACTTGATAATCAATTATCGCCACAGGTTCTTCCATAAACATCAAATCTTCATTCACTTCTACGTTGTCAGGCTGCAACACGTGTGAAGGGTTTGAGATATACTTTCTCAACATCGAGATATGAAACACTGGATGCACTTAAGACATACTCGGAGGTAAAGCCAACCGATATGCAACAGTGCCAACTCTCTCCAAAATCTCGAACGGTCTGATATATCTCGGTGCTAACTTACCTTTCCTGCCAAATCTCATAACAACCTTCATCGGAGACACCTTCAGAAAAACAAAGTCTCCAACCTGAAATTCCACATCTCTACACCTAGAATTTGCATAGCTCTTCTGCCTGCTAACTGCGGTCTCTAATCTGTGCTTAATCATGGAAACTTTCTCTGCAGCATCCTGAACCATCTCAGGTCTAGTCAAAGCTCTCTTATCAATCTCGTCCCAACTCAGAGGGGATCTACACTTCCTTCCATACAACGCCTCATATGGTGCATGCCAATACTACTATGGTAGTTGTTATTATATGCAAACTCTACGAGTGGTAAATGATAATCCCAGCTACCTCTCAAATCCAAAACACACATCTTCAACATAATTTCCAATGTCTGGATCGTCCTCTCAAACTAACCATCTGTCTGAGGATGAAAAGTAGTACTTAAGTCCAACCTAGTGCCCATCGCTTCTTGCAACTTCTGCTAAAAATGTGAGGTAAATACTAAACCTCTATCTGACACAATGGACACAGGTACTCCATGAAGGCACACAATGTGCTTCACATACAGCTTCACCAATCTAGCTACAAAATAGGTGGCTTTCACAGGCAAGAAATGTGCAAACTTGGTCAACCTGTCTACAATCACCCAGATAGAATCGTATCCATCCTTAGAACGAGGTAAACCAACCACAAAATCCATAGCTATCCTTTCCTACTTCCACTCGGGAATAGGAAGAGGCTAAAGCTTCCCAAAAGGCTTATGATGCTTAACTTTCACTTGCTGACATGTCAAGCACTTAGCAATATAATCAGCGACATCCTTCTTCAGTCCATCCCACCAGTATAAATCTTTAATACTATGGTACATCTTTGTGACACCCGGATGTACACTATAAGCTGTAGAATGTGCTTCCTCTAGGATCTCTTCTCTCAATTTATCCACATCAGGAACACACAATCTACCATTGATCAACAAAACAACGTCATCATCAAGTGTGAAATTAGTGAACTTCCCTGCATGGACATTCTCTGCAAGCTCTTCTAGAATAGGATCTCGGCTTTGAGGTACCTTAATACTATCTCTCAATACAGATCGCACCTTAAACTAAGCTAGCAGTCCACTTAATCTACTAAGCTTCATCATCAGACCTTGATCCACCAATAGATGTAACTCCTGGATCAACGGTCTCCTCTCCAAATTGATATGAGCAAAACTACTTGAGAACTTCCTACTCAAGGCATCTGCTACCACATTAGCCTTGCCCGGATGATATAAAATCTCACAATCATAATCTTTCAATAATTCCAACCATCTCCTCTACCTCAGATTCAGATCTCTCTGCTGGAAAATGTACTTAAGGCTCTTATGATCAGTAAAAATCTCACAGGTCACCCCATACAGATAATGTCTCCAGATCTTGAGAGCAAAGATCACTGCAGCCATCTCAAGGTCATGTGTAGGATAGTTCTACTCATGCTTCTTTAACTGCCTTGAAGCATAGGCTATCACCCTACCATTCTGCATCAACACACAACCAAGGCCAACTCTAGAGGCATCATAATACATTGTGAACTTGTTTACACCATTAGGCAAAGCTAACACTGAGGTTGTGGTCAACTTCTCCTTCAACAACTGGAAACTATTCTTATAAGCTTCTGACCACTCAAATCTTACATTCTTCTAAGTCAAGTGAGTCATAGGGGCTGCAATTTTGGAAAAATCCTGCACAAACCTCCTATAATACCCGGCTAAACCTAGAAAATTCTGAATCTTAATAACATAAGTTGGTCTAGGCCACTCAGACACTACCTCAATCTTCTGTGGATCAACCTGGATACCCTCTTTAGACACCACGTGTCCAAGAAAAGAAACACTCTCTATCTAAAAATCACACTTTGAGAATTTAGCATAAAGTTAGTGTTTTTTCAATGTCTGTAGTACAGTCCTCAAGTGATATACATGCTCCTCCATACTCCTCGAATATACCAGTATATCATTGATGAAGACTACCATAAACTGATCCATATATGGTCTGAATACCCTATTCATCAGGTCCATAAAAGTTGCTGGTGCGTTAGTCAAGCCAAAAGACATCACTAGAAACTCATAATGACCGTATCGAGTGCAGAATGCCGTTTTAGGAACATCGGCTTCACTAATCCGCAGCTGATGATAACCCGACCTCATATCAATCTTATAAAAGAACTGTGCACCCTGTAGCTGATCAAACAAGTCATCTATCCTTGGGAGAGGATACTTGTTATTCACTGTCACCTTATTCAGCTCTTTATAGTCAATGCACAGTCTCAGGGTACCATCCTTCTTCTTCATAAATAGGACTAGTGCACCCCAAGGAGAAACACTGGGTCTAATGAAACCCTTATCTAACAACTCTTGTAACTACTCCTTCAACTCTTTCAACTCTACAGGAGCCATTCTGAAGGGTGGCATAAATATAGGAGTAGTACCTAGAACTACATCTATAAAAAACTCAATCTCTCTGTGAGGTGGTAAACCTAACAACTCCTCAAGAAAAACATCAGGAAACTCATAGGCAACAAGAACATCTGTGAGTGATAACTTCTCCACTGAAGTATCCCTGACTAATGCCAAATATCCCTGACAACCTTTCCTCAGTAACTTACTAGTCGTAATAGTAGAAATGAGATTCTGAGGTGTTGAACTCTTATCACCCACGAACTTAAATTCTTCCACACCAGGAATTCTGAAAGTTACCTCTTTACTCCGACAATCCACCATGGCATAGTGCTGAGATAACCAATCCATACCCAAAATAACATCAAACTCCATCATATCCAACAGAATCAAATCAACGAATAATTCTATATCTCCCATAAGAACTAGATAACCAGAAAGAACAATATCGATGTCCAAAGAATCACTTAGAGGAGTGGCAACAGACAAAGGAAAAGCCATCCTCGAAGCTTGCCAATAAGACTTGGAAGCAAAAACAGGAGAAACGAATGAATGCGTGGCACCTGGATCAAATAGAACCCTTGCATCTAGGTAACAGATAGAAACAATACTTACCATGACTGCATTAGATGCCTGAGCATCCTACTGAGTGAGATGGGAGACTTTGGCCTATCCTCAACCTCCCTGCTAGCTGGTAGAAGCCTAGCCAACACCTCTGGCACCTCTACCACGACCCTGCTGGGGAACAAGCTGAGGAGAACTCTGATGCTGGGATGGAGGCAACTGAAAAGGAATGGGTGCAGCACTAGTAATCGACTACTGGGGAAATCACTAAATCTGCGGCTGCTGATACCCGAAATAAGGACACGATCTGGCATAATGTCCTGTCTGCCCGCATCTGAATCATGTCAGTGGTGCCATGTAACATGGTCCCTAATGGACTCTGCCACAGGTCTAGCAAACACTGACAGCTAACCCAGAACTACGTCCACTGCTGCTGCTCAAAGCACCTGACCCAAGTCTGAATGGTCTATGCTGACCTCAATGGCTATGTCTACTGCTCTGATGTACCCGCTGCTGCTGTCTTTGACTCTGCTAAACTGGACCTCTCTGCTGACTACTCAAATCAATCTAGAAACTCGAATATGGAGTAGTCTGGAATCCACCTGATTGAACACCCAACTGGTAATAATCAGGCATAGCTCCCTGCTTGACTAGCCTCAGCTCAATCTCCTTGGCCAACTCAATAATCGACTCCAGAGTAAGGCCCACTATAGGCATACCAGTGAATGCAAAACCCAATCCAGTAACGTAGGTAGTGACTATGAAGTACTGGTCTCACATCAGATCCTCTGCATATCTACCAAGTCGGAGGAACTCTCGGGTATACTCCTCAACAGATCGATCACCGCAATATATACTAGTCAATCTAAGACGATAACTCATGTGAAGCGGCTCTGGGCAAAATCTCCTTATAAATCACTCTCTGAACTGAGCCCAAGTCATCGTCATCATGTACAGCTGGATCATCTGAATAAACTACTCCAAGGTTGGTCCCTCAATAGACAGCTCAACGATCATGATCCACTGGTACTCGGTGTGAGCAATCCGAGTCCTAGTCCCGATCGCATGCAAGAAGTCTAGAGGATCAAAAGTCCCATTAAAGCAATCCTGCCAACTCTGGTATAAAATAGAGCTTCCTCAGGGTCAGACATACCCTGTTGATAGGCAAGCTGAATAGGCTGAACTACCGGAGGCACAGGAACATCCTCGTACTCAGGCTCTATAGGCTCCTCATCATGTATCTCTCTTTATCTATGACAACTTATCGCTCCTCGAGGTCTACCTCTGCCACGACCTCTGTGTCTAACTGGCAGCTTAGGAGGTAAAACCTCATCCTGAAAGGACTCATCATCCCTAGCCTCAACGACCGGTGGAGCGACACGCGCTCGCCTCCTCATTCTGAAAAGACAAACAGAAGAGTTCAGAAAAAATAGATAACGGAGGCATAACGTAGAAAACTAAAACAAGGAATACTTATCAAGACATACTCGAATCTAATTTACTGCAGTAGTTTCCAAGAAAATACAAAATTGAAAACTAAGGCCACAACTCACACAACTAAGCCCTGACACAGAACCATGCTCTGATACCAACTTTGTCACGATCCAAAACAGGGGCCATGACCGGCGCTAGGGAACGGGAATTCTTTCGAATCCGGAACTCGTAGCAAGCCTTAAAATAAAATAAAAGCATGCAATAATTATAATAACATAAATAAAATATTTTGCAGCTGAAATAAATCTCATAAATAAAATAATAATCCATCCTTAGATTTAACAACACAAATCCTTCTCATATATATATAATCTTTTAATACAAATATTAGTTCAAATCTTTAAAATACAAATCTCATGCAAACATAATACATAAATCTCACAACTGACTACAACTACTGCAATGTCTAGATTATAAAATAACATTAAGTAAGCAGATTACATAGTAAAGACAGGGCAGAAGAAATCCAACGTAAGGGTCTGCTACTGAGGTCTGAAGACGAAGACTCTCCTAAAAAATAGTTAACGGAGGGGAGTCATACCTCATTGAGTGAATTGTTATAATATATATACATGCATAGCTAAATAACAATGCACACATTCAATAGTATATATAATAAATATATATACAGGCAAAATCACACAAATGTAGCAAAATCATTTTATATATATACTGAATATAACATCTGATTATGAAGGATCAAAAAGAACCCTAAATGATCACAACCTCAAACAATGTTAGACAACACTCAAGCCATACAGGCTCACTTATTCCAAATAAATTCACTTATTCCATTTGGACAGTAGACTAGCCCCAAGACACTAAGTCAACTGAGCTCCAGCAATCTGACTGTTAGTGTGATTAGCCCCGAGACACTTAGTCAATCGAGCTCCAGCAATCACACTCTCAACCACATCACACATCATATAAATCAATCCGATCATAATCCACAAATAGGTTAGTAATATAACCTAAATTCTATCGTCGTACTGGTACATACTCGGTCCTAGTGCTGCCCACTAGGTAGCACGTTCTATTGATATCCTTCATTTAAAAATAAATCCATTCATTCATGAAATAAATGTTGCATGAAATTAATCAAAATAACAATATAAACCATATATACACTAGAAATATACCAAAAATAAACCAGGTATATTTCGAGTATATGTATATGTCGAATAAATTCGATTTAATTATAAAATAAACTATAAATATACTTAAAAACATTTTAAGTATAAATTCATAATAAAACATGCATATAATTTAAAATATACCAATAATATACCAAAAATAAACCTAAGCAATAATTAACCCATTTATGCATAATTTATAAAATAAATCATACATTTCTAAAATATACAATCTTAATACAAGTATATATAGAATAACAACTCACTGTTATTGCACTCCTCGAGACGGGTCTAACAGGCCTGGTCCACTAGACCTCTGTCTTGGCGCAACTAAACAAATAAACGACAATATGAAATTAGAATAAATCTATCGAAATTCTAGAGACTCGATCTAAGAATAACGGACACAAAATCAGAATAGGAATTCAACCGGATATCATGTTTTACGAGAATTCTACCAAAAATCCGACAGAACCTCTCCTCTAAAACGGACACCTCTCTACTTAAAAAGTAGAGCCGGTCCTGCAAAGAAACACACTTTAAAATATACAGCCACAAAATCCCTCGGTTGGACTTCCAAACTACAATTCCACCGACCGAGGTTCACAATTCACGAGATATGCATAGAATACAAGAAAATGCCAGAAATACCAAAAATGCCCTTTATATATCAAAGTATAGCAAACTAGGTATTTAAAAAACTGAAAATAATTATTTATTCGATAATTACAATAAACCCTAATTTAAATAAAATATTATTAAAAATTGATAATTCTCAATAAATTCATAAATATTGACCAAAATATATTCTATAAATCCAAATTATTTAATTAGCCCTAAAATATATTAAAAATCGATAAAAACTCATTTATTTAGAAAAATAGTATATTATATATAATTTAAAAATAATTTAAGAAAAATAGTTTTAATTAGTTAAAAATACTAAATAATTTGTAGAAATCATTTTTATACCATAAATAACTATTAAAACCAATTTAATTATATTTTTAGCCAATTTAGTGCCAAATTACCAAAATACCCCTACTATATATAAATTCAATATAATTATTCACAAAATCACCAAAAATAATATAATTACACAAAAATTAATTTCTCAACATATAATTCAATAATATCAATATTTTAATTTAATTAACCAATTAATTTCAATAAAACACATAATTAACCTAATTTTCCTAAAATCACATAAACTAAATAAATTCATAATAATTATATAAAAATCATAAAAATTAAAAATAAATTTATAAAATTCATTTTAACACCTATAAACACCATAAATCACAATTTCATAATTTATTTAATTAATTTACGAAAATTACAAAATATTAATAAAATAATAAAAAATTCACAAAAATTAAAATAATTCCCAAAAATTCCAAAAAAATTCACAGAGGTAGATTAATCTAAGAGGAACAACATTTGTTAAGTAACTTTTCATGAATCACAAGGAAAAAGCTAAAAAAATCAAAAAACTAAAAATGGCCGAAATGAAGAAATTGAAAAACAGCAAAAATGGAGAAGTTGAAGCTCAAACCGAAACTTGGATCGAGTTCACCGAAGCTTAAGGAGCTCAGGGACACCAGAATCGCGAAGAATGATGGCTGGAGGAAGGAGAACGAAGTTGAAGATGAGTTTCGGGTTTTCGGCCAAAATCAAGCCAAATGGTGCTTGAGAAGGAGGCTAGGGGTGGCGGAGCAAGCTGGAAGGGAAGGTGGCACACCGGGAAGCACAGTGACGACAAGAAAATGGCATGAAAAATGCCGAAAATGGGGAAGAAACAATCAGGGAAGAAGGAGAAGGTTCAATGACAATTTTGTAAATATTGCAAACTTTATATTAAGTATATATATTATATGTATATATGTATATATATATATATATATCTATCTTTTATATTATTTTAATATATAATATTATATGCACAATAAATATTCACCACACACATATTTAATAATATTTCTATACATATACATATATATACATATTTAATTATTATTAAAACTATATGATATAATTTAATTTAATTAAAATAAACCCTAATTTAAATTTAAATGTGCATATATGCATGTATATGTATATATTTTATTCGACACTTAAAAATCATGCATAGACTCATGCAAATTCACAAAACCACTTAAAATAATTAATATTTATTTATTTACGTCTTAATTTCCCCGAAAATAAAACTCTCGGGAAAATTTTACGTAAAAGACTTAAAATACTTAAAAATAATTAAAAATGACTTAATAAATAAAAAAATAATTAAATAAATAAATAAATATATATATATATATATAATTATTAACACTGCATATCCCGATGTAATTTAAAATTATTTAAAAACTTGGGATATTAAAAAAATAAAATAAATTAGCAATGAAATTAAATAATCAAAACGATAACTAAAATAAAAGAAAAAAAACATAAATAGAAAATAATAAAAAAAAGTAATAAAAGAAATAGAAAAATAACACTAGAGATGTTGTGCAAATGCCCCTTTTTGAGCCCCTCAGATTGGATTATTACCATTAAAATTAAGATATTGTTGAATCTGGACTATTGCCTTCAGAATTTTAGTATCAAAAATTAGGGTTTTATGCTCGCAGTCTCTCTTTTTTTCTCACTGTGTCTTCTTTCTCTTAGTCTCTCCCTGTAAAAATCCTCTTGAAAACCAGAAGAAAAAGAAGTCCCCCCAGCCAAAACCTCCCCCTCACGCACGCATGCAGACTCTACTTTTAAATGCAAAGTTTGCACGTACTGAACTTCCTCTAAAGGAGAAATAGACCTATCTGATCAGATAATGTTTGTTTTTCTTTGATTTCAAAAACCTTCTATGTTTAAACAACCTTATCAGATAATTGTAAAGATAAATTTTGAATTTTCAACCAATCAAAACGCTGAAAAATCAATAAAAATACGCGAAAAAATAAAAAAAATTATATTTTAATGTGTCGGCATTGTGCAATGCCAGTCGGCATTAAATGCTGACTCTTTTTTTAATTACCAAAAGACCCCTGAAAAAATGACTTATTTGCAATTAAATCCTAAAAAATGTTGCAATTTAGTCCCTAAAGTCTAGAAAATTAACAACCAAGTTCAATTTTTGAATAAATTTCATCATAGGGGCTTACGTCGTAATTATGAATAATTGCATCCCAAAATTGGGTGCTTATGTCATTTTTAATCATTTGGATGGTTAGGTATATACCTAAGATGGCATATTTAATAATCACTTAATTAATTAATGCATACTTTTCCTTAATGGAAAATTACTACACATATATCATTTTATATATCTAAGGTAAGTCAAGTGACTTGGTAATAAAAGGAAGAGGCAAAATAATGCATAAGTAAGTTTTTGCTTAAAGAGTTAAGAAAAATCACTAAGTGATTTTGGTTATGATAAGATCATAAACCAAAAATAAGCACAACATATACTAAACATATACTCTATACTTGTGCTCTTAATTAAATTAGTACAAGTTACTAAGTTTAATTAACACAAGTAAGTGATAGATAAGGCTTTGGTGTTTCAAACTAGAGGCCTTACATTAGAAGGGCTAAGCATTTGATTCAAGGAATTGAATAAAACGAAGGCTAAGTTCTACAACAAGTAAGTTTACAAACTTATAATTAATTATTTATTTATTTGTATATTGCTTAATTTATTTAGTTATGTATTTTAATGCAATTTGAATCCTGGACAAATGAAATTCTTTATTTTATGATGGGTTATGATGTGTAAATTTTTAAAATTTACTCTATTTAGACTTGTGCTTACTACACATGTATTTATGTCTAAATACCATAATTGATTTCTAACAGTGGTATCAGAGCCCATTTTTGCACTTTATATATACTAAATAAATTATTTAATTACAAATGTTGTGATTAAAATATGTTGGTTGCAAGTTTTGTGGCTAAAAAATGTATTTTGTATGTTGAATAATGGTACTATAGCAGTAAATAGTGGTACTATAGCATACGTTTTTTTTTATGTTTGCCAAATTATTATAACATGCAAAAGTTGCATTTATTTAATTTTTGCATGCCATACTTGCAAGTAGTGATCATGGACAAGGTTTTACATTCTAGTATTATAATAATTAATTTTATTATTGTTTATGTAATTAAATGTTAATTAGATAGTATTAGGACATATTAATAACCTTGGCATGTCAAGGATTATTTGTTTGTTGCAAAAGTTGTAACAAGGAGACTTGAAGGAGTTCAAGGAGCAAATCCATGGAGATGGTGATAAGGATATTCATACTTGAAGTATTCATGCACAAGAATAATTTTTGTAATTTATTTTAGTATTAAAATAGGTATAAACATTAGTCCATGATCACTCCTTATTTGTGCATCCGTATTTGCATGTTTTATGCACATATGAGACATGTATGTTTTATATGTTTTTATACATATCTGTATGTATAATTGGATGCTATAAAATTTACGTATTTAATACGTATAAATTGGTTAATGTGCAAAGTGAGACCCAAAAATTCTTCCAAATAAATTTAAGTCTAAGCTCTCCATTGGAGCAATAAATTGTATAATTTTGGATTATGTATATCGGCAATGGACACATAGGGGTATATATAAATCCAAGAGATTTATACAATATTATTATTAAGCATAGTGATGTTCTAAGTGTACAAATATACTACATGCCAAGAATGGCAAATAGGCGTACCTGAGACATGTAGTATTCAAATTTATACATTTCATAGTGCCAATGGTATGGACTTAATTAATGCCAAGGACCAAGAATGGCAATGGATAACTGAGGTTCGTAACATTAAGAGCTTGATTGATGAAATATCACATAAGATGTGATGATGGGAAAATGTTACTTATAAATTTTAATAATTCAAGAATGGCAAAAGGTACCTAAGGAATATTATAATTTATTAAGAAATTCATCACCCACTAGAAATCCATCCAATAAGGGATTTCTATTTCCTACTTGGAAGAATAGCATCCGCCAAGTTAGTGGGAAATCATTATGATTAAAGACCAAATCTAATGATTTTTTATACATTGTCATTTAAACTAACTAATTTTGTTACCTTTACAAATAATTTGATAATATGAAATCATTAAACCCACTCTCCGTCATGCTAGACCAACATAGGCTCATGAGCCCAAACTTTGTAGATTGGCTAAGGAATCTAAAAGTAGTTTTAGCTTTCGAAGAAATACTATATGTATTAGACCAACCACTACCTAGTTCACTTCCTGTGAATGCTTCTTAAGAGGAGCAAGACACTCTTAAAAATTGGAAAAGGCATGATTTGCAAGCACATTGTATTATGTGGGCTTCTATAAGTACTGATATCCATCGACAACATAAGAAGTACAATAGTGCAAATGAAATCCTACTTCACCTGAAAGAGCTATTTGGTCAACATAGTAGGACAGCTAGATATGAGATATCGAAGCGGTTGTTTCGTGCTAAAATAAAAGAAAGTGAGGATGCGGCAGTCAATGTGAACTCAATGATAAGATCAATTGAGGAACTAGAAAGTCTATAATTTTCAATGGACTTCCATCTCCAAATGGATTTAATCCTACAATCACTTCCTGAATCATTTGGGCAGACCATTGCAAATTTTCATATAAATAAAGTAGAGTGTACACTTGCTAATTTATTGAACATGCTTGTAATAGCCCAAAAGGCAATATAAGACAGCAAATGGAAGGAGACTATTCTTATTGCTTCTTCTAGTAAGACTAAAAAGAAGAGTTATAAGAAAAAGAAAGGCAAGACAAATGTTATCAAGCCTACAGCTAGGATAGCCAAATTTAAAGGCAAGGGACAGGTGAGGGAAGAACCCAAACAAGGGTAATTGTTACTATTGTGAGGGTAAAGGACATTGGAAAAGAAATTGTCTTAAGTACCTTAAGTCTGTACAGACTAAAGGAAAGGATAGTTTTAGAGAAGGTATGTTTTTCTCTAATTTTTCTAAATGTTCTAATAGTTCATCAAATGCATGGGTATTAGATACCGGTGCTAGTCCTCACATTTGTTTATATTTACAGGATCTAGCAGATAAGAGAAAGTTGAAGCCTAGTGAAGTAACCTTAAAGCTTAGAAATAGTGCAAATGTTGTAGCTAAAGCTATAGGGTCAACTTTAATAGATCTTTGTAATCATATTTTATTATTGGATGATGTATTATATGTACCTAATGCTTATAGAAACATAGTCTCTATTTCTAGTTTAACTAGAAAATGTTATGAATTTTTATTCAAAAAAGACGTATATAATATTTACTTTGGAAGTAATATTATTGGCTTGTGTTATTTAATATGTGGTTTATATTATATTGATAATAATTCCAATAATAATGAGCTTCAATTTATGAGTAATAAATATGCAATGCTAATTGAAAATACTTCTAATTCTTTACATCTATGGCACTTAAGATTATGTCATATTACTAAAGATAGGATCACTAAGTTAGAAACTATGGGAATCTTGAGCAATCTTGAATCCTCATCTAATCCAACTTGTGAAGCTTGTCTTCAGAGCAAGATAACTAGATCACCATTTGTAAGACAAATGACAAGAGCCACTAATATATTAGACATCATACATAGTAATATATGTGGGCCATTTTTTGAAATGGCTAGAGGTGGTTTTTACTACTTTATAACCTTTATAGATTATTTATCAAGATTTGGGTATTTATTTCTTCTAAAGAATAAATTTGAATCATTTGAAAAGTTCAAAGAATTCAAAGCCCAAGTAGAAAACCAAACTGAGAAAAATATTAAAACTCTGATATCAGATCAATGAGGTGAATACTTGAGTACCGAGTTTATTGAGTTCCCAAAGGAACATGGCATTGTATCTCAACTCACACCACCTAGAACACCTCAATTAAATGGAGTGTCTGAAAGGCAAAATCATACTTATTGGATATGGTACGATCAATGATGAGTTATACGGATCTTCCTATTTTTCTTTGGGGTCATGTACTCCAAACTGCCTGTTATATCCTTAATTGTATTCCATCCAAACCTGCTTCTACTACACCATATCAGATATGGCATGGTAGAACACCAAGTCTTAAACATATTAAGATTTAGGGATGTCCAACTTTTATTAAAAAATTAAAGTCGGACAAGTTGGATGTGAAATCGATAAAAGGAAGGTTTGTTGGATATCCTAAAGATAGTTTAGGATATTTCTTTTATCTTCCTATTGAACAAATAGTTGTTGTAAGCAGAGAAGCCATTTTTCTTGAGAAAGAATTTCTAAAGGAAGGTGGCATAGGAAAGAAGATAATATTAGATGAAGAGTCATTTAAAGAAACACAACAAACTGATTAAATGAATATTGATCAACCTGAGGAGCCTATTCCAGTTGAAAATTTCATCACATTAACTCCTAGAAAATCTAGTAGGGCATCTCATCCTCTAGAGAGATATGGCCTTCTATATGGTCTGCAAAAGTTGCATGCTCAAGAAGATAGTCTTCATATAGATGATCCTACCACATATGAAGGAGCTTTATCTAATAAAGATTCTTCTAAATGGATTGATGCTATGAGAAATGAAATGGATTCCATGTATACAAATGAAGCCTGGACACTTGTTGATCCTCCAAAGGGTATTGTACCTATTGGATGTAAATGGATCTTCAAGAGAAAGACTGGTTCAGATGGAAAGGTTAACACCTTTAAAGCTAGGCTTGTAGCGAAAGGGTTTCACCAAAGAGAAGGGAATGATTATGAAGAGACCTTTTGCCCAGTAGCCATGCTTAAATCCATTTGAATTCTTTTAGCTATAGCCGTACACTATGATTATAAGGTTTGGCAAATGGATGTCAAGACTGCATTCCTTAATGGTTATCTTGAGGAAGAAATTTTCAAGGAGCAACCCAAGGGTTTTGAATCCAAGGACAGCTCTAAAGTGTGTAAGCTTAATAGATCAATCTATGGCTTAAAGCAAGCCTCAAGGAGTTGGAATCATCATTTCGATGAGGCTATTTGTTCTTATCATAAAGAATAAAGATGAGCCCTATGTTTACAAGAAGGTTAGTGGGAGTCAAATCACTTGCCTAGTCTTGTATGTGTATGATATTTTGTTAATTAGAAATGATGTAGGAATGATGACTTCTGTAAAAGTCTAGTTATCTAAAAATTTCTCTATAAGGGACTCAGGGGAGGCAACTTATATTCTCGGGATTCGACTCTATAGAGATAGATTGAAGAGAATGATAGGTTTATCTCAAAGTCTTCACTTGGAAAAGATATTGAAGAGGTTCAATATGCTTGAATCCAATAAAGGATTGTTACCATTTAGGCATGGTGTTCATTTATCCAAGGGTATGTCTCCCAAGACACTTGAGGAAATGGAATAAATGGCTAAAGTTCCTTATGCTTCAGCAATAGGAAGCTTAATGTATGTTATGTTGTGTACTAGGCCTGACATTGCCTATGCTGTTAGTGTGACTAGCAGGTTTCAATCTAATCCAGGTTTAGAACACTGGATAGTTGTTAAATCAATCTTTAAGTACTTAAGAAGAACTAAAATTCAATCTTAACTTATGGAGAAGGTGATTTATAGATTAATGGCGTTACAGATTCTGATTTTTAATCAAACATGGATGATAGAAAGTCTATATTCAGGTTTATTTTCATCTATAATAGAGGTGCAGTGAGCTGGAAAAGTTCTAAACAAAGTGTCATAGCTGATTCCACTACAAAAGCTGAGTATATAGCTGCATCAGATGCTGCTAAAAAAGCTGTTTAGATTAGGAAGTTCGTAATAGAACTACAAGTTATTTCTTCCATTGAGTTTCCAATTTCTCTCTATTGTGACAACAATGGAGCCATAGCATTGGCAAAGGAACCAAGGTCTCACCAAAAATTCAAACACATAGAAAGACATTTTTATATTATTTGAAAACTTATTGGCAAGGGCGATATGGTTGTCTAAAAGGTAGCTTCAGCTGATAATGTTGCTGATCCACTGACTAAAGCACTCACTCAACTATAGTTAGACTATCATCTTGAAAAGATGGGTCTTAAATATTCTAGTAAATGGCACTAGTGCAAGTGGAAGATTATTAATATAAGGTAAGCCCTAGTGGCATTCTTGTAATTATTTAGACATTATATATAATCCATGTGGCAATAAAATATTCTTTTAAATAAATATGTTATTTTTTTTAGTATTGTTCCTTTAGTATTATGTTGAATAAATTTATTATCAAAGAGTTGATAATATGAGTTACAAATTTATTCAGTACATTTACTATAAATTGTTCATAGTCGATTAATTAATATTTGGATAATATTAATTAGACTATCACCTCTGTCTATTTTCCTTGATTAGTGTGAGAAACTAATAGTGGGAGGCAGTGAATCTTATGCTACTTGATATAAGTGATCAGAATAGACATGTGGATACTCATTGAATGCGTTAATCGAACAGTGACATTAGTATTGTGATTGCAAGAATATTCACATATAATCAACAATCACAATTTAGATTATAATGGTGCATATAGTCCTTAGACTTGAGGTGACATAGTCATCCACATTTAGGTGGTTAGAGTTTGTTACCGCTTACATACTTGTGTTAATCATCACATGGGTATATGGCATATGGTGGCTCTAATTAGTTAAATGTAGGGATGAATGTTTAACCAAGATGGGATTCATTACCTGGTGTGAATTGGGATAGATCCTATGTTATCTAAGTTTATTCTTGATGAATAAATTCCCGGCCAGGATAAATACAACACAATTTGAAAAAGAGTTTCAGTACTAGAAAGAGTTCTAGTATTTGTTGTATTTTATCAAGAATTAAAACTGAAGGTGAGGTCATATAATAAAGCTATTAGAGTTTGATAATACCTTAACTCTATGCTATATTGGGATCTTTAATGAAAGGAATTTAATGCACGATAATTATGATCAAGTTTGTGTGAATCATAATATGCATTCATTTCTAATTGGGTGTTGTGATATCGATACTAGGGGTCACTCACAGCTTATGAGAACTAAATGTTAATAATTGGGATTTTCACATTTAGAATTGAAAAGAGTTTCAAATAATATTAAATATTAATATTATATTTTCTCATTGCCATTTAGACATGAAGCTAGTAAGTCACACCTAATAGAGTTTTATTTATTCACTATAGTATTAATCTAATTATTGATTAAAAGAGTTTAATCAATTAATCAAGATTAATAGAATTAGATTTATGTTTTGAACAATGATTCTAGTATATCACGAAATCTAATTCAAATAAGAGTATTATTTATTAATTAATATTTAATTAATATTGGATAATATATATATATATATATATATATATATATATATATATATATTTTGGACCAAATTGGTTTGGACATAAGCCAAAATTTATTTTGGACCAAAGATTAATTAAAGTCCATATCTATTTATATGTATAATTTAATATGTAAAATAATACATTTGATGTATACTTTACATACAAATTTATACATTAATATGTGTAGGTGGCAACCTCAATTATTGAATTAAGCAAGGTGGCATATTAATTAAGTGGATATTTCTAAAGTATGCGTAAGGTGTCATTTTTAATCATTTAGATGGTTAGGTGTATACCTAAGGTGGCATATTTAATAATCACTTAATTAATTAATGCATACTTTTCCTTAGTGGAAAATTACTACACATATATCATTTCATATATCTAAGGCAAGTCAAGAGACTTGGTAAGAGAAGGAAAAGGTAAAATAATGCATAAGTGAGTTTTTGCTTAAAGAGTTAAGAAAAATCACTAAGTGATTTTGGTTATGATAAGATCATAAACCAAAAATAAGCACAACATATACTAAACATATACTCTATACTTGTGCTCTTAATTAAATTAGTACAAGTTACTAAGTTTAATTAACACAAGTGATAGATAAAGCTTTGGTGTTTCAAACTAGAGGCCTTATATTTGGAGGGCTAAGCGTTTGATTCAAGGAATTGAACAAAAGGAAGGCTAAGTTCTACAACGAGTAAGTTTACAAACTTATAATTAATTAATTATTTGTTTGTATATTGCTTAATTTATTTAGTTATGTATTTTAATGCAATTTGAATCCTGGGCAAATGAAATTCTTCATTTTATGAAGGATTATGATGTGTAAATTTTTGAAATTTACTCTATTTAGACTTGTACTGACTATACATGTATTTATGTCTAAATACTATAATTGATTTATAACAATTTCATGGGCTACCAGAGAATGTGGCGTAGATGGTATGGGCCTCCAAGTTTAGACGATTTATTATTGGGCTTCCAATAGCTAGAGGGAGGTCTGATTGCTATTCTTTATTCGCATTGATTGAGCGATAGATGGACACCACCCATATGTTTCATACTTGTGTAGTCAAGTTGACTATTTTGCCTATGATTTTTTCTACGATCACTGGGATTACCTTTGGAGGCACTCCCATTTCCTTCAATATTAGCTACTGCAGTCTCCTTAAGCATGCACAAAGTCAGTATGTGTGAGATTTGATCAGGTTTGTTCTGATGTGGATGAATCAAAAGAATTTTCTTCTTTCATCGTTAGTTGAGGGATTCAGACATCTTCCTACTACCGCTCCTTGTCAAATTGCCCATAAGGTGAGGTGTTTCCTTTTGATATTGCTTGGCACAACCCTCTTCTGTGAGACTGGTCATGAGCTTAGCATTGCCCTTCTCGACCCTCTCCTCGACCTAGTTGTCACCCTTGACTGGGGATCTATTGTGTTATAGACTAGACACTGTCTGTAGAGGTGTTATCACCATGTGTAGCTTTTAGCATGCTTTGCATGTACATCATCCTCTTTTTTCTTTTTTTGACTTATTTCCTCTTTCTAGATTTGGAGTCTAGAGATTGGGTTAATTTATGGCTTCAGTGTTATCAATTATAATAGGAGGCTCCCTTTAATGCAAAGATGGGGCTCTTCCAATCTAACGAGTGTCAGGAACACTCTGTCGGCTTACTGTGATCAGCTGAACATTATCGAGTGGCACCCGATAGGAAAATAGAATCATTAGTATTTCATAATTTAATGTAAGTTAAACTTAATAACATGATTTTGCATATTAATTCTAATTGGCTAGAGTGAGTGAATGACGTCCAGAGGTATAATTTCATGGTTATTGTAGTATGACTCGAGGATATGAGGATTCTACTCATTGGTATGGCTGCCAGATATGGTATTTGGGAGAGCGGGTGTATCGATGGCATTTTGGACCTTCTCAATGTCGTATTCCCTCTGATGTTCCTCTCTCGATGTTATACAGTCCTTATCTAATGAGTTCAAAGTTGAGAGAGGCATTATAGGGATATGACACCATGATTTTTCTTAAGTGATCTCGCCATTATCGGTAGTTCATCCATGAGAACCTCTTCGAGCAAGTTCCTGCTAACAGGTTGAGGTAACTTCTGATCATTTCTCTTTTAGAATGCTCATATCACTTATTTTATTTTCTTGCAGTTTGAGGAGATTGGCTCCCCTACCAACGAGGTGATAGAGGAGGCGGCTAGAACTACTCAAGGGGTTGAGACTACTATTAAGGCTAAGGTATCTAGGCCTAGACATAGTCATGCACAATATACTTAGCATGTTAGGACCAGTTATGAGGCAACCTTTACTGGTACTATTTTCGGCGATGTCCCCCTTCCTAATAGATCTATGCTCTATTGGGCTCTTACTATTCAAACTCCGATAGAGCAGCAAATGCATTCGGTGATGTTTAACTCCCCAGCTTTTCTCCAGCAATTACTTCTCATATGAGTTTGTTTGACTTATTTCTTGTATAACCTGTACACTTGGTATTAATGTTAGTACAACTTTACAAAGTAGGTCCCTCAGACACAGGCAGAGTATTTGTATGAACTCACCTCGTCTCAAAGGTTATTTACCATGCAGGTCACAGATAGTGGGCGGGTAAGCATATACACTTATTATGCAAATGTATGCATGGTATGCATATGATATGATGTTTCCTATATATGCAGAGTTATTTTAGGGATCTAGAGCGGGAGAACAAAATGTTTTGTCAGTGGTTTGTGGACTTGGGCATAGACCCTATAGCATTGGTACTTCATCTATCAAACCTCTAGATATTTATCATTATGATGACCCTAGTAGAGGATGGAGCCCATGGCCTAATAGTGGAGCTCAGGATGATTGATTCTAGGCTATCTTCATTTCTAATTTGTATGTATGCCAGACTACCTTCTTGTATTGATATATTTCAAATTTCCCTTTCTTGAAATTAGACTTAAATGAATAGATGGTCCTAAGTGAATTTTATTTTATTTTTTGACTTAACTTTTGCCTAAGCTGCCCTTTTGGGTTTTCAAATTAGTGGGCTTTTTTTATGTACTAAAGCAAAATGGTCTCGTAGAGCTGATTTTAAGCTTCTATATTCTGTTTTCCTTTCTAGTACTTATGCATTATGAATAAGATAAAACATACAATGCTATAACAAAACTCAATTTCAATAAGATTCATTAATTAGGGCCAAAATGAGTACATTTACTACATTACATGACATAACTCCTGTTCAGCTAGTCCTTTCGAATTTTCTAACTGAATATTTTTTTTCTCACATTTTATTTCCCTAACTTTTGCCTGACTAGCCCTTTGCGGGTTTTCTAATTAGCGAGACCTTTTTATTTCACTTATTCCCTAATTTTTGCTAACCAGCCCTTTACGGGTTTTTTGAACAGCGGGAATGTCCTAATTTTTGCCTATCTAGCCTTTTCAGGGTTTTTAGTCATCAAAATTTATTTTCTTTATACTACTTTTATTTATTTTTACAGGTAGTATTTCTTGAGGTGATCCAGATTAACAAGCTCTATGAACTCATTCCCTTCAAGATCAGATATTTTGGCATCTCCCTTTAGCAGAGCTGACTTGACTAAGTATGGTCCTTCCCAATTTAGTCTGAATTTTCCTCTCAGATCGAACACCATTGCTCTAGACTATTTTAACACCATGTCCCTAGCTCTTATTTTTCCTGGCCTTACTTTCTTATTGAACGACCTTGCTATCCTCCTATGATATATTTGAGTGCAAAATAAAGCATTCATCCTCTTCTCATCTAGAGATATCAAATGATCATATCTCTTTTGTGCCCATTCACTCTCAAGCATTTTGGCCTCCATAACCATTCGTAGAGACTAGATCTCAATTTCTATAGGCAAAACTGCTTCACAGCCATACACCAAGAAGAATGGAGTTTGGCCTGTGGCAGTTTTGACTATAGTTCTGTATTCCCACAAGGCAAAGGGAAGGTACTCAAACCAATCTTTGTAAGTTTTGACCATTTTAAAGAGGACTTTCTTGATATTCTTTTTTACTACTTCAACTGCTCCATTAGCCTGAGGCTAATACGGTGAAAAATTATAATGCTCAATCCCATATTTCTACAACAACTGTATCGTCTTTGCTTGAAATTGAACCCTATTGTCTGTCATAATGTGATGTGGAACCCTATATCTATAAATAAGATTCTTCTTAATAAACTAAGCCATCTGCTTCGCCTTTAGAGTATTAAAAGATTTAGCCTCTACCCATCTAGAGAAGTAATCAATTGCCATAACTATATACTTATGTCCATTTTGATGTTGTCGGCCTTATTTCTCCTATGATATCAATCCCCTACGTTGCAAAAGGCCAAGGAGATGATAAACTATTCAGCACCATAAGAGGAAGGTGGTTAAGATTCCCATAGATATGACACTAATGGCATTGCCAAACTGTCTTGATGCAATCTCTTTCCATGCTCATCCAATAGTACCCTTGTCTGATAATCTTCTTTGCTAGGATTATTCCATTCATGTGAGAACTGCAAGATCCCACATGAATCTCCTTCATCACCTCTTCTGCTTTATCTTTCTTGAGACATCTAAATTGTATCCCATTTGTAATTCTCTTATACAACACCTTATCGTGACTTACAAAATTATATGCAAGAACACGCATGGCATACCTTTCTTTTGAAGTGGCTTCATTTGCATATTTTCCTTCCTCGATAAACCTTTGAACATCATAAGACCATGGCTTCTCTTTGAGCACCACTTGAATTCCCATAATCTGCTCACCCCCATAACATGGAGCTCTTGATTTCATGATCACTAACGACTTCATAGTCAATCCAGTTACACTGTCCCACATTGAAGAGAGTATTGCTAGAGCATCTGCCATTTAATTATCATCTCTTGATAGATGGATAAAAAGAAATTTGGTGAAGTTCTTTATTAAAGTTGTAATAACCCTAGTTTTAAAATTATTTTATTTTCAAACGAGATATGCAATATTAATAAATTCAAAAGTTATATTTGATTATTTGATTATTTTGTGGTTAATATTTATTATTTTATATTAAATTATAATTTTCTATGTAAATATTTATTTCGAAACTTATTATTTTAGAAATTAATTTACATTATATTTACTACTTTGAAAAGAATTATTTTAATAATATCATTTAAGCACTAATGTTATTTTATTGATTGACTTAAATTTGAGTATTATTTTATTATTTAATTATTCCATAATATTGTTTATTATTATTATTATTATTATTATTATTATTATTATTATTATTATTATTATTATTATTATTATTATTATTATTATTATAATTATTAAACTACATTATTTTGCATGATTATTTTATTTGAGTATATTTTTATGCGGTGGAGATTTGTTTACATAAAGTATTATTATTATAATATAAAGTTTTATTATATATATATATACACACATACACACACACATGCAAGACCCATACATACTCATTCATTCACTAATAAACACACTACACAAAGAAAAAAAAAAGAAAGAAAGCAACGTGAACCAAAGGAAGAAACAAAAACGCATAAGACTTCATCTTCTTTCTTCCCTGCACCGTCCGACTTTTATACTGCCACTATGCCTCCATCACTTTCGGCCACCGTTTCTTGAGCTTTCGGTCTCTTTCTTCTCCTCCAACACTGGTGACTGCTAATCTATCTTCGTTTTTGAGCTCAAAACGTCCATTTCTTAAGTTTTTGTGAATTTTAATTCTTGAGTTTTAGGGGTTTCCTTTTTTTTAAGCTTGATCTTGATGATTCACACAAGCTTCCTTCACAAAAGTTGATCTTGGTAGCTTCATCTATATGTCTATATTTTTTTTTTTTAATTTTTAGGATTTATTTTAATTTTTGTGAATTTTTGAATATTTTATTATTATTTAGTGAATTTTCGAAAATAAATTCTATAAATTATGAATTTGGTTAAATTATTGTTATTATATATTGTTATTAATTTTGATGTTGAGAAATTAATTTTTGCGATTATTATATAATTTTTAGAAATATTTATAGTTTATGTATGTTTTAGAATATTGAGTTAAATGTGTATTTTGGTTGAAATTAGAGTTTAATTATGTTTTTTAGTTAATATTAGAATGTTATTTGTTGATAAAATAATTTTTATGAATTTATATAATTTTTATGGAATTTTATATAATTTATGTGTATTTTGAATTATTAAGTTAAATAAGTATTTTTGTTGAAATTATTGGTTAAATATGTGTTTTGGTTGATATTAGTATATTATATGTTGATTAAATGATTTGAATGAATTTCTATAATTTTTGAGTAATTTATTTAGTATATTTAAGTATATTGGATATTTGATATTATAGGGGTAAATGTGTAATTTTATGTTAATTATAGTGAAATATTATGTTTTAGTTGATTTTATAATTATTTAAGGTATTAAAATGATTTTTACAAAATAATTATTATTTTTAACTAATTAATTCTATTTTTCAAAAAATTGTTTTCAAATAATATATTATATATTATTTTGGAAATGAAATGGGTTTTAAACTAATTTAATTATATAATTAAACTATTTAAGTAAGTAAATGTGAAATTTTATCATTTTATGTTGAATAATTGTAAAAATGAATTTTTATTAAAATTTGTGGAATTATTGAGAAAATGGATTTTTAATAATATTATATTATTAATTAGGGTTTTTAAATAATTATTGGTAAAATAATTACTTTTGGTGTTTTAATACTTAAATTTCTATATTTGATATTTTTGAGGGTATTTATGGTATTTATCAATTTTAAATATATTTTATTGTATAACTGTATTTTGTGGTTAATTGTAGACCTCGGTCGAGGGAAATTTGTAGTTTGGAATCCCGACTGAGGAGTTGTGAGAATTCTAGTTTGAAGTGTATTTTTTTTCTTGCAGGATCGACTCTACATTTTAAGTAGGGAGATGTTCGTTATATAGTGGAGGTTCTGTCGAATTTTCGGTAGGATTCTCGTAAAATGTGACATCGGGTCTAATTCCTATTATTTGTCTGTTCATGTTTAGTAATTCTAGATCAAGTCTCTAGAAATCTAAGTTAGAAATTTATTTCTGATGGTTGTTGTTATTGTATTTTTCCAGCTATGCTGAGACCAAGGCTTAATAGACCAAGCCCGCAGAGTCTGTCTCGTAGAACGCTAATCAGTGAGTTATTATATTATATATATATATATATATATATATATATATATATATATATATATATATATATATATGCATTGCATATAGAATGCATGACTTAGGATTTTTTTTTCATTTTCATTATATGTTTTTAAAAGTGATTTAAATTATAATATGATTTGGTATAATTTTAGTTTATTTTTAGTATATTTTGATGTATATATCTACATATTTTCCGTATACATTTACGATATCTTTGGTATATTTAGGGTTTATTTTTGAAAGATGCATACTAGATAATTAGGTTTATTTTTTTTAGTATATTTTAGAACATATACATGTTTTAAATGTAAATTTATTTATAATTGTTTATTTAAATGATTAGTATACTTTAGGTATATTTATAGTATATTTTAGGCTTATTCTTAAATAATTGCATGTCATAACATCAATTTATTCTTAAATTGTTTTTGAGTATATTCTTGGTATATTTTAATATACTTCTAAATAAATGCATGTTTAACTATTGATTTAAACTTAGCATGTTTATAGTATACTATTAGTTTATTTTTAGTATATTTCATGATTTATTTGGATTTATTCTACATATATATACTTGAAATATATTTAGTTATTTTAAGTATATTTCCGGTATATATATGGTTTATTTGGTTATTATGAATGACATTATGCATTATTTATTTTCTCATATGAATGATTTAATGGTTTATTTTTGGTATATTTATGATTGATTTGAATTTATCTGACATATATATATACTCGAAATATACTTAGTTTATTTTAAGTATATTTCTAGTATATATATGGTTTATTTTATCATTAAGATTATTATTCTGCGTTTTTATTTATCCATAAGAATGATTTATTTTAAATGGAGGATATCAATAGAACGTGCTACCTAGTGGGCAGCACTAGGACCGTGTACGTACCGGTGTGATAGATTTAGGTTTGAGTGAGGAATTAATTGTGGTGATTACGATTTGATTGATAATGATTTGATTGAAGTGATTGAGATATGATGTGATTGATAGTGTAATTGCTGAAGCTCAGTTGACTAAGTGTCTCGGGCCTAATCACACTGACAGTTAGACTGCTGGAGTTCGATTGACTTAGTGTCTCGGGGCCAATCTACTGTCCAGAATGGAATAAGTGATTTACTTGGTATTAAGTGAACCTGTATGGCTAGAGTGATGATATGGTTAATTGAGGTTGTGATTAATAGGGTTCTATTTGATCCTTCATGTATTAAAAGGAATGTTTTATGACTTATTATATTTATTAAAGCAGAGTTTGGCATTTGTGTGAAATGCGTGTGTGTGTGTGTGTATATATATATATATATATATATATATATATTTAAGAATGTCTGACTGGATATGGTTTAGATTGCATGTATATATAGTATAATAATTCACTCAGTGAGGTTCGACCTCCCTCGATCATTTTTTTCAGGAGATCCTATATCGTCAAAGTATAGTAGTAGAGTTCTTCATCGGGGTTCTTCCATCCTGACTATTTTATATAGATTTATATTTTGAACTTTGACTTGTATCCTAGAAACTACAGTAGTAGTGTTATTGTATTAGAAAAGTATTACTTTGTTTTGATGCTTTGTACTCTAAAAGTTGTATTTGAATATTGTATGAATATATATTCATTTATGAAGGATTTGAAATATCTATTTTATATATCAATTTTGAGAAAATTTTTAATTTAGTTGTATTTATTTATTTATTTATTGCATGTTTTATTTTTCTATGGCTTGCTATGGGTTCCAGATTCAAAAGAATTCCCGTTCCTTAGCGTCGGTCATGACTCCTAGTTTTAAGTTGTGACAAAAGTCCTCGAATAGCAGATGTAGGGTTTCAGCTTTTCCTCCTTTACTTCCTATTCTTCATTAGCCTAACTAATAACCAATATCAAATACCCATATACTAACAACTCCTTTGCTCCAGCTGCCATTGCTGCTTCCACTCCATGAATGCATTTCTTATACTCAGCCATATTATTAGTTACTTTAAAATCCAGTTTCTTGGCCATCAGTAGGTTTTCTCCTTCTGGCATAATAAGGATCACCCCTAATCCAACTCCTTTGTTATTTACATCCCCATCAAAATAAAGCTTCCATTTTCTATGCTCTATAGTTGCTAGATTCTTATCTGGAAATTCTAGATTCCATGGTTCATCACCCTCTATTGGATTTTATGCTAGGAATTCCGCTACTACCCTTCCTTTGATAACTTTCATGGTAATGTACTCTATATCGAATTCAATTAGAAGTATAAGCCATCAAGACATCCTTCGAGCCAAAGCAGGCGTCTGCAATAAGTACCTTAAGGGATCTATCTTTGAAATAGCCTAAACCCTATAAGACTGAAAGTAATGCCTCAATTTTCTTATTGCCCAAATCATTATCAAACATGTCTTTTCCACTAAATCATAATTTTCTTCATATGGAAAGAACTTTTTGCTGAGGTAATACACTGTGTGCTTTATCCCATCTAGTCCTTCTTGAGCTAACATTGCCCCCATTGCCTTTTCCTCTAGAGCCAAATACAGGATCAATGGTTTGCCTTGCCTTAGTGGTCTCAGTATAGGTGGATTGGTAAGATACTCTTGTATTTTATCAAAGGCCTTCTGACCATCATCATTCCACTCTACAGGTTGATCTTTTCTCAATAGCTTGAAGATTGGGTCATAAATATTAGTAAGCTTTGCAATGAACCTGCTAATATATTATAACCTGCCAATAAACCCTCTCACTTCTTTCTCTGTCTTTAGTGATGGCATTTCCTGAATAGCTTTCACTTTATCCAGATCTACTTTGATTCCTTTGCTACTAACTATATGCCCCAGTAGGTTCCCTGAAGTAACTCCAAAAATGCATTTCTTCGAGTTGAGTCTCAAATTATACCTCTTAATGTGCGCCAAGAACTTGTCCAGTTCTTAAAAGTGTCCCTCTCTTATTTTTTACTTAACCATCATGTCATCTGCATACACATCAACTTTCTTATGCATCATGTAGCGAAAAAGTACAGTAGCTACCCTTTGGTATGTTGCACCAGCATTTTTTAACCCAAAAGGCATAACCTTATAACAATAAGTCCCCCATTCCGTAATGAAAGTTATCTTAATCTTATCCATAACTACCATCATTATCTGATTATATCCAGAGAACCCATCCATGAAAGAATACATTGCACTTAACACTGCATTATTCATTATGACATCAATATGGAGTAAAAGAATGTCATCTTTCATATGTGCTTTATTTAAATCTCTAAAATCGACATATATATGCAGTTTACCATCTTTCTTTGGTATCGAGACTATGCTTGCTAACCATTGGGGGTAATCTACTACTTCCAAGAAGTTAGCCTGAATTTGTTTAGCAATCTCCTCTCTCATTTTCTCAATCCACTCTGGTCTTAGCCTGTGCAATTACCATTTAACTGATTTTATTTCTAGATGAGTTAGAATATGATGTTATGAAATTTCCCTGTCTAAACCTAGCATATCTTTATAAGTCCAAGCAAATACTACCTTCCTTTTTGTTAATATTCTCTCAAAAATTTTCCTCTCTTTAAAAGTTACATCATGTTATATAAAAATATTCTTTGGATTATCATTTGTGCCCATGTTAAATGAAACAAATTGAATTGAACTAATGTTAAACATGCATGAATGATCAAAATTATAATGCACAAAACTATCATGATGCACATCATATAAGTAAGCAAAACCAGCATTCATATCATTGACCATGGAAGAAACACAGTTTTCATCCTTATAAAGACCGAACATTATTACATCAGTTTCCTCATAAAAAAAACATCATTAAAACTATTACTAATAGTAGTAACTAAGTCCTAGGGTGCCTCCTCTTCAGATGGCAGACACAATAGCTCTTTAACAACAACATTCCCCCTTCTTCCAACTACCTGCTTCACACCTCTTCTTTGTTGTCCTCAACCAAGTTTTCCACAATCTACTTTTTGAAGATCTCAAATCTAGGAACATCTTTTCCAGCAACATTAACAGATTCTCTAGTACCCAAATAGTACTTTCCTTCTCCTAGCTTGATAAAATTCTCACTCATCGGCCTGATTCTCCCCAAAGGCTTATTTATCTTGGCCTCTCCCTTCTTCTTTCCTCTTTTGCTACCAAGTTTTGTCTTTGTGCACCCTAACTCCTTGGTATCACTCTGACTCTTGAACTCTAGTAGCTTAGGGCTTCCTTGCGCATTCTTTTCCAGTCCTTGTCTAGGTTGATAATTCATGCTCTCCATTATCTTCACAATCTTTAGGTCCATTTCAGTTTTGTCAAATATCCTAATAACTTAGAAACCAAGAGGAACACACACTTGCTTTTATTTCTCTAATATGGTGGCCCTAGCTACATCGGTTCTTGCTTCTATAGTCACTACGTCTCCTTTATGAGGGAATCTTATCTTCTGGTGCACAATTGAGGGTAATCCTCCAAGGCATGGAACCATGACCTTCCCAGCAATAAGGCATAGGTGATTGGGATATCTAGCACAGTGAACTCAATAATGGATTCCATAGGTCCTGTTTTAACTAGAGCTTGGAATGTCCCCTCCACATTCCTTGGCTCTAATTATCAGGTTTGAACCTATTAAGTCATCAACTTTTAAAACCAAATTAGGCAGGATCTTCAACAGACACATATTAATAGTAGAATTATCATTAACCATTGCAAAGTTGGTTCGCTTCCCTTTTAATTTAGCTGGGATAAATAATGCTTTATTATGATTTCATCCTTCCAAAGGCAAATCATTATCTGAGAACATTATCAACCTGTGTTTCTTTTTTGTAACCTTTGCTACCATAGCCTCAGGTGTAGCTGTTGTTTCAATGTTCATGTTTGATAGAGCTTTGATAAGAGCTCTTCTATGACTGCCTAAATGCATCAGTAGCTCCTAAATGCTGACATTTGCCTTAGTTTTTTTTAACTGTTCTAAAATCAAGTCTTTTTTTCTCCTCATTCTGTTTATGCATCCTCTACTTCTTCTCTTTTTGTAACTCTCTCGATTTTATTTTCTACTGCCTTGTAATTCCTCCCACTCCTAGTAATATGATTCACATTGGGGTTATCGCTCCATACGTTAAGACCAGTGGGACTTTCCTTTTTAGAGTCATACCAAATGTCTATAAGCCTAATAATCTGATCCCTTTTTTCATTTTTCCACACATCCACTATGCCCATTTCTTTTCCCTTCATGTTACATTTTTTCATATGCTCACTTAGTAGCTCCTTGATCCTTTGTTTAGGAGTTAAGGACCTTTTACTCTCCTCTTCGAACTCATCACTTCATCCTGTAGGCACAATCTCCTCAAGGGGTATGTCACTAAAAGATGGTTTTAAATAGAATACTCTATAATCAAATTTGCCTCAAGGTTGCTCTAGCAAATCCTTAACTCCTCTTTGTGGTTATTCTAGAGTTTTGTCTTCTTTTTCTTCTTCTGCTGGCTCATTATCTGTAATATCCCGTGTTTTTAAATATTTTAATACTGCATCGGGATATGCAGTGTTAATAATTTTTGGTATATAATATTGATATTTTATGAGTTTGTTATTTAATTAAAGCTAATTTTAATTGTCTTATATTATTTTAAGTATTTACGTAAAATTTTCCCGGGACTTGCATTTTCAAGGAAATTGATACGTAAATTGTTTATTATTAATTATTTTAAATAGATTTATGTATTTGCATGAACTCATATATATTTTTAAAGTGCTACAATAAAGTGTATATATATATATGTATATGTATGTATATATATATATATATATATATGTATTTATTTAAATTAAACTAGGATTTAATTAATTACCCTAATTTTTATTATTTACTATTTAGTTTTGATATTAATTAATTATTTTTTAGTGTATAAAATTATTAATATATTAATTTATATGTGTGTGGTGTATATTTAATATGTGTGGGAATTTATATTATTATAATATATAGTGTAATAATACACATATACATATATATATACATATTATAGTGTTAAAATCAAAAAAATTTGGCAAATTACCATTTCACCCCCGACTCCTCCTCCTTCTTCCCCGATCACCCAACCACTGTCTGTCATGCCACTCTCTTGCCATCGGTGTGCCTCCCGGCGTACCACCTCCTTCCTCAGCCTTCCCCGCCACTTGCAGCAACCATTTCAGGCATCGAAGAAGCTTATTTTGGCCGGAGAAGTCGAAACTCTTCTCAACGTCGATCGACGTGATTCCGACCACCGTTTTCGACATCGCCAGTCTTTATCTTCTCCTTGAGCTCCGATGAGTGTGATTCCAAGCTCTTTCTCACTTGAAATATTCTAGATTTGCCTAGGTTTCGATTTTGCAATTTCAGCCTATTAGAGTTTTTGAATTTTTTTGAGCTTAAATTGATTGATTCATAAAAAATTCCTTCACAAATATTGTTCCCCTTAGCTTAATCTTCATGTGTAAATTTTTGTAGAATTTTTGGAAATTATTTTGATTTTTGGGTATTTTTGAATATTTTATTATTATTTTCTAATTTTCGAAAATTAATTAATTAAATTGTGAAATTGTGTTTTATGATAAATATAGGTGTTGAAATAAATTATAGAAATTTATTTGGAATTTTTGTGAATTTTTATGTATTTATTTTGAATTTATTTAGTTTATGTAATTTTAGAAAAATAGGGTTAATTGTGTGTTTAATTGAAATTAATTAGTTAATTGAGTTTATTTATTGATATTATTGATATATATGTTGAGAAAATTAATATTTAGCAATTATATTATTTTTGGTGAATTTTTGGATTAATTTTAGTATATTTATATATATAGGGGTATTTTGGTAATTTTATCCTAAATTGGCTAAAAATGTAATTAAATTGGTTTTAATAGTTATTTAAGGTATAAAAATGATTTCTACAAATTATTTAGTATTTTTAATTAATTAAAACTATTTTTCATAAATTATTTTCAATTATATATATAATATACGATTTTTCTAAATAAATGAGTTTTTATCGATTTTTACTGTGTTTTAGGGTTAATTACGTAATTTCTAATGATAAAATGTATTTTTAGTATACAAGGGTATTTTTGGTATTTTGTAAATACTCTGTGAATTGTGGACCCCGGTCGGTAAACTGTAGTTTGGAGTCCGACCGAGGGATTGTGGTTGTGTTCTGTGTCTATTTTTGAAGTGTGTTTCTGTGCAGGGCCAGCTCTACTCTTTGAGTAGAGAGATGTCCATTTTACAGGGGAGGTTCTGCCGAATTTTTGGTAGAATTCTCGTAAAATGTGATGTCCAGTCGAATTCTGATTTTTAATTATGTGTCTAGTATTCTAAATCCAATTTTTAGGATTTTCTGTTAGGTTTATTCTAATGTCTGTTATCATTTGTTTGTTTAGTTACACCGAGATCGAGGCCTAGTGGACCAGGCCCGTCGGACCCATCTCAAGGAGCGCAATAAGTGTAAGTTGCTATTTTATATATATGTGTTCTAGGGTGCATGATTTTAGAAATATGTGTTTTATTATGATTAAATATGCATAATTATTTAAGTAGTACTTAGGTTTATTCTTAGTTTATTTTTGGTTTATTTTTGGTATATTTTAAACTATATGCATGTTTTATTAATGAATTATGTTTAAAATGTTTCGAATATATTTCTAGTTTATTTTGCTATTATATGGGATTTATTCGACGTATATATACTCGAAATATACCTGGTTTACTTTTGGTATATTTCTGGTATATATATGGTTTATGTTGCTATTTTATTTAAATTCATGCATCATTTATTTTTATGAATGTATGTTTTATATTTAAAATGAAGGATATCAATAGAACGTGCTACCTAGTGGGCAGCATTAGGACCGAGTACGTACCAGTATGCTGATAGCATTTAGGCTATATTACTAACCTATTTGTGGATATTGATTTTGATTGGATTTATGTGATGTGTGATATGATTTGAGAGTATGATTGCTGGAGCTCGGTCGACCTAGTGTCTCGGGACCAATCACACTAACAGTCAGAATTGCTGGAGTTTGGTTGACTTAGTGTCTCGAGGCCAGTCTACTGTCCAAATGGATCAAGTGAATATATTTGGAATAAGTGAGCCTGTATGGCTAGAGTGTTATCTAACACTGTTTTCGAGGTTGCAATATTCTAGGGTTCTATTTAATCCTTCATAAACTGTGTTTCTCAGTAAATATATATATAAAATGATTTTATTACATCTGTGTGTATTTGCTTGTATATTTATACATATATTACATATACTATTGACTGTGTGCATTGCCATTTAGTATGCATATATATATATATTATAGTAATTCACTCAGTGAGGTCTGACTCCCCTCCGTTGACTATTTTTCAGGAGAGTCATCTTCATCAGACCTCAGTAGCAGGCCTGTACGCCGGATTTCTTCCGCCCCGGTTTTACTATGTAAACTGCTCACTTAAGTTTTATTTTATGATCTAGACACTGTAGTAGTCATAAAATTGTTAAAAGATATTGTATTATTCTGTATGAGTTATGTACTTTAAATATTTGAACTGGATTTGTATTAAAAGAGTTTATTTATATATATGAGATGAGGATTTGATTTTAATCTCATTTGGTGGAAAATATTATTTCGACATTTATGATTTTATTCCGCTGTATAGTATTTTACTTAATTGTGTTTTTATTATTACTATTGCATGTTTTATTTTATTTTTAGGCTTGCTACGGGTTTCGGGATTCGAAAGAATTCTCGTTCCCTAGCGCCTGGGTCATGGCCCCTGTTTTAGGTCGTGACATTATCAAACTCCTCACCCCATCCTAAAGGCACTATTGATTCAATAGGGATATTAGCAGAAGGTGGTTTGGAGTAGAACACTTTGTAATCAAATTTGCCTGAGGGTTGTCCCAACAAATCCTCAACTCCACTAGAGCCATCAGGAGATCCTTACTATCTGTAGGGTTTAGGTTTTCAAAGGATTATATCACTTCCTCCTCACTAACTCCTAAGTTATCATTATAGTGGTTTGGTAGTGGGACATTTCGATAATCTAGGAAAGGATTATTTCTAGTGTTTGGGTTAGGATTGGATTTTTTGGGGTCTATGATTTTTTCGAAGTCTATCAGGTTTTGGATTTCATGTTTGAGGTGGATACAGGTATCTATGGAATGACCAGCTACTTGGGTGAAACTTATAATAGTTGTAAGGGTTATTGCTTGGGACATTTAGGTTAGGTGGTTTGGAAAAGGTTAAGGGTCAGAGTAGGCCTATCTGGATTAATCGGTCTAGTACTTTTAAGAGTGATTAATTGAAGTTGGAGAATCTCATAGGCAATTGAACTGCACGCACCTCCATAACTCGACTAGTGCTTCTTTGCTATGTGCCTTAAGTTCAGTAATTTGGCTTTCGGTGCCCTCTAAAGTTTTTCTTCTTTTTATTCTCAATCTCTTCAGCTTATAGACCATCATTATACAAATCTATTAATGTTTTGGGGTTTATCATATGTAATCTCTTTACTAGATTAGTTGATACATGCGAAACTATCATCCTAACCTGATCTTTCTTAGCCAGCTTATTCTTTATTAGTCCTACTTTGTTCATGAACCTAATAAGAAAATCAAAGAGGATTCATTCAATTTTTACTTTATTAGTTCAAAAATCTCTGATGGACACTTCCAATATACTGTTATAATCATACTAGTTTAAAAAGGTAGTACATAATTCCTTTCAGTCAGCCCTAACAGATTTTTCCAACCTATGATACCAATTTATAGCCATCCCCTCTAAAGACAACACAAACAACTTAGTGATTACTACTAATGGGGCTTTAGTAGTACTCATAGTGGTTGTGTACTGACTGAGCTGAATCCTTGGGTCTCTTCTTCCATTAAATTTCTGCAACTACAGCAATTTGAACTTATCAAGCAGCTTATCATCTTCCATTTGTAGCATGTCCATCAAAGTCAAATGAATATCCTATGCCTTGTCCCCTAATCAGCTCCTCCATCTTGGACATCTTCTGGGTTAGTGCTGTGCATCTGCTTGACTCGTGGTCTTGCACCAGTTTTGAGTGACTCTTTCTTTGCTTTCTATACTATATAGTTCTCAACATCCTCCAGCTTCACATCAGCAATAGGCAGATTTCTAGCAACAGGTGACCCCCTAGCATTATTGACAGCAGGTGAAGCATCTATAGTAAGTGGGATAGCTACAACAGTAGATGGATGCCCAATTACAGGAACTAGTAGGATAGCACAGTAACTTACATCATTCCAGATAAAGCTTTCTCAGTTCATTTTACATCATAGCCTGTCATCCATCAAAGCTCCTTTGATATCTTCTAAGGTCCAGTTCCCTCCTTATTGTTGTTCCATCTCTATAGGTTTAAGTGTAGTTGGTTTAGCTTCTAAGTAAAGTGGATTGATAGGACTCTTCTTTAATCTATGCAGGATCTCTTTTGCTATGGCTTTAGGACTTAAATTTGTTCTTCTTAGTTTGCCACCTTTCTATCCCCAAATATAAGAAGACTAAGTGAGTTTATAATGGCTAAAAAGAAAGTGCTAGTGCGATGGATGAAATGCATGTATGCATGATGCACGTGATATGCAATAAGTATCAAATTGCAAATATCAATTAAGTGTACAACATTCATCCCTTCAACCTTATTCTTCCCACATATGTATTCAATGGTGAGTTTCTTTTCCTAGGATTTTTGGTGATTTGCCTTAATATCAACGAGGGATATCAAGAACTGATGTGCATGCCATGTCTCTTTTAAAGTAGTAGAAGCATAGAAATAGTATTTTTAGGTGTAAAGGTCTAGCCCAATCTTCATTAGCCCAAGTGGGATTCAAAAGTATGGGCTTGGGCTTTTATAGATAGAATACCTCATGGCAACATACACAAGCAATTTGGGTAAATCTTTAGGGTAAGGTTACTAAGCCATTATATGTTGTTAGGGTCCGGGGAAAAGTCAAGTCTCCCTTAGCAAGATGCTCTCCTTTAAGACTTGAGCTATAGGCCAAGGTCAAAGGGGCCTAGCATCCTTTGTAAACTCGAGAGAAGATTACCCCCTTTAAGACTTGGTTTACAGGACTATAGTCAGATGAGCCCAGAAACCTCTCTTGAATCGAATGGTTAGCCAATTTATAACTCTATAAAGCTAGTGGAATCATGAAATCATAAACCAACGCCATCGATTTAATAAGGACATGTAGAATGAATGCAAGAATAAAATAATAATTAATAAAATAATTCTAAAGAAAATAAGTAGAATCAGTATCTATTATCCTCAATGGAGTCGCCACTGTAGACGGCAGGGTTTAGCACACGTTCAAGATTTTAGCAACCATGACACTATTTGGGTTTAGGGCCTTAGGGAACACACTACTATATCATAAAGACATAGCATGGGAAGGAGAACTCACCACCCAGGGTAATAACTAGGACAAATCGAAATAGTGGCACTCGATTCTCTAAAAGAAAGCTAGCACCACAACCAAGAGATTTTGGGAATGGAATACTAGCTTCTCTTAGTCTTATGTTCATTTAGGATTATTTTATAAATTACTATCTTATTCTCTAATTACATGCAATTTTATTTAAACCTTAATTAAACATCCATTTAACCCAAAAGGCAACAATTCAGAAAATTACATATAAAAATGCATACAAAAGGTAGCATCCCTGTAAGCACCAATTTCGGGATGCAATTGTGCACAATTATGACATAAGCCCCTATAATGAAATTCATTCAAAAAATTGAACTTGGTTGTCAATTTTCTGGACTTTAGGGACTCAATTGTAACATTTTTTAGGATTTCGGTTATAAAGAAGTCAATTTTCAGGGGTCTTTTGGTAATTAAAAAAATTTAGGGTTGCCATTTAATGCAAATTGGCATTGCACTATGCCAAAGCATAAAAGTCCCATTTTTTAATTTTTTGTGTATTTTTTTCTTATTTTTTATCAATTTTTTCAGTGTTTTGATTGGTTGAAAATTAAATTTTATCTTTATTATTATCTGATAAGGTTTTTTCACACGTTCAAAATGCTTAAGTTTTTGAAATAAAAAACAAACGCTATCACATATGTATTCTGTTCCTCCAAAGGAGGAAGTCAGTACGCAGGTAGACTCTGCATTTAAAAGCATAGTCCACATGCGTGCAATAGAGGATTTTTTTTTTAGAGACTCATAGAGAGAACGGTGTAAAAAAACATGACTGTGCAAAAAAAAAACCCTAAAATTAAAAAGCTACTAAGAACGCCCTTTACAGTCCATAATCAACAATAATTCAATCTCAACGGTGATAATCCAATCTGAGGGGCTAAAAAGGGCATTTGCACAGCATCTAAAATTATTAGTGTTCTTTTCTATTTCATTCTTTTCTATTATTTTTCTTTTGTGATTTTTCTTTTATTGATTACTAACCTGATTTTTTTTTTTTTTTTGATATTCTATTGTGGATTAAGGAGGATACCACCTGTGTTCAGACGAACAGAAGATCCATGGAATAACCTGTACTGTTTTCTAATAAATATTAGGGTTTTAATTTTTATTTTGCATTTATGTGTTCTGTGTACTAATTTTAATTCATAGGTGTATAATTGTTTAATTGTAATTTTTTACATAGTTTGTAATAGCCCCAGTAGTGGGAATAATGAAAGATTTAATTTTTTGCACTTTAAAATTAATTAATAAAGCTAGGTTCACTGGGTAATCTTTTATAAAATTAATATTGGCTTTAGTTAATTAAGGTTTGTATGTAATTAAATTAGGTTTTTTAGAAATCATATGTGAATGTGTTTTGATTTGATTTTGCTAAGTTTTTTATTTTTTTTTTTATGTTTTTGGGCTTTTTTTTATTTTGTTTTCAGCCCCAAGCCTATGCTTAGGTCGAACTCACTTTAAATAGGTTTAAAAAATGGTTTAAGGCTTTTAATGATTAAAATCAACTTAGGCCCATTAGGTTAATTAGATTTTAGGTCCACTTAGTTAATTAAAACTTGTTTAGATTTAGCTCAGCCCACTTAATTTCATTCTTTTAAAATAAATAGACCTAGGCCCACGTTTCACTTAAAATAAAACTAAGGTAGACTTAGGCCCACTAATTTAACTTTCCTTTAAAATTGAATAGACTTAAGCACATTCCTTAGACAAACTAAAATAAATAGATATAGGCTCACTAATTAATAAAAAATGTAGGCCCACTATTAGTCCATTTCTCACTTGTCAAAAAAATGTAAATCTAGCTAACTTTTTAATAAAATTAACATAGTTTAGAGTTAGGGACAACGCGATCTTGAGTGTATTTTTTATGTTTAATTTTATTGACTAGATGCCTAGGGTTAGATGGATGTCAAATAGGGTTTAATAAAATTGCATATAATTAGAGGATAAAATAATTATTTATAAAATTATTCTAAATGAACACGAGACTAAGAGAAGTTAGTATTCCGTATCTAGAATCTCCTGGTTATGGTGCTAGCTTTCTTTTAGGGAATCAAGTACCACCTTTTCGATTTGTCCCAATTATTACCTTGGATGGTGACTCCTCATCTCCAGGCCATGTCTTTATGACAATAGTTAGTGTGTTCTCTAAGGCCCTGAGCCCAAATAGTGTTGCGGTTGATTAAATTTTGGACGTGCGCTAAACCCCACCGTCTACAGTCCCTATGTCTAAACTAGATTAATTTTATTAATAAAGTTAGCTAATTCTACATATTCTATTTGCAAGTAAAATGGACTAAACATGAGCCTACATTTTAATTGAATTAGTGAGCCTAAGTCTACTTGTTTTAATTAACTAAAGGATTGGTCCTATTGTCTACAAAATTTAAATAAGAAATTAGATTACTGAGTGGGCCTAAGTCTAACTTAATTTTAACTCAAATAAAAATGGAGCCTAAGTCTATTTATTTTAAAAGAAATGAAATTAATGGGCTAAGCTAAACCTAAATTAATGTTAATTAACTAGAAATGGGCCTAAGGTCTAATTAATTTTAAAAAGAAATAAAAACACATTAGTAGGCTTCATCTAAGTTAATTTAATTAATTAAAAATGGGCATAAATCTAATTAATCTAAATGGGTCTAAATTAGTTTTAAATTAATTAAAACCTAAAAACCATTTTTAAGCCTATTTATTAAATGGATTGATCCTATCATGGGCTTAGGGCCCAAAAGGCATAAGAATAAAAAATAAAACCTAATTCAACGAACATACCAAAAATACATCAAAACAACAATTTTACGTGATTTTTCTAATAAACCCTAATTCAATTTCATACAACCCTAAAATTAATCTACTACCATCATTGATTATAATTGAATTTTACCAAATCAAACCTAGATTACTAATCAATTTTTAGGGTAGAGAATTAAAATTCCACTAATTTCCCTCTATTATGGCTATTACAAACTATAGTGTAGGAAATTAAAGCAAATTAATTACAACCCAGTAAAAGCAATGAACAAAATACCACTAAAAAATAATAGACCCTAAATTCTATAGGAATTTCACAAAATTCAGTCCATGGCATCCCATGAATTCTTCAATATAGCCACAACTAAAATCTTATATCACCAACCTCACATCTAGAGCACCACAGAACACCAATCAAAAACAAAAAAAAATTAATCAGTAACGACTCAATCAACAAATAAAACAAAGAAATCAAATCAAAATAAAAAAAAAGAAAAAAAAGAATAGGGGGTGTTGTGCAAATGTTGTTTGAGCCCCTCAGATTGGGATTGTCATCGTTTTGAGATTAACTCTATTGTTTTTTTTTTCTTGATTATCTGGACTTTAAAAGTAAAGAATGCATTTTTGTTGAT